>CM026553.1:50030358-50342858 GCA_015143295.1 Tetracentron sinense | reverse complement strand
TATTTATCCACAAATGAGGCTCTTTCTCCTCTTCCAAATTCCAAATACTTTCAGCATGATTTGTAACATGAATATGATAAATCTAATTCTAGTTTGGCTCCAAGATAATGCTACCAACATTTATTAAACTAAACAAATGTAAGAAAAAAAGGGAAATAAAAATACAAAAGAAGACCTGCCAGATGAGGAAAATGGCATCAGCGCATTTGATATTTATTTGAAATTGATATTTGTACAACAAAATGAATACATATGGACAGTTCCGGACAAAAAAATCAGAGCTATTGTTCTCTTTCAAGCCAGACCTACAACACCCATCTGCCCAAGTCTTCCTGTACTGCATTAATAATTTGAAGCAGGAAAGGGAAAAAATAATTTTTACCTACAAAAATCTTTAAATTGAATTGTTGTCCCTACTACCGGCAGCAGTTTTACGGTGACGCCTTGAACCGGATCTCTTCTCCCTTCCACGCTTTGTGGGGCTCTTCCTCACTGGAGTGTTTACGACCCTATTATCATTAACAGTCTCACGTGATGATTTCCTAGGTGCTTCATTAACCAAAGGCAGTGGAGGATGAATAACCAAAGGCGGTGGAGGATGAATATCCAAAGGTGGTGGAGGATGAACAACAACAGCAACCGGAGTTGCTATGTGCTCTAACACATCTCTATGGTACGCCTGCACGATGCAAATCATAGATTAGTCATAATACACATACAAGAAAATATAAAAGCGATTGAACCAGAAAAAAACTAAGCCTTCACATATTGGTCAGGTGAACTGCTTTAGTTATTTAAACCAATCTAATGGAAAATTAAGAGATGGTGACCTACAAACAAATTTCACTTAAGAAAGGTAGCCTCAAAAGGTGGAGTTAGTCGCTGTATTTTCTGAATCTCCCACAAAAATTTTCATCCGTACAAAGTAGAAATAATTATAAAGAAGTGATAGAAAATTAACAAATCCATAATTTTTGTAATTACATTTATGACCCCTACAGAGATACCATTAATGTATACCCGAAATTGAAGGAACAGAAAGGTAATGGAAAGTAAATGATGATTGAGAAACAATGTCTTCCTGAGAAATTGAACTTTTTGATGGTCTACCTCCTTTAAAGCGAAGTTCAAAAATAAAAGAACATAACTATGGCAACGTACGAAATAATTACCTGAACCACGAAGTTACGCCTTTCACAGTCCATAAACATGTTAATATTCCAGTTTACTTTTGACATTATCTTGTCCCTCACAGTGGAAAAGCTGATCTGGTCCCTGGAAGTAAAACGATCGACTTCATTGAACCAGAGACATGTAAAGAGGTTGGTAATCGGAATATGCTCCCTAATGATTACGCATCCTTCAGGAACATCTGCAGAAACTCAGTCATAAAGCAAACAACTCAATTTGAGATGAAGAAACAGGAAGGAGCCAAAACAACAAAATGAAAATGAAGAAGACTGTGCACCTACCACTGGTAATTGGAAGCTTAGCCTCGGAATACGGAGTCAAACCCTCCCTCTTATAAAACTCAACCTGGTAATTGATGGATGCATTGGCATACTTCCCGGCAGCTTTATTAGCCTCAGCTTCTTCAAACACGTCAAAACGTCTATAGTGCCTCGAGATTGCAAAACTGGCATTCTTACGCCACAAAAATCTGAACAGCAGATGAAACATTAAGGTGTCAAAACACCAAGGCTAGCAAAACAAAGTAGACATGCTTCCATGAATTCAAAAAGTTCCCCAGCTGTGTGTGCATACATGTGCAACTAATGTGACAACGGTTAATGAAACAGATCTATGCTTACATAGAATTGGAATAGCTCCCACTTATGTACTGAGGTGCATACATATGTACATTAATATGATGCAGCACATTATAGAAGAAAGGTGAAAGAATTCCCTACCATTGGAAATTCCAATTTCTATATTAGTTAGATCCAAAGACAAGACACGACATTGTTCGTATCTGATTGGATTCTGGGATCCTGTGCTCCGGAGCATATACAGGAAGAAGAATGCAATACCATAATCACGTTGATTTGCTATTTTCCAGTGCTATGCCATCAGTAGTACACCCTAAAATCCACCTAGAAGTTTAATAAATATCAAGGAATGATGTGAAAACATACCCTAAAAATGTGGATTTAAGTTAAGCCTTCACCATGGTAATTGTGCCCCATGAATTGCAACAACGAGGTCTTAACAGGTTTAAGCCAGACTTAGAAAACGCTGAGTTAAGCATGAGTGTGAACTAGGGGTGGGCATGAGTTGTTCAAGCTCGATCTCAGGCTCAGCTTGGTTGGCTTAGCAAACAAGCTTGAACACCATTTTGAAGCTCATTTAGTAAACGAGCCGAGCTTGAACACCCTTGTACTTGGCTTGTTAAAAGCTCGGCCTATTTATATATATATATATATATATATATTAAAAAAAGTAACCATATATGTAATAATATATATATTAAAAACATAAAAAATTAACAATATATGTAAATATACAATCTAAATACTTCAATTAAAGTTTTTTTTATTTAAATTAATCATATTTTATATTTTTTAAATTAATCATATTTGATTGAGTTCATTAAAAGCTCAAGCTCGGTTTGGCTCGTTTATAAACGAACCGAGCCAAGATTGAACACCTTGAAAAATGCACATGCTCGGCTCAGCTCGGCTCGATACCCACCCCTAGTGCGAACTAGCACAGTGTTGTGTGGAATTTCAGTTTAAGCATTCATCTGGCTATATGGAAAGAGAAATATAGAACATACTATAAGACATATGTCAAAGATCAGCTCACCATATCCTTTAAATGTAGTACATCAAGTATAAGTATGGAGAATTCAATTTCTAATTGCCACAGTAGAATGGACAACATCATGGCAAAGGAGTACTAAGGAGAGGCCGAATGGCTATTTTAGGTCAATGCCAACCAAAGCATGAAGAACAGACAGCCGAACATGATTCTTGGTCATGCATTAGTGTATGAAGATCAAGAAGGCAAAAAAACAGAGTGAAGGTTTATCCTTGTGGGAGTCCACTTATTCACTACTATCACTTGGTAGTTCTAACTAACAAAATTTAACTTTGGAAGGCATCAGCCATCAAGATGTTCCCTATTGATGGATTGTCGAAGTTCAGATGAAATTAAGCTGGTCATAAAACGGAGATACACAAACAACAAATTTGAGTCGATATACATTATTTCAACCATATGAGTATATGGCATAGTAGCCAATTCCTAGGGCGCTACTTGAGAAGTGTTTCCTGAACTGGACTCAGCTAGATTTCTAGACTGCTACAAGATTGTGGACATATATGGTAAGATCTATGAAAAATAAATACATCTGCATAAAATGAATGCTCGTAAAAAAGATTGACAAGGGAAGCTTTCCATCAACTAATTGTACAAAGCCAGAGCTATCCTATACCAATAATTTTTAGAATGATTTCCTTAACCTTACTTAGTTAGACTTCAGCATACAAAATGGCATAAAAAGATAGGCAGAAATGAACAGAAGATTAAATGTACCTCTCAAGAATTTGATACGGATCCACCACAAGTTCAAGCTTTCCATCAATCCATATTGAAAATCGGGCATTGGGAAAAAGCCTATGTAGTAGAAGCTTTGGAATCTGGCACATGTATATTCTCGGTCAAAAGCATCTAACATACTCTTATTTATGAAGTCAATTGTATAAAAGTCCAAATGAATCTTGATAGTTGAGCAAATTTTGAATCGCATGAGATGGAGACCAAAACTGTTAACATAAGCATCTTACTCTGTACCATAGTTCGAAAACTCGGCAAGTCACCCAAGTAACTCGGCCGAGTTACTCGACTTGACTGAATTTCAAGTCGAGTCGCCTCAAAACTCGAAGGAGACACTATTTGCTAAGTTACGCGGGTGACTCGGTTGAGTTAAGCTGAGTTTTTAGACTCGCTAGACTAGGTTGAGTCACATAAGGATATTTTTATCATTTTTGAAACTTAAACTCGAACGTCACACTAGTTTTGCATCATTTTTTTTTGTCAACAAAAACAACCTACTATGGGTTTTGTTGAACTTAGTTTTTAGGTTTGAGGCTATAAAACCAGCGTACTTTGAGTTCTTTTAACCCATGTTTTTCTAGTTATTGCATATATTCCGAGTTGGACCGAGTCGAATTTTTTTCGAATGTTCCAAATTACCCGACCCGGCTAATTTTCAAGACTCGAGTCGAGTTTTCAGGTTTTTGAACCATGCTCTATACAACTAAGTTAACAGCATCATTTACAAATTACAAAGGATCCATTTTGCCTAACATGGTTCATCGAAATGACCACTATCGGAATCATGATAAACTATCACTGGCCTAAAGAAAAAAATGTTTTTTTAATATGTGTAACCATCTTACAAATAAAGAAAAAGATGTTTCTTAATATATCTAATATCACTGGCCTCTTACGAGATGTTTTTTAGTCACTGTTTGTTTATCAGAATCATGATAAAATATGTCACCAGCCCCTTACCAGTAAAGAAAAAGATGCTAGACTGTTCAAAGAATTGGCCCCTTTCCATTGTTTCAGTAAAGAAAAGATGCTAGACTATTTAAAGAAAAGGAGAGTATGACTAAAACTAGATATCGCTATAGGATGAGGCAAAACTTATAATCTGGCCATTCGCTCTTACAAGCACAAATACATAATGGAATTTTAACTTCACTACTTTTGTACATACTACAAAGTACAACCAAAAGAATTCCACCCTTTAGTTATAAAATCAACTGGCTCCCATCTTTAGGACTACATTTCTAGCTAGTGGAGCAGCAATAGTTTCATACATCTCCTGAGTTTTTTTTTAACCCTTAAGCTCAGAGCACCGAAACTTAAGCTTAGAAAAAGTGTGCTCTCTTCAAAGATGAGGAAACGTCATACAGAAAGGGATCCAAAAATCTTGGAAATGACATGAAGCCTTCTCTTCCATAGATCTTGAGTTTCACCCTAGAAATAAACAAGAATATAACTTTTTGTATAGGTAATCAAAATTTCATTCAAGAAAGAGCGAATATACATAAAATATCCCCAATTCATAAATAGTTAATCAAATACTAAAAAGACACTAACAAAACAAGTACGGAAAAACCTTAATGAAAACAGCCAAGACAAAACACCTATTCCCTAAGTTAGACAAGGAAGCTCGAAACCCCCAAACTCAAAGTCATCTCTATTGAGGCCCAGCCAAGTAGGAGGTTCCGAGTCCACTGCTTAACCTTATCTAGGGAAAGAGATGAGTCTTAAAAAATGCGCATGTTTCTCTATTTGCATATGGACCAAGAGATCGGCCCTGGAAGAACCACCGAGAGAACATCCAACAGGGCACCCAATAAAGCTGAATGCCAACAAGATAAGAAGTCTTGGAAGGAACATGGAAAGAACCATGCGACACCGAGATGAAGCAAAAAATGATTCCAAATATTAATCGCAAAAGGGCAATGTAAGAGTAATTGATCTACTGCTTCCTGCGTTGACAGGCACAACACATAGCAATTCACTAAATTTCATCATAATGCTTTAAAGATGGTACATGTCATAAATTTTGTCCCAATAAGCTATCCCTTAAAATTTATAAATAAACCTTGGACGGCATACTAAGATGCCACACAACCCCTAGGGTTAGGAATGCCAAGCACACTAACGGATCTCATAGTAAACCGACCTTTGTTAAATCGGTTGTCCTTACAAGAAAGGAAAGGAATGACGGACTTTAGGCGAGAGAAGAATCTAATGACATGACTCACTTACCAATATTTTAGAGAACGCCTAAATCTCCAACTTATTGATGGTTAAGGCTATTGCATTCATTTCTAAAGTAATGACCACCAGAAGTGCAAAAATTTGCATCTCAGACTCTAGATTGAGACCTTTAAATTTTAAGCTAGGAAGGCTGAACGATTTTCATCATAACTTTCTTCCAAAATCTTTGTAGAGCTGAATATAGCAAAAAATGATGGACGATAGGTAACTTTCAAGCCTTTCCGCACATATGAGGTAAGGGATCAAATGTATTTTCTTATAGTCAATTAACAAAGAGATGTCCTTAGCCTTAACAAAACAAAAATCCGCACCTAACATCTTCTTGGTTACCTTTTTCCCAGGAGTCACAATTGGAAAAATTACCAAATATGCTTGCATGTGCATGTGTACATGTATAACTATTAATCCATTCACATAACCTTATTCCCTGATTTTCTGCACATCATCAACAACTAGCCGAGACTGGTACATACCAATCAATATCAAACACAGAATTCTTGAATTCTAAAGCATGAAGATAATATAATTGACTACCTGCATCCATCCATGTACAACAAAAATATATAGATATGACAATGTAGCATCAATGCATATTCAATAACTTCTAATGCTCAACAGGTGTAATTTGACTGAACTGAACCACAATCTAATAAAGAGTGAAGGAAAAAAAAATTCCAGATATAAAGTATGCTTACCTTCCCATTGCGTCTTGCATCAATAAAAGGGAGGTTATGGACAACAACAATTCTCCACAAACCAACCCTCTTGCTGCTGGCCAGGGCACTAGAGTTCTTCATATATGCTTCGGTCTCTTCATCTATAAACATATAAAAACAGGCATTTTTCTTTGCAGCTTCACTAATATTCTTGGGCTGCTGTATTATATCATAGTTCCCTGGCCAAGAATTCAATCATGAGAAAAAGCAAGACACTGGATTAAATTAAACCTATAATTGACAAAAGAGCACTTCTGCTCAGAAATACCAAATATAGCTGATGCAACAATGATCCCACAACACTCCTCCATCTCAAGAAGATCAGCATCATCAATGTTGAATCCAGTCTGGCGACCAGGTTTACTTCCTCTGACAAACCTGCGATTAAAAAAAAATAAGCCTCAATAAACACACACAATGAAAAGCATTTAGACAAGTATAAATAAAATTTACTATCATTGTTATTGAGCCATGTATAACTTGAAAGAAAAATGATAATCATATAACCTTTTTTCAGGACAATAACCTTCAACATTTATAAGAATATTCAAAGCCAAAAAAATATAGATATATATTCATACCCGCAATGCACATTCATCGACTCCTTTATATTGAAAGAGTCATTCCTCTGCTTCAGAGAAGGATATCCGCCAAATTCCGAGCCTCCAACTGGCTCAGTTCTTGTCGAATTATCCTCATTAACATAAGTTAAATTCATAAGAACTGGAGACACCGATGGGGCTTTTGGCATAAGGGAAATTGCTTGCTCTATAGGAAGGTAACATACTGGACATGCTGAAAAAGAACCAAACAAGAATCATAAGGCATGCATGTATCAGACACAGTACATTACCAAATGCATGTATTATTATATATATTAAATGTCCTTGCATGTTTGTGGTGGCTAACAGCATAAATTCAACAAGAAATATTTGACAAGGGCATCAGAAACCTGAAAATAATAGCTCAGAACTTACGGCGTGGTCCAGTCCTTTTTCTATCAGCTGGCGGGGGAGGAAGCACAAAGTTTTCACATGGATTCCCAGCAGGAAGGACATACCCCATAAAAACTGCAGCAGCAGCAGGAGGGGGAGGAGGAGGAGGAGGCTGGGCTTTATGATCACCACTTACTGGAATAGCGTTCAGTGCATAAGAGATATTATCCGTATTATCTTGTACTCCATAAAAGAGTGAAGATTCAGGATAAGTTGATGTCATGCTGTCATTGGGTCTAATGTTTTGGACATATTTAGCATGGTGGGTATCAGCGCTCATTGGTGAATCTACATCTGAAAACAAGTTATAATGCACAAGCATTATTTCCTCATACAACTCAAAGTAGAATAAATAAACAGAAATCCAAAACTGAAATACTGCATTAAACAGCTCCAGGAAAGAGAAATACTTGGGTCAGGATGTCCGCATGTGCGGCCTAATCAACCTAGCTGTAATGGATACGAGGAGCAGATACAGAGGTGTCAGGTCCATCAGAGATATTTACACCTCAGTAAATGGCAGCATAAACATAAGACATGGTAATTGTCCAAATAAAAGTCTATGTTGGATAGATAGGATCATCATCAGGTCAATTCTCATGAGTATCTCCTACGTTAGACTCGCCAAAAAAAAAATAGCTACAAACCCTCTGCACGTTTCACCATAAGTACTGCACAAATAAGTATAAGTGGGAGTGGGCACAGGGATCGGACGTGTGTTCTTCTTATCAAAGAGGTAAGAGGAATGGGATGTAGCTAGGAAAAGTGGAAAACTTCATGAAGAATGTCCTAGAGAAGAGAGAGGGAAAAGAAAAGAAAAGGAAACCAAGAAAGAGAATCAAACCTTTGTTAATGGCAGATAAACCTGTTATAAAAACCAAAACAGAAACGACACCCAGGAGCAGCATTCCAAACCCCCTTCGGCCAGTGAATTTGAAGATCCTGTGGAGAAACCTTTCCTTCTCTCTTGAACCAGATAGGAGCATCTTTGACTGCTTGCGCACAACAACTGAAGTAGTCTGAATCGGCAACACACTGTTCTGTAGATGCTGTTGCAATGATCCATAACTTCCTGTACGTTGACCCAATGACCCACCAGTCATTGTCCCTCCAGACCCACCCTTTTCCCTGTCATCTCCCTTTCCCCTCTACATACCCTCTCATTCACAATCCCTGCAATTCTTTTCCACGCCCAAATTCGGAAAACAATCGCAGAACCAGCTCTAAATTAAGATCCAATTCACCAAAACTGCCACCAATCTATGCTTCCTAAAAGCAGAACCCACTTCTCAATTTCACTAAAAGATCACAATCTATGTTTCCAACAGCCAATGCAATTTAGTCCTACCAATCCAAAATCAACCTCTTCCTCAAACAAACTTCAGGTTATCTATCACTGTATATAAACCCAAAAGAAGCTCAAACCTGTCCCTGAGTTTCACTGAATCCATGTAATTTTCTCATTTCCTTCCCAGCAAACGATAAAATTAAAGCTCCTCACAGCTTTTTACCAATAAAGTATGAATCTTTATTAAAATGCAGAAACAATAGTCTGAATCCAAATCAACTAAGGACTCCGAACCATATTACAAATTAAACTCACAAAATCAAGATCTAATTAACTAAACCATTCACCAATTTAATTAGAACCACTATTAACTCAAATCTTATCAATAACTAGGACTTTTCAATCCCACCATACCACAGATCAAGACCCAAAAACCTAAAACTTCTCAAATTTAAATAGGAAGAAATCAAATAATGAAGGAATCTTTAAATGGCAGAGCAGATGAAGTAGGGCTCTTTACTATAATGCAGGAACTAGAAACGAGGAATGTGAAAGGGAATCCAAATCTGAATCAAACCCTAAATCAAATTCACAAATCAAGGGGGAATTACCTAACCTTCTCCAATTTAATTGCAAAGAAGTCAGAGATCCTGTTAATGGCCGACAAAAGGAGTTACAGCACCAGCAGAAAGCAAGATGATTTGATACCTCTCTGTCCTTCATCTATCTTTCATACCAAATTCTAGGGTTTCTGCATTCTTCTAGGGGTCCTGTAATAGAAATTTCACGTTTTCACGCGTTCGCGTTTGAGAATTTTGTTCCAGTTATCTCCAGCGAGGGAAGTTGACAGTATTTACCATCTAACCTTTTTCTTATTTCCTGTTTAATTTAATTTAATTTAATTTAATATCCTGGTAGCTGCCTTGTTGGATTTCCTCGGCGAAGCCCCCCTCCAACTTGCCACGTGTCTTTTTTAACTCGTGATTCACTCTTCCTTAAAATTAAAAAATATAACCTGGTTTTTAATAGAAAATAATAATAACTAAGTAAGAACCCGCACGGAAAGTTTTACATAATAATAATAATAATTAATACCAAATATTATAGTTCAATGTCATTACTAATGTATTAAGGAACTTAAGAATGTAAATGAGTGATGTCATTTTAAAAAATAAACTAGTAAGTGACCCGTGCGATGCACAGGAACATTAGGATAGAAAAATTAAATTTTAATTTTAAGTAATATATTAATTTTAAATTTGTTAACTTGAAATACCGGAAAGATTATAGAGTTAAGAAGAAATGAAAATAAAATAATTTAGGTATGTGTTGTTTCATTTATTCGTTAATAAGTTACAAATGCATTAGGATCAAAATTTTGAAGGTGCAACAACTTTGAGCATACAAACTAAGTAGATATAACACCCTTGATCTCTTCTATGCCCTTCGTACATCTCTTGTATGCCATTCGTACATCATATCCAATGATCCAGTGCATAACCAATAATTGTTATAAAATATGTTCAAATTCCTCCAATGTGTCCATGCATGGAGTTGTAACTGTTGCTCACCTGAAACTTTTATTTGTACTGTTGAAACCTCATCAAATATAAATGATGACAATAGGATGATCTAAGGTCCCCGTTTAATGGGTCATCAATACGGTGTATATTAACTAACATATACATACAAGTGATCTGTGTAATCCCGGCATTCAACAGATCCACATGTTGACCCAATTTAATTTTGTAAGCCCAATGGGATATTGTAGACCATCCGGTCCAATATATTTTATAAGAAAGCTCATGTATACTGGCAACTAAAGTAATGTGATGAAGTTTGAATGGTTGCAATCAATTAATCAGGTCAAATTCTAAGAGATTTCAGAGGTGAATGGAGATTCCATTGTCTAATAAAAACAGTGGAAATAACAATAACTACCACAATAATTCACCCCCAATTAAAATTTTAGATTGGCTTAATCCAAATAGTTCATTTTTGTAATGGTTTTTTTAAGATGAAGATTGAGGTGAGTAAGAGAGTTCTTTGGAAAGCCAGCTTCCACCGGTTGTCTTTTTAAATATCTCATTTGGTAATAAACAAAGAATAAAGCTTCTGAGACCCTCTTAGGGCCGAGACCATGCTCTAAGAGTGCAGGATTTCAGGTGGAGCCCACCATGTGAAATGGACCCTACCTGAAATCCTGCTCTAAGGTCTTGGCCATAAGAGGGTCTCAGTAGTAAACAAAACAACTCGAGTCTCCAGGTGTCATTCATTTATGTAGCCATATTATTCAAGAATTAAAGTGGGCTTAATAGAGAATCTCCTAGGAGACAATTTTAAGTCTACTGCTCCCCACTATCTATGTAAAATTTAAATTAAAAAAAAAATTATCATAATGATGCATATTGTGATGCTAAACCTTTCAAAGGAATTGTGCTAAACATTAATGTTTGCATGCAGCTGAACAAATAAAGTCATTTACTGTAGAATCTCATATCTTTATATATTTACAAATCTTTATATAATTACAGAGTGTACTTGCAAAGTATAGGAATTCAACCTGTCACACAACACAGTTGGTAAAAGTCAGGACTCATCGGATGAATCACCTCAAAGAGATCACCAAGTGGGTTCATACACATGATTTCCAATAGGAGGGGGAAAGATAAATGTGGTGCGTATATGACCCTTCGGTTTCTGCAGTAGTAAACCCGTCCATCTCCACAGAAAATGAACTCCCCACATCTCGCTCAAACCTCCTCTTATCTATTTTTTTAGATAGTTCTCCTTGTAAAACAGTGAACACTCACATTTCAATATTGCTTTTATAAGTATCAAAACAAATTCAAATGCGGAGAAATAAATACATGCACATTCATTACCCTTCAGAAGGATGAAAAGAAAACCCTTGAATCACTGGCTTAAGTGCCCGCACTGTTGTAGCACCGACACACATTATAATCCCAAATAGATGAAAACTTGGTTCGCCCTATAGCCATAAAATAACAAAGATAAATAACTGGAACAGGTACCGTTGGATTTTAGTGTGAAACATCGAACCGACCATATTCCATTGACCCTCTGCGGCTCTCAAGTATAGGCTGGTGAATCAATGATCTTTCCGTAACGACTATAAGCCTTCCCAATGGCTTGATCCTCATTTGCAGAACCTGGTGACGAAGCATAAATATTTTGCATCTTCGGCTGTCATGCAGAGGAACCCTTGAAAAAATAAAAGGAAATATGAAGAGGTTGGGCAACCGTCAGAACAAATAAAAATCTGTGCAGGCAGTGAGAAACGGGATAATGAGGACGCTATGTAGATGGATTGTAATAAAAGATAAAGGATTGCAACATTCAAAATATGATATACGGCTACCATGCACAGGAACCCTTGAAAAAATAAAAGTAAAGCAGAAGAGTGTGTGCAATCACGTACCGGAACCCAACAAAAATAATATGTGCTTCGGAAGATGATCTACGACTGTCATCCACATGAACCCTTGAAAAAGTACAATGAAATTGTAAGAGGGTGTGCAACTACCGGGAGAAAAAACAAATATGTGAAGACAGAGAAAACCTGGATAATGAGGACAATATGTAGTAGGATTTATGTAGGAGATAAAGGGCAAAGATGAAATCCAGCGTTGTAACGCCTGAATTAAGGGAAGAGAAACCGGTGTAAGCCTTTATACTGTTTCCAAAAGGCATAACTTTTTTAATGGGTGGAAAGGTTAAATGAACCATAACTGAGAGGGAGAGAGAGAGAGGAGCAATGCAAATCCTTAACGGTTACATGCATCCCACCCTTTCCCAACAGGGGTAATCAAGCATGAAGAGTTGCGTCCCTACCCGAGAAACTTAAAAAAACCACAATTTACGTTTAACGAAGCAATATTATTATAAGGAAAAGTTCTCCTAAAATCACTCTCGGGACGGTATAGTCGCGTTTGTTTGGGGGGGGGCGATTGGTAGCAGATGTGAGCGTGTTTGTGGAAGCCCCAAGCAAAAGTCCCCTATCCATGGACTAAAGAGTGGTGTCTGTTGGGGTGATGACTATTGCCAATATGAAGAGAGGAGGATTAAAAGGAGAATAAGGAATATTAATGACCTAAAGCAAACTATCGAGCAGAAGAGGGAAGCCAAAGTGGAGAGACGCAAGGTGGAGAGACACGCCGTTTTGGAATTTGGTAGGATTCTTGCTATACGGGTATTGTCTATTGTGGATTTTTTATTATCCTTATCCTTTGGTTCCATATCCCTTAAAAAGGCTCCCGGACCGCCACGTGGGCATCTCCGTCCCTGGCTTTCATTAGTAGTAATTAGAAGGCACTTATAAAATCATTTATGTTAATAAAAAAGAAACAACGATAATAAAAGTTATTTTTGTATAAAATTGGGAGTAATTTGTATTAGAATATTATTGGAAAATTACCCATGATTTCCATTATGTAACGGAATAGCCGGTCCCCATTGGTCCATGCCCCAAATTCACTCACCTTAGGGTTATTATCAATCCAACCTTGGTTTTTAGAAGAAAAAAAAAAACATAAATCTTCAGTTTAATTTAGTAAAAGCTTAACCAGGTTAAAAGGGACAAGGGAGTAAGTTAAGTAGCTGACCCATGGGTCTGCTAATCAATGCTCAATATAATTCTATTTGCTACACTCCTATTAAAAAGGGTGATAAATTATGGTGATTGGTTTTAGACTCAACCAAACAATAATTTTCATAGTGATTGAGTTTTAGACTCAACCAAACAAATAATTTAAAATCTACATTATATCAATAAATGTAAATACATGCAAAAAAATGGAAGTAGCATAGAGAATAAATCTATTGAATCTTTTTCAATTAATTTATTGGGTTTATAAAGAAACAAAAGGGGGTCTTAGAGTTAAGTACAATAAAAAAAAAAAATTGTTGTCTCATTTGGGATTCAAACGGTGTGCTATAGAGCTACACGTCCCCCCAAATTCTAGATTGTGAGAAATTATACGGTGCATATTTGAATTCAAACTCTTGTTCCAAATCACCAAAACTATACCGCAATAGAATATCATTGCAGGACATGCGTAATGCGTTAGGAATGAAACGTTCACCTGAATATATAGGGATGAAGAACTTATGGGCGAACCAAGGTTAGATGGGTGAATCTTAACCACATTTAAAGGAGTCTCAAAAGGGACACGTGACAACGTCAGGGGCATAACCAGATTCCCCGAGTCCAGTTTTAACCGTAGAGGTTTTCTTTCCATCATCAAACCCTAACCCTAGTACCTTGAAGTGCCTTCTGAATCAAAGAGAACTGCCATTTTGGCACAAAACTATGAAAGAATGTATTCCAACAACTGCATGAAAATCAAAGGCAGGTAAGGTGCAATGGCTAATGGAACTCCATTAATCCATACTTCATCCAGATCCAAGTAAATCACCTCCAATGCCAACCATGGAAAAAAAAAAAAAAAGGCCCTTTTTGACCTACGCCTAAGCCGAACTAAGGGACAAATGAGAAGATCCATCTTCAAAATGGATATCACCAAGCAAGTTACACTACCAGAGATGTTTGAAACAGATTGACATGTTGCAAATTAAATTAACATGCATTTATCTTTCTAAACTTTAAAGTGGTCGTCCCTAATTAAATAGCAAAAAAACATTCTCAACATAACAATTATATTTTTGTTTTTGGTTAACACAGTAAACAGACACACAAACACACACCTAAGCCACAAGGTCATTGCACCCACGTACCCTCACAAATAAGGTTCGAATACAACGACAATTAAAGGGAGGAAAGAACAAAGTTTTATTGGGTACCAAATGGTAAGCCTAAGACATAGCATTCATATGTCTACCAGTGTAGAAAGTGTTTCAATGGCCTGGTAGTATTCTGAAACGCTATATGCTCCCTGTTCGCTTGAACTGATGCACCCGCAATGCTATGTTGCCCTTCATCTATGTTCAGAATGGATGTGTTACCTGATATCGAAACATAAAAGAAGCCACATTCAGTAATGAAGAAGCAAAAACGGAAAGAGATCTAGAGATGAAGTATACGTAGTGGTGTTTTTAAATACGCAGTAAATCATTCTACTAATACTAATAAAAGTACAAGGAGTAACCTAAATTTTATGTTGACAAAAATACCCTTTAATTTAATTTAATAATTCTATTAACTTAGGTTAAAAGAAGTGTAAAGAGTTTAAAAATTAAAACCTCACATATATTATTTAAAAAAATAGATAGAGATATACTTAGAAAAGAGGTAGAGTTAGTTTATAACTCAATAGAACTCCTTCTAGTTCTCCTATTCTCTCTCTCTCACGTTTATCTACTCTGTTCTTCCGAGGCAATATGGGTATCTGATTATCTGAAGCGGATGTCTTTCGTACTTCTCTCTCCAAAACCTTGACATTGCACTAATGGAGATCTGACAACTTCCATTAATGCAAGAACGAGAAAAACCACCTTTCTCCTGCAAAACAGGTTGTGTTTGACATCTCAAGGTGAGGAATCTAGGATCAAGATCCGGGTACGTACCTCTGGAACCCCTGTAAGAAGAACGTCATAGCTAGGTTTCATCTCTATTTACTAAAATAAAAAGGAAGCCAATTGTTGTTTTTTTAGAGCCTACATTCAGTTTTACATATTAGCAAGTAACATATTTTTACGCATTCATCATTGGCTATTCCTTCTTTGCCAAATTATACTAACTTACATATGCTACCCGGTCAGCGAAAATTAACACCAATATGGTACCATAGCGTGATGTATGTTCTTAATAACAATTCATGCGTGTGCCGTGTGCGAGTTTATATTTTTATATATATGGGTGGTGGTGGTGGTGGTGGAGGTGGTGGTAGTGGGTGGTGGGTCGTGGTGGAGGTGGTGGTAGTGGTGGTGGTGGTGTGGAGGTGCGTAGTGGGTGGGTGGTGTTGTGGTGGGTGGTGATGGTTGAGATGGTGGTGGGTGGTGATGGTGGAGGCGGAAGTGGTGGTGGGTGGTGATGGTGGTGGTGGGTGGTTGTGTAGTGGTAGTGGTGGTGATGGTAGTATTGTGGTGGCGGTTGTGTGTGGTGGTTGTGGTGTGTAGTAGGTGGTGGTTGTGTGTGGTGGTGGTGGTGGTATTGTGGTTATGGCTGGTGGTAGTTGTGGGTAGTGGTGGTGGTAGTGGTGGTGGTGGTGGGTAGTAGTGGTGGTGGTTGTGGGTTGTAGGTGGGTTGATGGTAATGGATCCATGTTTTCTATTTTTGTTTTTTGTTTTCACAAACAAAGGTAACATCAAAATTTTGGTTACTAAATTTTTAAAACAGAAAACATAAACATGTTTACTAAACATGTTTCGTGTAAAAATTGTCAAATTTTTGTTTTTAAAAACAGAAAATAAAATGGAAGTGCAACCAAACAAGGCCATAGTTGAATATATTTTTTTAAATATATTTTTGCTAAGATATATACTATATCCTTGTAAATTATTTTCTCTCTCGTGTTATGTGGATGTAAAGTTTCTTGTTTATGAAACCATTATTTGTTAGTTGATTAATTTTATAAACTTGATCTTAACTTTTGGCATGCTCAAGAGATGATGGTGTAGTAGTAAATGCAGTTTATCTGTCGTTCTTTTTGGACTGAATTGAGCAATCCTTGTTTAGATTCTTGTTTCAAGTTATTATCTACTTTTGGTTTGTAGCTCTAATTACTTTATTCTCATTTTTCACTTTCTTTGATAGGTGTATTCCTCCTTAAACTAGACTGTCCTTGCTACTTATTTTAATGTTGTCTCCTCTTATGCATATATCAAGCTATCCTCATATTTTTCATAGGATATCAAGTCATCGAACATTCTTTTAGATAACAATTTTGAAGCTCAGGTGAGTCCAATTGTTTTTTTGCAAACTACATATTTTGATATTCTTTATTGTTAAAGTTAAATGGTAAACTAACGATGTATTTATACCTTTATTATAGGTCATTATTGAACCAGATTTAGAAGAAAAGCTTCAAAAACTAGCACCAACATACTCTGCAAGGTGCTGCAATCCCAACTAATTTGAATATCTCAAAGTATCAAACAAAATGAATTAGTCCTACACAAATTTAGCCAATGTAAAATTAAGTCATAAGCACACAAAAAATATATATAATTACTAAAATATATTCATATAAAATATACTAATATCTTACAGATTATATAATATAAAAAGTAATATCTGTTTACCAAACACAGAGTACCCGTCCATTAGATAAAGTTGGGAAGTGGTACCGCTTGGATATGATCACACCTACAATCTTTTGATTTTGAAAGACTCACACCGATCCTCCACCTTTTATTTCTCGCCACACTCTCATCCAACCCCTTAAAATCCCTAAAACCGACATATCGAACCCTCAAGAGTTGCGTCCCCCACCCAACCAACTTGCTCTAGCTGACAAATGTCCAACCCCAAAGAGATGCGTCCACTCCTAACCCAATAATTGAAGAGAGCCTAGAAAACGCTTAAATTGAGACGGAGAGTTTCCTAAAAATCGCTCCTATCCACCACGTCATCTAACCTTTTCTTATTTCCTGTTTAATTTAGAAACGCTTAAAATTGAGATGGAGAGTTTCCTAAAATCGCTCCCTATCCACCACGTCATCTAACCTTTTTCTTATTTCCTGTTTAATTTAGGGTGGTGCTAGGAGCACACCAATAATTACTGAAATACATCAAAATTTTAAAAAAAAAGTCATATTTACTACTACACACACCAAAAGAAGATGAAAAGACAATAATGCCTTGTTCTCTTCTCTACATCGTTGCCCAGACCCAAGTACTGCAACATATAGGCAAAAGAGTGCAAATTTATATCCCTTCTTGTTTTGGAGTTTATAGCACCCACGAGACTGATAAAACTGTTACTTAGTATAAATCAGGAAAAATAATTAAATAAATAACAAAAATAGAAGTTACTCTAGACTCGTTGCCACTGACTCCTTCAAATCATTGACGTCTCTCTCCTCCATGGACTCCGCTGTCATGTAGAAATGATCAGAAATTGGCTACAAACAGTTGGAGGAGAAGAAGGTTCCGCCATATCTGGGTTGTCACGAGTGTGACTGCATAACAAACCCGAATGAGAGTCAGACCAAAGGATTAATGCAATTGGGATTCCTCTTCTTTGAAGACATTTCAGCTTTTTTATAAACAAATGCTAGCATCCTAGCATTTTTTTTAATAAAAAAAAACAAATGCTAAGATCCTCCACAACCCATATCAATAACCACCGTGCAAACCCTAGCTTCCATTCCCTTCCAGCAGTATCATCCAATAAAGGACTTCACACCATCTTTCTTCTTCTTCTCCTCCATGCTTTTCCGTACGAAAGCATAAGAAGATGGGGGGTGTTGGCCTCGTAGATGAGAGGAAGAAGGCCGGAAGATGAAAGGAACAACAATAAGGGGCAAATGGTCTTTTTATTTCTTCTCTTGGTGTGTAGTAGTAAATATGACTTTTTAAAGTTTGGTGTCTTTCAGTAATTATTGGTGTGCGTGTAGCACCATCCTTAATTTAATCTAATTTAATATCCTGGTAGCTGCCTTGTTGATTTTCCTCGGCGAAGCCCCCCTCCAACTTGCCACGTGTCTTTTTTTAACTCACTTTAATTGTGATTAAGATTCACTACTCCTTAAAATTAAAATATAACCTGGTTTTTAATAGAAAATAATAATAATATGTGTTAAAACTTTTTAACCAGACTTAATCCAAAGTTAAAGGGTGTTTTGAGTCTGGCGCAGTATTTAACTCTTGACCCCAAATAGGGAAAATCCGGTGCCCAAAGCTTTGTTCCTAATCCTGATGGTGTGTGTAGTCTACCATGTGTTTGATCTAGAGTCTTAAGTAGATGGTTCATGATGAGTGGGCATGAACTGTAACCCAACAGACAAAAGTGGAGCTAATTTGGGTTGTTTGGACGCATTGCTATTCAGGATTTCAACACAATGGACGTTGAATTGACTAAATCATTGCCCCATCCTCGCATTGGGAGGTTACCTAATAAAGTTGTATCCTCCAAAGGGCCCCGATTCGTTTCATGAGGGCCGGGAGCGAATCTAAACCTCAATCTTTCGCCTTTTTTGAAACCAAGGCTAAGTAGAGCTAACGAGAGTCGCCATGGTCCATGAAGGAAAGCTCAAGCTGTATCTCTTTGCTCTAAGTAGATCAAGGCCCATTGATGCAAGTACTTGACGCCCTATGTGAATCAAGAAATCCGGGTGATAAATGAAGACGTTGGTTCATCAATGTCTTAAGGGGGTTTTTAGTAGTAGTTCATGAGATCTCGAATTCCCACGTTCCAATGTACATTATGCCAACAGGTCACACCCAGCACATGGATCCTAGGCTTTACCTAAGGGATCCGCTTGTTGACATTAAGTGAGATAGCTACGAGGTGGACTCTCCTTTTTAAAATAGAGAGCGAGAGCTAGAGCATGGGAGCTCAATATTGGAAGAGTGCCCTCTCTTTTCTTTGGGATTGACTTTTGAACAACAGAAAAGAGAAAATTTTGACTTTTCCAATTAAGGGGTGTACCCTGGGAAGTGATTCCAAAGGAGGGGGACGTCGGAACTTTCCTCTTAGCTACTTCAAGGTGGTTGAACCAAGGTGACCCTTATGAAAGGGCACCTGTAATTAGGGTGGTGTAAAAAGTACAGTCCCTTCCCTTAAAGTCTTCTTGCGTGTTTATTTGGCTAGAACAGATACTAACCTACTAATCGAGAAAATAAGACCTCATTAGGTCAATGATGCAGTGTGCAATATAAAATCCTCATTTTGTTGTCTAAAAAGGGATATACATCTATTTATCTTTAACTCTTAGTTAAATAATATCACTGTGTCAAAAAAAAAGAAAAGGTAATCCAATATTTGAGAACATGCATATTGGTTCTGAGCGTAGTTAATAATACTTTACTGAGAAACGAGTGGCGGCACGTGTGATGCCGTGAGAGATAGGGGAAGGGGAGAGATCCTAGTGAGGTGTTTTGGAAAGAAAATTAAAGAATATTTTGGGTATAGAAACTTGATGGATATTTAAAAAATAGTGAGGGACGTTGGTATAGAAATATGACGTAGGACAATTTGAGAATCAAAAGTTTTAGGTGCATTTTGGGTATAGCAAAGAAAAGGGGTGGGCGAGACGTTTTTTTCGGAGCATCAATTATGAGACTACACAATGTACTCATGTTTCATCTCTTCAAAAATAAATTATTACTACCAAATTCAAATGCATTTTTCCTTATGATAATCCGCAACGAGAATCGTGGCACCAAATTTAAGTATGTCTCTTTTAACGCCTAAGAGCCCAACTTATAAAAAGTTATTAATGGGGTTAATTTCTTAACGGAAAGAGAACAATTAGACGCATAATTGTCATCACCCAATTTTACCACCCCCTTAACCATGATTAATCATGGTTAGTCAAACCCTTAACCCTAGACAAACCCTTGACCCTAGGTCAAAACCCTAGCCTAGACCCTAGGTAACCCTAGTCTAGACCTTAGGTAACCCTAGGTAGCCCTAGCCTGAATCCTAGCAAACCCTAGGTGGATCCAAGTCCCTAGAACCCAAAACCTATAGGTAAACCAGCATGGGCCCAAAATTCATATCCATACCTGAGTAGGGAGGCCTGGCCCTTAAAATTCAAAACCAGGATGTCAGCACTCCCTCTACCGACACCCAGAATCCCTTTGCATTTGGTATTGGTGGTAAAGTCATTACCGACACCCATATTGAGTGTTTGCAGACCTGCAACAGTCACCCTGCACCACCTACCTCCTCCTGTACCACCATGATCACCTCCCACGCGCCTGACCACCTCTAAAGACCCACTCCTCGTCTGAAACCACCACCACCACCGTCCTATTTCCCTCCATACCCTCAAAACCCCCTGCCTATAAATCCCAACCCCCACACCCTGTAAAAACCAAGCCGAAATCCCATGTAAGGAACCTCTGGCCAAATCCGAAGCTCCAAGCACCCACACAGTACCTGCCCTCTGAGTTCTAGCCACGGTGACAGCAGCACCACCGTGGACAGCAGCCACCACCGCCACTGCTCACCTATCTCTCGTAGTCCAGCAAGGTAGAGATCACCCCTACCCCTTTTCACCTTTTTTTTAGGCCCTTGTAAACCCCTGGTCCCTTGTAAACCCCTGGTCACTTCCAAGGATGTTGGCCAATAGATAGTTCTATAGGAGGAGTTCTCTGCCTCCTCCATAGGCAGTGGAACCCCCATAACCACCCCCACACAATCACACCCACTGCACAAGCTTCCCCATCCATCCACAAGGCTTCTGAGGGGTCCTCAAGCCATGAGGAACCCCTTAGGTACACTGTGGTACAATCCCAGTGTCTGAATTGGTGTTTTCTAAAGAAATCCAATAATGGCGGTAAAATAACTACCGCCATTTTGGACCCTTTCTTTGCAAGTACTGTAGACCACGAATTGTAACGACCCCAAAATCCTACAAGACTAAAATAGGACTTTGGAATCGCCACATTACTTAAACCTGGTTAAAAACCATGCATACAAGGCATACTACACAAGTCTTCCAAAATGAGGATAGTAAAATTTCGATCATAAAAAGTCAACCATCCTGTACAATGATAGTCCACATACTATGGCTCCTCATAAACGAAATAGTCTAAAACATCCACACGGTAAATAACTAAGGCAATATCAACTACAAGTCCAAAAAGTCTAATATAAACATCTCTTCCAAAAAGAAACACTAAACTACACAATAGGGATGACCATCAAAATCCTTATTCTCCCCCTCAGGAAGCTCACATTTTTCCCTCTTCTTTAGCGTACACCTCCTCGGTCCACGACTCTCCTCCTAAACCTGAAGACAATGACAGGTCGACTAAGCATGGAATACTCAGTGGATAAACAAACTAACAACAACATAAAATAGTCTCGAGCAATAATAATATCATAACTAGTTTATCGATGCTTAATCATAATACTTCACGTAAAATAGACAGAATCAGAGTGCGGAGTATATAACATGTCATAACATCATCTGACTCGTGTACTCGTGAATTCTTATCCATGAACTTAACTTAAGATATGCATAGACTCATACATGCATGATTTATAGTGTGTTTGTCCGTCAACGCATAATCATAGTGTTTGTCCCGCAACGCATAATCATAGTGTTCGACAACGCATAGAGTGGATGTTCGTAATGGGGAATCCATCTTTCATAGCATAGCATGATGCGACAACGCTAGAGTGGATGTTCGTAGTGGGGATCATTCCGTTCATGGCATAATTCGTGACATATTCGTATCCAATACATGCATGCTTGTGAAACAAGTGGACTCATGAGACTTTAATACTTACCATGCGAGTGCACGTGTGCTTGAGTGTCGTGATTGAAATTCAAATGAGTCATCCCTTAGATTTCAATCTTCCGTTAGGATACTCCGCTAGGTTACATCTCCCTACTTAGAAAATTCCCAACGTGGAGGATTTTCCTCTAAGGTTTGGCCTACCCGAATACCGATCATCATACAATAAATAGAACATAATTTATCATAACAACACAATATTCATTTAACTTAATTTCTTAATAATCAAAAGCACCATATATTTATCATTCTTAGACATTTCAACAAACATCTAGAGTACGTTAATATGGATACTTTGCCATTTCTCATTCTTACATTCCATCACACCATCATCCATCCACACAACCCAAACATACTCCATATACATACATTCATCCCAATCCTCCATAGTATTCTCTTCCTCCGCTCAATCCATCCATAGTATAAATCCATTTTCATCTCTAGTAAACTTAATTCATACATAATTAGAGAAAAAAAATCAAATTATCATTTCTATCATTCATATTAAACTAATATTCATCAAACTTCATTAATAGAGTTGAGTTAGGGAGTTTATCGACCTTAGGAATCCTTCCCTTGGATTCAAAACGCTCCCGAGGTGATTTGGGGAAGCTTTGAGGACGATCTTCAAGCTTTCCTCTCAATCTCTAGCAATCTCCTTTTCTCCAAGCAATCCCTCTCTCAAAACCCTAGGTTTTCTCTCCCTTTTTGCCAAATTAGGTTAGAAAATAGGTAGAGTATTTTAATATCTCGAGTAGGACCCCCTATTTATAGCCCCAATGGTTGAGAACGAAAAGACCTAAAGTCTTTATTAAATTCTGTCAAAAACACGAAAGACCGATTGATCGGTGGTTATGACCGAAGCGATCGGTCGCCTACCGATCGATCGGTGTTATGACTGAGCGATTGGTCAAAAACACACTCTCTGGAAAATTTCCCCATACAAAATTTTGGACTATTCGATAGCTACCGATCGATCAGTTTTGGACTGATCGATCGCTACTTTCTGACCGAGCGATCGGTGTTCTGCAGATTTTGACCTACTCTACTATTTTGGCCATAACTTTGACTCGTTCGTCGGATTTCGACGATTCAACTTGCGTTGGATTCATCTTTTGAAACGACATTTCTGGCATTTTAGAATTTTCAAATTCTCCTTTATTTATAGACCAAAAACTCCCAAAGTTGACTGATCTGCAATTCCATCAGACAAAACCTCGGAAAACCCATTTTTGACTTGGCTTAGATTAAAAATAAAGAAAACATTAACATGAACCTCGAAGAGGGTTCCAATACCTTTCTAATGGTTCAAGAATCACTCATTCGATAAACGGTGCCAAAACTAGAGCTTCCTAAAGTTTAGAGTGTGATATGACATTCCTGAAACTAGAAGTTTGATTAAACCTTAATCACACTACACTCATTAGATATACAATACAATAAACATTTAAACATCACAATGACTATAATACCCTAATGCAATGCAATAAAAGCATGAAAAAAATTCGGTCTCTACATGAAATGGTGAGGCTCTGGTCCAATCCAGGGCCTGTTTTGGACTCCTAGAGCTCCCCTCTATCTCTTCTGAGCTTTTCAAGTTCATGGAGTTAGCTTAACTGCGTTAAAGTGGCCTGAAAGTAGAACGTGTGTGTAATGTCAGTGAATATTCACCGACATTTTGGTATTTCCTGCAACAACTTCTGTTTGGCTTTGTGGGCCTCATTGTAGACCAAGCCCAAGGCCCAAACTCGGGCCCAGGACATATGACAGTCCTCAATATCTCCCCTGGGTCCCACCGGCCCACGTGGCATCATCCTTGTGCTCCCCCTTTAGCTGCCAAACCGTTCTTCCTAAAAACCAGGATTGGCGGTAATAGGTCTACCGACATACCATTTTTGACTATAATGGGAATGGCGGTAAACTAATTGCCGCCAATCCTTGCATTGCATCAATAGCAGCCTTGCACAAGGCCCACACCCAATTCCAGGCCCACTAAGCCCTGCCACGTCTACTAGCCCATATTGACCCCTGCCCTTGCTTCTATCGGGGTTAGTTCAACTCCGGTTAATCTTTAACCCTAGTTAAGCTTATCCTATTTATAAGTTCACATAAAATGATAAAAAGCCAAAACAAAAGTGCAAAAAATTCAAAAATAACCAAAATGACTTGATTAGTTTAGCATTAACTAGGCTTAGCCCTTAACAAGGATTAACTTAACCCTAGGGTAGTTAAACTATGGTTAACTTGATAAAATCATATAAAATACCAAAAAAAATATTAAAAAAATCCAAAAAGACTCACTAGATCGTTTCTTAACTAGGGTTAGTCTCTAACCCTAGTTACACCCCTCTACTGCGGTTAGTATCAACCCATGAGCACTTGATTACCCCGATCAACTAAACCCTAGCCCTCTGAGCTAGATCCTGACCACCATCTGCAACACACACACTACCCCCCTAGCCTTGCACGGGCCCATGCGACAGAACTACGCTTGTTTGATCTCACCTCCGGTGAGTAAGTAGGTAGTCCAACTCGGATTCACCCTAGACATTTAGTTTTATATTTTTCTTAGATTAGCACTTACTTAAATACTTTGGACATTTAATCAATTTTTAGAATAAACTTTGGCTTACGTTTAGGAAGTAGGTAACCCCTATAAAACGGGGGTCCTAGAGTGCCTAATACCTTCCCTAAGCTAATCGAACCACTTGCCCGACTCTGACAAGATTATTTGCCTTATCCAAATAAACAAACTACCCGTGACCTATCCCTAAGAATGAATAGGTGGCGACTCTAAAAATGACAAACCTTTGTGAGAGTGGGGTAAAAATCCATGCTCACAATAATCTTGAATCCAATTCAACAAATAGTTGGTGGCACTATAAAAGCTACACAAATTTCAACTAATACAAAAGAACGAAAACCAAATGAACAATTTTCAAATAAAAGCTTAATAGATCAAACCATAGCAAAATATCATCTCAAATTCATCAAAAAAACCCATAATGGAGGAGAAGAAAGCATACATGTTATTCTTCTTCTTCTCGTACCAATGGAAAAAAACAATGAAGAGTGCATGACTCCTATCCAGGAAATTAAAGATCTGGGTTATGCATAAACGAATTACACAATCGATTCAAGTAGACAATAAACAAAATGAAACATATTGGGTATGTTGGAGTAATCTTAACCTGTATTTCCTCCCAAATGGCCAATTTAGTCCATTGATGCAAATCACAATTCACACTAACAGAATCACTTAAAGACTCAATGCGTTGTTGGTTCCCAACTGAAGTCGCCCACCGCAGCTCGTCTAGATCTAATCACCCCCTTCTCGATCTGAATCCATCATTCTACTCATTAGAAAACACAGCTCTGACTACCCCAAACATGAAAAAAAAAAAAAAAAAAAGATAATAAATACATAAAATCAGATGAAATTTATACATGATTCCAATATTCTGTTAAAGATCACAAAATCAAAACCCATATAGGCTCACTACAACAAATACAACATTCAAGAAAATCAAAAGGTAATTAATTGAAACTTGACGAATTCAAAATAAAATTAAGGAAGATACAGAGAAATTTTGTATTTTAAAACCCTAAATTTGATCATAGTATTAAAATTTGGCGAGTCGACTCGAAACTTGGTCGGGTCTACTCGGCCAGGTTTCGAGTCGAGTTTGAGGCAAAACTCAGTTTTGACATTGAAAACCGAGTAACTCGTCTCGACTCGTTCCGACTCACCCGAATTTTTGCATTTTTTTTGTTAAAACAAAAAAAACAAATAGACCTTCCAATTGACTAAATCATGTTTTTTTTTTTTTAACACACATCACTCACTCTAAAGTATAAATACAAAACAAATGAGGGGTGTTTAATATATATTGAATTATATATCTCATGTTAGGCATGGTTTATCATTAATTTTGAATTTATATCATATATATAGTATTAGAAAAATATTATATATATCTGAGTTTTAGGTGTCATTACTCGGATGAATTTTCGAGTTGACTCTAATCGACAAGTTTCCGAATCAAGTCGAGTTTTCAGGTTTTAAAACATTGAGATTAATATAAAGATAAATGTGCATTAATGGGGAGATTGTTCTTCCAATGCCATTAAAGAGGTTAAAGCTTCATCAAATAATTTCAAAATACTTCATTAGATAATTTCAAAATACTGCTTGAAATTTGCCTGAATTACGGGGCGAGGCGATGAAAAGAAGAAAAAATAGAAAGAGATGAGAAAGACCAAAGCACTAAAAAGAGAAAGGGTTTATTGTAAAAATATTAAAACAACCTTTCCTATGAGAATTAAAAACAAACTTCATTAAGGGTATTTTGGGCATTACAAATATTTTCAGTACGTTTTTAACTGGGCTATCTCAATATATTAGTAATAAATAATAGAAATAGATAATTGCCTTACTCACTCTCACCTTCCATCAACCACATATGTAAGTCTTGACGAGAAATAGTGCTTTAACTATTGCAACTGATCCATGAGTGAACATATGGCTGGTGGAGACTAAGAGTAGGAAGTGATTAAGAGTAGGTAGCACGCCCCCACTTTATTAGGCTTTGAACAAGATAGATGTTTCTACGCAACTTCCGTTTACCATTTGGAGCACATCATTTTAGACTGCTTTATGTGATAAACCTTCCTTTTGGAGTTCTTGTGACCGAGAATTTACACAGCCATAGGTTCATAGCTCCAAAACTAGGCAGCCTCTCCTACCCAAAAAAAAAAAACAAAATCTATAGCCAGCCTACCATTGTCTATGAGTTTTCTTAGGCTAAAAAAACCACATGTCTCCGTATCTTATTTTGAGTCGCATAGGTGAGCCCGGTAGCTAGTAATTAGGGATTGGATTTCGTTGGCCTTCATCGGGCCAAAAGTGTCTGGCCCTCATCCCACGGATCAACACATCTCTCATATAGCTAGTATCTAGGGATTGGATTTTATCCCGCCCCGGGTCAGCACTTGTCTCTTTTAACACTCTTTAATTATGGTTAATATTCACTAATCCTTAAGATTCAAGTTGTAGGGGTGTGGCCTTCATGGAGGAGGTCTGGGATATAATCCCACCTGGATATGAGTTGCAAGAGCTCCACTGCCCCAAGCTAACTTTTGACCGTCCGACTTTACTAATATAAGTAAATGATATCTCTCATATACTCTACTAATGTAAGTAATTGATATCTCTCATAAATTTTTTTTTTAAAAAACCATGTAATCTTAGTTTTTTAAAAAATTAACATAAAAGTGAAATTTTAACCATGATTAAAAGGTAGTTAAAGGGCTTTGTAGACGGTTTTAGTATGCCCTCCCATCCTAGTATTTACGGTTCATAACATATCATAATTTGTATTAATAATCCAAAATAGCATTCAAGTGTTCTTTCAAAAAACAATTCTTTTTGAATTTATATTTAAAGAATTGAAAAATTAGAAATTTGTTTAGTTAAGATTTTGATTTGAAATAATAATATTATCTGTAAATTAAATTCTATGGTTTCAAATAATCGTAAATGTAATATTATCATTATAAATACGAAATTAAATTATCATTAGAGATACTTGAATTTACAGAGGCACTTCAATATTTTTTAAAGGGGACATTTTAATATCATTTTAAGATAACACATGTACTGATAAGGTAAAGTAGATAGCTTGTATTTATTTTATCATATCTGACACTATCTTCACATCTTACTGTTGAAATAGTAGGACCCAGCGGGCACAGATCTAGGGTAGATAATTTATATCCATGCCCATGGGTTGGCTCTTAGTACTCTCCAGTCTTATCTTTGTATCTTAAGTAGGGTGTATTCGAGCTGAGTTGAGTCAAGCTTTGCTAAGTTTGAGCTTGGCTTGAACAGGCTTGAGCTTGACATGAACAAGATTGATCAAGCTCAAGCTCAGGAGCTTAGCTTCAAGCCAAGTTGAGCTCGGGTGATTTGAGTTTGATTCATGAAATTATTTTATATAATTATACATAATTTTACTAAAAGTGTTTATTAATTATAATACAAGAAGTTACAAAAAATCAATACATCATATACAAAAATAAGATTGGGAGTAATCTTTCAATTCAAATAGTAGAGACTTAGATAAGAATTTCTGCTTTTAACTTCTTAAGGTTTTTTTTTTTTTTTTTTGTTATTATTAACTCTTAAAATTATTTATTATAAATTAAAAAATATTATAATAAATAATGTTTAAAATATTATTTGTTATTAATATAAATAATATTACCATAAAATATTGTGTGTTTATATATATATCAAGCCGAGTCGAGATCAAGCCAAATCGAGCCCTATACGAGCCAAGCTTCAAGTCAAGCCGAATCAAACATGATCCAGCTTGAGTTGGATTGTTTATACATTTGAGCACAAATAAAAGCTTGGCTAGATTCGTTTGAGCCTGAAATGCTAGCTTGAGCTTGGCTCAAACTAGCCGAGCTGAGTTGATTCATCAAGTTAGCTTAGCTTGAGTGCAACCTTAATCTTAAGCCTTCTAAATGGTGTTGGTGGGGTGTAGTTCTACCTTCTTCTGTTCCTTTGGCTCAACCTTGGTTGAGGAGGTCTACTAATGAATTGACAAGTAAAAACTATTGGAGGCATCTTTGAAGCCCCTCTCCTTCTCTTCACCCCATATATTGGTGATATATGGTCGCACAAAAGCCTTCCTTATGAGTTATGAATGCCATTGAGGCTAAGATCATTCGAGTTGCTCTTCAAGTAATCAAGGATGACACAGTAGAGATGAAGGAATGTGTTGCGACCATTGTCACGCCCCAAAACCCCACCTAGGAGGATGTGAGATCTTGGCACGTGACTCACTTAATAATCATCATGTTAGAAGCATTTATGGCACAAAAATATGGACCTAAATTTTTTTTTTCAAATAAACCCTCAACTAAAAATCCAATCTCATAATATAACTGTAAGATCATAAATCCTGGTCACCCATCCGAACCATAAACATAAAAGACTAACTAACAAATGTCTCTATCAATTTAAATTAAAGTATTCCGGAATTTAATTAGCTATAAACAACTTCAATAATAGGGTCATTGATCAAGGTCCCTTTCTTCCTCGAGATAATCACCTTCGGGTTCCTCGATATACTCCTCTTCTTCGCAAGGTCGAGGAGCACAAATGTCGAAGCCTGAACCTGAACCTGAACCTGCCGACAAAAGCAGTCATCGGCTGAGTAACGACGTACTCCGCGTATATAACAGAACATAATAAACAATATAAAGAATAACATTTACATGCATTTCATTACTTCTCACATTAACTTACATATAAAATCATATGGCTGAAGTTAAACATTTACATTATGTCAATTACTTTCTTTCTTTCTTACTTTCCGTTCTTTCTTTCTTTCTTTTCTTACTTTTCGTATTTCATATATTATCATCACACCAATACCCATTCACATGCATTTGTAATAACTTAAAATACCGTTTTACCGTATAAGGAAAGAAGTTACTATACTTTACTTTACCGAGATACCACCCTTCGTACATTATCCGGTACGGACGGCTTAGTACATTTTCCGGTACGACGGCTTACTTACTTTGGCATATATCTCGTCATTTCTGATGGTATCCGGTGGTGCACAACACAACATACATTATCGTGTTCGTGTGTTTTTTTCTTTTCTTACTTTCATACTTTTCTTACTTTACTTTGGTCTTACTTAACATCTCATTAATGTCTTTAATTCTTTTTTTTTACTTTTACAGATTTTTCATTCGTGAGTGCACAATGATATACCTTTTGTTTAAATTGCACCTAAGACTAACCGTCGAGGGCCATAGGACATCTCAATATAGCGTACCATACCACTATGTTAACCTAGGCCTAGGCAAGCTCGACTTTCATCAGAGGTTCGTTTACCCAATAATATATCATGTATTAAAGATATAACAGAAACACACAATTTATCGTATTTCTTATAATACTACAATCAAACATCACCGATGTTATCAAAATATTCATAATTTACGAGCTAACTTACATATCGAAATCTCTTTTTCATTTTACTTAAGACTAACGTCTTAATTATACTATCTTTAATTAATAATAATTCTCCTGGTTTTAAACATAATATCAAACTCACATATTGTTAAAATATCATAATTTAAATCATTTATTCCATCTCATCCATTATCTCATTCTCCTCATAACTCCACATACTTTAAATAATTTTCCCAATCCCCTTGTTGAATCATAATTAATTTAAACATGGTTATTCGCATTTAATGATTTGAGAATAAATAAAAGGTATCATAATTAGGTATTTCACATCCTATTTTTAACCATCAAAATAATAAAGCCAAAATCATAAATCGGTTCTCCACATCCAATTTTTTTTTTTTACCATCAAAATAATGATACAATATCATACATGGGTTCTTCACATCCTATTTTAACCATCAAGAAACAATACATTGCAGATAGGTTCTTCACATCCTATTTTAATCGCAAAAATAATAATTGAGATCATAAACATGTTCTTCACATCCTATTTTAATATATCCATCAACAATAATATAGGAGCAACTATAGTTCTTCATATCCCACATATTCTTACATCCTTGCCTAGATTCATCTCTTTTTATTCATTATTTAACTTAAATACTCAAATATTGAATATTAGGTTCGTTATTTACCTCACTTGATCGTATCCCTACGATCTATCGCTTGCGAATGGGTTCTACCTTGATCTTCCCGCCTCTTTTTTTTTTTTTTTTTGATCGAATCTTTGAATTCTTACTGTTCTTTTCTTTTTGATCTCTCAAAAACTCTCACTTTTTTCTCTTTTAGGTTTTTAGAAGGCCTTGGAAATCCTCCCCATGAGTAAAAAGTGGTATTTATAACATTGGGAGCCCTAGGGACTCAAAAACCACGAAACCACGTAACCCTGCCGCCGATCGGCGTTTTGGGCGATCAATCGGCGTTTTGGGCGATCGATCGCCGGCGCCGTTTTCCTCTTATTATTTTTTTGCTACTTTTTGTTCTTCTTTGATTTAGTGCAATTTATCTCTATAAATTCACTAAATCAAATGAATTAACTGGGTTTTGAAATTCGAGATTTTAAGACTTTAATTCTGTCATACGATTTTCATATATTTTTATGAGCATTTATTTATGAAATTAACTCATATGACTATGAAATTAGTGAATTAAATGCGGGTCATTACAACCATAGAGTCAAATTGTTCAATCAATCTAACCATTGTGTATTCTCTATTAGGGAAATATTATATTAGGAAAACAATAATGAATATCTATGAGATACACAAGATCTCAAAAATATTAATTCTAGATTAATATCTCAAATTTAGATTAGTATTAATTGGATTGATTGAGATTATAATTAGATTATGTAGGATATCTTTCATTCTCATTGTCTATCATCCTCCATATAAACTCTTCTTAGGGTTATGCGTAAAGTGTAATCATCCAAGTTTTTCAATAAATCAATTTCTGGTTATTCTCGTAACAGTTACATTATATAATCGAGAAACGCTTCCTCGAATCAAAAAGGGTATATCCCACCTTAGTGGATTTGTCTATAAATGGATAATTCAGAATGTGAATTATCTTTGAAATGGTAGAATCCTAATGAGATCGTTGAGAAAACATAAGGATTCCGGGGATCACTAGCCTCACGACATTTAATCCTCTCTCTTCCATCTTTTTCTTCCATATAATTATTCACTGAGGGGTCCAACAACCATTCAGCGGTGCGGGGTATCTATTAGCTATCTCATATGTTTCATACATCCCTAGAGGCCAAAATATTCTAAGCTCACTACTTGGTCACAAGGTCCACAACAGAATTATCATGTCCTTCGGGTTGACCCGTCCATATTAGCCACTGCTTGTACCTTGGATTCGCTCAATCGGGTTCATGACCCGCCCATATTAGCCACTGCAGTCACAGCACTACGAAGGATTCGTCCTTGTACCTTGGATTTAGTTGTCCATGAAAAAAATTGACATTGACACCACAAAGTCTTTGCCGGCCATATAGTTCATTACGCCAACAAGGATTTTTATTTTTTTTAACAAAAAGAACAGTTGAGGAATTTTTTTTTTTTTTTAATGAAAAAAAAAAAAAAAAACAAATAGTTGAAGAATTAAAAGAGGACTATTGTGTGGGGCCTTCCCTATTACTTAGATGCCGACTAAGGTGATTTGAAGTATACCTCCAAATTAGATAATTCCTGGTCTTTAGATTTTACCCATAGATCTTTTCGGTGGGACCCTTTGGGGTGTACACAGGGGCGGAGCCTGGATTGTCTGCAGGGAGGGCTAACAGTGGGGGTTCGGGCGTAGCCCCCGTTTTTAATTTTTAAGGCTAAGTTTATAGGTCATCACGTCGGTTTGTGTCCGTTTGTTAGGCATGTATAGAGCCTCCCGTCCCCCGGCTTTGCCCCTCTCCCAGGCTACACCCTAATTAATACTAGTAGGTTTTTTTTTCCTCCAAAATTTCGGAGCCCCTCCCTCCGTGTGGCTCTGCCCGGGGTGTACATTGATTGTTAGTGAGACGTGTGGACTTTTTTTTGGTAACGAGGGTGTCGGGACTTTTAAAGCACCTGACTATTCCAGGCATGGGCAAATCCTCCATCCACATGCATCGGAAAAATAAGGATAAATTCTTGAAGGTGGACAACAAGGGAAAATGAATCAAACTCAGAACCTCTCCTTCCTCATGCGTGGTCTCCCCCAATGGTTGAGACGTGTGGCTCTATCACATTAAATTCAATCTACGAAATATGAGTCTTTTTCAACATTGTGAAGTATTCTAGCTGGAAACCGCCATGAGAAGAGGTTGGGATAGCAAACACGTAGTACCTTTTTGGACCAAGTTCTGGCTACAACTGGTATTTGTTTAAACTTTAGAGTACATAAAAGAGTTTAAATACAAATTGGAGCGAAGGTCTTTTTAGGGTAAAGCTGTGTCAATTTTGTAACTACGGGAGGATATTGTATCTCTCAATAACTGCGATAATGCCATCGGTCTTACACTAGAAAGAGGTGCTCGGCTTTGTTTTTGGTCATGAAGCATAGCTCCGCCTCAAAATTACAATGTAGGATGAAAACAGTTCAAGATTTTGCTGGCCCCACTTCACCACTGTTGCCTCTCCCTTCCCAGGGATAGTGGCACCACCAGCATTTTGTCTTCAATTGGCCATAACGTGATGGGACTAACCATTGCTCTGCCTGACTTGTGGATCCCATAAATATTTGTGTCTCATTGAGAGAAGACATGCCATTAAATTCGCGTATGTATAATTGTATGGATAACTGTATGATTGTATATATGGACAACTGGTACGAAATATAAGTTTTTTTTCTTAATTCATATATAAATGAGAAACTGCAATATACACTTATGGTAGACCGATAACACTCCGCTTTACGATCATTTCCCACATATTTTTTCGCTTTGCATACTGATCCTTTAAGAAAACTTGTCGCTTTTGATTTCCCTCCACGAGATCAATGAACCTACAAAATTCATCAAATTATTTCTGACTAAATTTAGGTATTGTAGATATTCCCTCATTTTCCCTCGTGAGCGCGGGTTCGATATGGATATAAAAAAGACTTGATCGGGTGGTCATGATTGCTCAATCAGTGAATGATTGAAATAAGTCTATGAATTATATGGTTAGGATCATCCCCAAAAATGTGACATAAGGTAAAGAGTCCTAAGAAGGGAACCCCGAGGTCCCCTTCCTAGCTGACTTGAGTGTCTCATGTCCCTTTTAATCATTTTTAACTATGATTAAGCTTTATTTAAATTATGATAAATTTTTTTTCTAGAAACCAATTTTGGATGGATCTTAACCACAATTAGTGAGTGTTAAACAGGAGGGCACGGACCAATGAGATCACGCAGTTAGCTTTGAAGCCGATCACGCGATCCGTTTCTCATTTCCCCAAAAGGATGTGTTCATTTGTTGAAAAAGTGGGGGAAAGTAAAAGAAAAGTAATTACTTTGCATTTTTTATTTACACGATGTGTAAGAAAACACATTTTTCTTTTCTTGCACTTTTTTAATTGTGACAAACTTTTTCTCAAAAACTTCCTTAATCATTGAAGAATATTTTGAAAGATATTTTAAGTTCTTTGTATTTCCTTTATTTTCTTTCACTCACTTTATTTTCAAAAGAACACAACCTAAGTCCCTAACCTATGTTTAGTTGTCGAGAAAAAAAGTAAAAGAAAATTGGGTGAAACACAATTAAGAATTGTATTAAAAATTGAAAATTTTATTTAATTTTTTCCTGCTTGCACCTATTTTCTTGGCAACCAAACATACTATAAGATAAGTTGGATAAATCGTATAAGGCTGTACGGTCTTAGACCTACCTAAGAGGCTAAGACTTTACTTGCAACGGAAAATTTTATCCAAAAAAAAAAAACCCTAAAACATCATTTTTCCAAACCTAACTAGTTTTGATTTAAGGTTTTGGAGACCGTAAGGTCCAAGAAGCTGGTCTCCATGATGTTTTTTTGCTAAAGAATTAAGGAAATTTATTTAAACTCTAGATAATACCTACTATCGAGAGTTCAGCCACCGGATTAAAAATCTAACCGCACCAAACATGAAGTGGCCTACCATTTAAAAGTAGATGCACCTTGGAACTGTTGAATGTTTAATTCAGCAGTTGAGCTTTCGATAATAGGTACTATCGGAAGTATTAAACCACTTTCCATGATTCTATGAAGTTGGCATAAAGATTTTGCTTTGAAGTGACTGATGAGTTAATCATATCCGTCCTATTTTTAGACCTCTTAGCACACTTTAATGCTTGTCATAACCGCTCTACACGTCTGTCTTATGATTAAATTAAGTTACACTGTTAGATTCCATCCAAGTCATCTTCTTATTTTGGTCAATAAAAATGAAGTAGAAGATCCAACGGCTCAAATTATCAACTCAAAAACTAATGAGTGGGACTCGTAAAATAGAAGATCCAGTTCTCCCATTTATCGTTTAAAGTAAAACCAGAATATTCTCTTACGTAACCATATTTACGAGGAGATTGAATCACAGCCAATTGCGATTGAACTCAGGGAGAGTCCAATCGCAAACATGTGCAATTTTTAACCCCTATTAACCATGGTCTCTGTGTGTGTTTAAAAAAATCTTCACCAAAAAAAAAAAAAAACCCATGTTTAAGATTACTTAAACTTTGGTTTTTAAATATTTTTAAGAAATTAACTTTAGGATTAGGAAATTTTAACCATAAGATTAATTTTTTTAAAAGGAATTTCTAAAAAAAACAAGGTTGGAATTGTTGAATTATAAGAGTTAGTAAATCTTAACCATGATTAATAGAGGTAAAAGGGTAAATCTTAACCATGGTTAATAGAGGTAAAAAAAGGACATGTTAACCTGTGGGTGAGATTGAACTCTCGCTGAGTTCAATCACTCATTTACGAGAGAGGAGACAGAAAGGAAATGTAAAAATGTAAAACTAAAGCAAAAACTCAACGGCCTTATTGGGAGATGTTTTTTCTTGACTGTAAGCTGCCGGCAAGACCTCTTCTTGATATAAATACGCAGTTGAGGAAATAGGGACACATTTTCCAGAAACTCTCAATCTATTCGTGCCCTAGATCCATGGCCTCCTCCACAAATTCCACCACAGTAGTGAGGCCTAATCCTAGATCAGTCTCTAGGGTTTCCATTTCGTCTTGTTCGTGCTGGATTTGATGCAGAGATGCTGCTAAACTGGAACAATCATTTTTTAGGTATTCTGTGTTGATTCCCCTAGTTTCTGTGAAAAAATTGGAGGTTTTTGTTGTTGATTTTGGTGTAGAAATGAGTAGGAATGATTTGAGTTTGGTAATTTGACGATGCAGAGATGGGATGAGTTGAGTTGAATTTTTTTTGAGCTTGATTTATTGTTATTTTTTGTATGGGTTGGGATTTGATGGATTTAGAAGAAGAGATTTTTGCAGAAAGACAAGATTTTTGGTTGTGAAGTGGGGTTTTGTTGGTGTTCTTTTGGTGCACCATGGGGTGCAATTGCTTTAAGGCCTCTGCTATTGAAGATAGTAAGGAGAGCCCGGGAGAGAGGTTGTCGAGTAAAGCGCAGTCGAATTTGCGTGTGCCTAGAGTGACTTCTTCGAGGAGGGAGGAAATATTGAGGGCAAAAGACAGGCTAGATAATGCTGATGGAAGAGTTATGTTGATTGAAAAGCAATCAAATGGTTCGACTCGGTTACATGGTGAGAATGTTGCGAGGAAGAGGGAGAAGACTGAATATGTTGTTCCTCACCATCCTGGGATGGGAAGCATTTCAAAAGTTACTGAAGGGGAGCATGTAGCTGCCGGTTGGCCTTCTTGGCTTGCTGCAGTGGCTGGAGAAGCTATCAGGGGATGGGTACCACGCCGTGCAGACTCTTTTGAGAAATTAGATAAAGTATATTCCTTTCTTGGCTTGGTGGTTCCTTTTTAGAATGAATAATTCTCACACACTCTGCAGATTTTTAGTAATAACTAGAATGTTGTTATAAAAAGTTAAGTCTGTTCAAGAAACCATTCTTTCATCTCTTGCTTTGCTTTATCGATCAAACTCTCAACATGGGATTACTTTGAATAGGGGAATTTAAGTTGGTCTGTATTCTTTGTTAAACTTAGCACATCATAACTCGTTGGGAAATATAACTGTTTGGGGTAAATAGCGGAAATCGTACATGCTTACATATATTCATTGTACAACAAAAGACTATATTTTGATATCCTACAAGCCCGATATTTATGAATAATTGGTTATACTTGGATGCTGCATCTATTCATTAGTAAACCTTGGCTAACAATTTATTCGTTATAAATTCAAACAGGTTGTTACTTGTTGACTTATCACTGTGAATTTCATTGAGCTGTTAATTGCCCACCTTTAGTTAATTGGGGTGGAGCTGAATTGGACGTCTAAAGCTCCTTTCTACATTTCTGGTTTGAGTGCTTTAGAGCGTTAGATTTCTAATTTTCTCATCAGTAAGTTCTAGAAAAGGTGAAAACATGTCAGTTGCCAAAAACAACAGAGATCAGCTTTTTTTAAGCTCCCGTTACTGGTACCTACTGCTCTCCATAGTGGGCGATATCCCTTGTTAGATGATTTTGGTTCTTGTTGTGTGATGACATCTCATTTTTCGCAGATTGGGCAAGGAACTTACAGTAACGTTTACAGGGCTCGTGATCTCGATCATGGGAAAATTGTTGCTCTGAAAAAAGTACGGTTTGATAACCTAGAGCCCGAAAGTGTTCGTTTTATGGCTAGGGAAATCCACATTCTGCGTAGGCTTGATCATCCGAATATAATAAAACTGGAAGGCCTAGTAACGTCACGGATGTCTTGCAGCTTGTACCTCGTTTTTGAGTACATGGAGCATGATCTCGCTGGACTTGCATCGTTCCCCGGCCTCAAGTTCACGGAACCGCAGGTCCGCATTGAAAATATTTTATATTGTTACTATCACAGAAGTTCAGTGTGCAATTGTACTATTTAATTTTTCCAACGGTGTCATAACCAATAAGACACCATGCTTAATTGTGTGCTTGTTAACTTTGGTTCACTAAGGTTTTATTTATCGTGTGGCAGGTTAAATGTTACATGCAGCAACTTCTACGTGGACTTGATCATTGTCATAGTCGCGGCGTTCTACATCGTGACATAAAGGGTTCCAATCTTCTAATTGACAACAGTGGCATCTTGAAAATTGCGGACTTTGGCTTGGCAAGTTTCTTTGATCCTCATCAAAGTCAGCCATTGACAAGTCGCGTCGTGACTCTTTGGTATCGACCACCAGAGCTTTTACTTGGAGCCACTCACTATGCGATCTCTGTGGACTTATGGAGTACTGGTTGCATACTTGCAGAATTATATGCCGGCAAGCCTATCATGCCTGGAAGAACGGAGGTACCTTGTTTATGCATTCGTTTCTTACCAAGCACATAAGATTGCTGATCTTTAGTGTCTTTTATTTATGGAGTCATGATGGTGCAATGTGCAGTTTTTATGTAGGGCAATGTTGCAATGTGCAGTTTTTTCGTAGGGCAAAGTAACTATGATTCTTGCAGTTATGACTTATGACAGCAGATTTACAATTCCAATGAGTTCTTACTAGACTTCAATTTTGAACAGCGTATGTACAAAATATATATTTTCAATCAACAATGAGATGGATATATTAATCAAAAAGGAGAAACAAGGGAATAAAGTATAGAACAATAAAAAGTTTACACTAGCGTAAACCAAAAAGCACAAATGTAGCCAAAAAAGATCCCCCACTACTATAAAGAACGGATCCTAAACTGTGTTAAGTATCATCCCATCACATCACCTAGATCAACCCCACCATTCCGGATGAAGACCCACTCAAATATCAGTAGACAAATTCAATCTTGAATATGAGAAGTAGAAGAGGTGGAGTTGTCAAAACTCTCCTATTTCTCTCTTTCCAAATTGACCATAAGATGGCCCCAGATAGAACCGACCAAATTGCCCTCTTAGCACTATCTGCACCAACCAATGACAAGTAGGATAAGAAGTTCAATGAATTTCTCGACAAATTAAGATTTTACATGTTAAATAAACGAAGGCATTCTTATGCAACATCGGCACCGTATGAACCTTGCCAAGTAACTTGGATACTCAAGACGAGCACGACTGTCGTACAAAATATTGTAGCTAGAATACTTTCATCAAATGAATCTACTACTCCTGCACTGCTTAGCACATACTCTGATGCAATGAAAGGGTGAACACTGAATTTAGTATTCATTATAAGGTCTGTTTGTGAATAGAGTCATAGACCATAAGGGAATTGTAACTTTTATATTTTTTCTACACAAAAACTCAGTTGCTTTCAATATATTATAATGCCCTTTGCCATGGGATATGTTGTTGCATAGACATGGACACGGGTGTTGGTATTGGACTCTGATACGAGTGCCGGACACGACGATCCCCAAAAAAAAATTGGGGACACATTATCGATAAAAAAAAGATTTGGGGACACATAAGTTAATTGATACTAGTTCCTCATATTATTTCTATGTTTTTTTATTGAAAACAAATGGATCGTGGTTCTTCCTCTTTTTTCCTATTGGCTTCATTGAGAGTTAGAAAGAATTTGCTAACTATTCCTCAATCGATAGTGGCTACTCTAGAAAAAGTACAATGGAATTTTCTCTAGAATGGCAAAGCAGATAGTTTCAAATACCACTTGGTGGCTCGAGATAGGATTGTCAGTCTAGAGAAGGTGAGGGTCTGAACCTTAAATCTCTTGTTCAAGTCAACAAGGCTTTGCTCGATAAATGAGTGGAACTTTGAGGAGGAACAAGATAGTTTATGGAAGGTGGTCATGTGGCTAGATATGGTGAGCTTTCGTGTTGGGCCCCTAGGGAGGTCAATGGGTCTCATGGGGTTGGGTTTTGGAAGGGGATTATGGTTGTTGCTAGCTGGTTGCTCCTCTTGTCAGATTTAAGGTTGGTTGCGGTTCACAGGTTAGATTCATGAAGGATGTTTGGTATGGATCAGTGAAAATTCAGGATGAGTTTAGCATCATCTTTCTTCTAGCTAAGGATATGAATGCATTTGTTGGAGATATACTTCCAGATGAGTGATGCTGGGGTGGTTTACTTTGGTATCCAAAGCTGGGGCGACACCTGAATGATTAGGAAGTAGGGGTCTTGGGCAGGCTTTTAGAGCGCCTTAAGTTTTCTCATGTGCATTCTTAGGGCAAAGATGTTAGAGTTTAGTCTAGAGGCAACAATGAGCTTTTCTTATTTCGATCACTTTTACAATCTTTAAAGCTTGTTCCTTTTGGTTCTTTACCTTATAGGTTGGTTTGAAAGCCCGGTATTTCATTTAAGGTATTTTTCTTCTTCTTATAGAATGCGGCTCTGAATAAGATTTTGACTCATGATTATTTGAAAAGTAGAGGATGGAGGTTGACTAATCATTGTTTTTTGTGTCTCCGTGCGGAAGAATCAGTGGACCATCTGCTTTTGCATTGCCCTATCGTGAATAAGGTGTAAGGGTTTTTCCTCTCCCGAGTAGGCATGAGTTGGCATTTCCTTCTTCCTTTCTAGCCTTCTTATTATGTTGGTTTTTGGTTAGTACAGATGAAGTTCGAAAGACTATTTGGTTGGTCCTTCCAGGTAGGGATGCACACAAGCCGAGCTAGCTCGATGGCTCAGCTCGGTTCGGTTCGGCTCGATCAAGCTGAGCTCAAGCTCGAAAAGTTGCCTCGATCTAGCAGAGCCGAGCTAAGTTTTCATAATTGAAATGTGTTCAAGTTGAGCTCGAGCCAAGGCCTGTTTGATTCGGCTCGAGCTTGGCTTGAATATTATATAAAAAATAAACATACTATTTATATATCATTATTATATATATAAATAATATAAAATATTCTTATTTTTATTTTAAAAATATTTTTAAATAAATCATGCCATGCTCGGCTTGAGCTTAAATCAATTTGAGCTCAAGCCTAGTTCGAGCCAAGCTATTTTGAATTTGAGCTGAGCTTCGAGCCAATTTTTCGAGCACCATTTCAAGCTGAGCTCAAGCCTAGATTAAACCCATTTCAAGCCGAACTGAGCTTGGCCAAGCTCAGCTCAAATACATCCCTACTTCCTGGTGTCATTGCATGTTCGTTGTGGAAAGAAAGGAACAAGAGAGTTTTTGAGAACTCCTCTTCTTCCTCTCTTCGTATATGTTCTCATATATGGTTGCTATTTCTGGAATGGTGTTCTGTTAGGCGAGTTGGAGATGATGTGGGAGCTGTCTTGAGCTGAAGGCTTTGCTTTTCTTTTCCTTTTTCCGTTTTGCCTATGGGGGACCCTCCTTGCTAGCTCTTTGTTTCCCTTTGAGTTTACACTCTTGTAAACTCCTTCTAGATGTTCTGTTTCGCCTGCTTTTGTTTTATATTTCTTAACTACCAATCATAGTTGCTGGGAAGCTATGTACAGGGTGGGAAGCTCGCTTCCCAGGAAGTTCATTTCCCAGACTCGCTTCCTCAGACAGATTCACTTCCTAGGAAGCTCGCTTCTTCGGATAGACTCGCTTCCTAGGAAGCTCGTTTCCATCACGTCTCATTTAGTAGTCAAAGAGAGTTTTATGTATGAAGTAATGGGGTAGACCATAGTCTATAGCATAGGGTGTAGACTCTAAGCAAGTATCGTCAGTTTTGAACCCAAGGCACCTACTTTCCCACAAAAATCTCATGTAAGATAAAATTAAAGATATAGTTACCCATAATAACATAATGAGAATGAGGAGAATATATCTCATTTCTTGCTTCCCGTTTTCTAAGGTTTTTTTTAGTCTCGCTTCCCGCTTCTCGGTTTCGCTTTGCTTTTCGTTTTCACTTCTCACTCTAGTAACTATGCTACCAATAAAAAAAAAACTTTATAGGTGAAAGTCGTATCCATGTCCATTTGTGTCTAAAGTGCAAAGATTCTTATGATATTAGTCACAACAGTCGTGTTCGAGGATATATCATCATTACCAATAAAAAAGCAGTCGTGTATGAGGTGTGATCGTGTCCACACTTTTCGACATGGAGCATGCCTGTTGCCCCAAAGAATCAACCCAACATAGGCCATTGATTAATAAGCAGATGGTGTTATAATTTCTAAATAAATTCTATAGTCATGCACTAAGTGACTTTGTGTAATACTTTACATGGACCATGAATTTGCTTTTTTCAGCTGAGTATATGGGCATGAGCACCAATGTATCATTTGCGTTTGAGAACTGATCTAGAAGTTGGACCAGTAGAGGCAGGTTCAGTCCATCTGGTCGGGCTGCCAAGTTGAAACGTGGTGACTTGCGATGAGACAACTGATGTCATGAATGAAACAATAAAATTAAATTAAATAAGTATGAATTTTAGACTTATAACACGCCTTTTATCCTCTCCCTCCCTCTACACATTGTCATTTAAAATCCTCTCTTTCTCTGTGCTTAAAGTATTCCCTGTCCTTCCTATAGTAATCTCTCTCTCTCTCTCCACACTAGATTTTGGCAACAAAGAATCCAGAATGAAACTTGTTGGAAAATTGCTTGCTTAGCCTGGCATTGGTAAACAAACTATGAAAAAGAGGAATTAAATCTGACATTGGAGAAGCACAAAATTGGTGGAAAATGATTGGGTTTTATTTATTTACTTTAGTTCTCCATCCAATCTATCTAGGATAGTGTTTTAAAACCCGAAAACTCAACTCGACTCGACTGGAAAACTTGCCGGGTAGAGTCAACTCGGAAACTTGGGCAAAACTCGTCCGAATAATGACACCTAAAACTCGGACATATATAATATTTTTCTAATACTATATATAGTATATATTCAAAATTAATGATAAAACATGCCTAAAATGAGATATATAATTTAATATATATTAAACACCTCATTTTGTTTTGTATTTATACTTAAGAGTGGGTGAGGTGTGTTAAAAAACAAAAAAAACATAATTTAATCAATCGGGTAGATAGATTACTCATTTTTTTGTTTCAAAAAAAAGTGCAACAACTTGGGCGAGTCGGAGCGAGTCGGGGCGAGTTACTCGGATTTCAGTGTCAAAACCGAGTTTTGCTCCAAACTCGACTCAAAACCTGGCCGAGTCAAGTCGACTCGGTCGAGTTTCGAGTTGACTCGCCAAGTTTTAATACTATGGTCTAGGAATTCTTTGCTTGCATTAATGCATGGACCCAAGGGCGCTTATCCTAGCGTCACATGACAGGAGGATTTTGAGAACTCTTCTTTATCAAGTGGAAGAGTGATCATGCGAGCATGCAGACTTCTAGCCGCATGAGTGTCTGTTAGGGGTACAACTATTAGGAGGAGGGAAGGGGGGGAGTGATTGCCTTCCCGGCCTAATGGGAGTTTTGACTCTACTTTCATTTTACTCCGCTTGGTTTTTCTTCAGTGTTTACTTTTCTTTATGGTCCCTGGATAGGAGATCTTTGTGCATTCTTTTGTGTCGTTTCTTTCTCTTTAGGCCGGTTCACCCTTTTTTGAATCTTTGTATATTGCTATCCTTTTATTAATGCATGAGCTCGTTTGCCTATAAAAAAAAATGCATGGACCCAGCGAGTCTGCATCAAACCGTTGGTTGAGTGGTCAGATAGCTGAACCATTCGGGTCACTGGTTTTAAGCACATTTCCGGTTAAGGGCATGAGAATTTAGCCGGTCTGGGTTTTAGAAGTCCGATTTAAAGCCATTATTGATGGGCCAATTTTGAAATCTTATCTTTCATAGTATCAGTTTTTCTAGCAAATACCCTGATATTGCTTTTTTTTTTTTTTTTGATCGATAAACCAGAAATATATATAAATAGAAAAGGTGATACATGGACAAGAAAGCATGAACCAAGAGTGTACAAGTATATAAACTCAAAGAACTAAAACAAAGCCTCCAAGCCCACCCAACCCAACTACTCCAACCATGCTAATATCAATCCAACAATGCCCGTAAGCCCTCTCCGCCATACCGGAGCTCTGCCCATTCCAAAATCACCAAACGGATATGGGCACAAATGAGAGAGGTGGGCGAAGACGTATCCTCAAATACTCTAAGGTTACGTTCTTTCCATATCATCCATGATATGGCTCTTGGAATAACCGACCAAAGGGCCTCACGAACCCCCTCCAAACTAACCGAAGACCAACAAGATAAGAAGATGAGAAAGGAGGAGGGAAAGACCCAATCCACCCCTATGCGGGAAAGGAAATGACCCCAAATACCAGACACGATAGGACAGTGCAAGAGCAAATGGTCTACCGTCTCTTCCTCTTGAAGGCACATAAAACACCAATTCGCCATCCTCCATTCTCTATTTTGCAAGTGATCACAGGTAAGAATTTTATTCAGTATTGCAGTCCAGAGAAATGACACCTTAGACGGAATCCCCGGATTGCACACAACCTGATGAGGAAATTGACTCGAGGGAACCGAGCCAAGAGAATGTACCAATGATCTTACTGAGAAATGCCCCGAGTCACTACCCGCCCACACCCGACAATCCCTAATCTCAGAACATGAGGACAAAGATCTAATACGTAACAATAGATGTGACACCTCGGCTATTTCCCAATCATTTAAATCTCGCCTCAACCTCGGACCCCAAACCACCCCCTCTCCTCGCCTCGCCTCTCAAAATTGTCCCCAACTAACGCATCCCTGTCAGAGGCTAACACAAAGATGTGCCTAAAGTCATCCTGAAGCCTAGAGTCTCCACACCACACATCCTTCCAGAACCTCACCTCGGACCCTTGGCCTACTCGAAACCTGAATCTGGGTACTACCAACTCGGCAGCGGCCATAATACCCTTCCAGAGCCCAACGCCATGAGACCCCCTAACCTCTCTTGGAACCCAACACGAAGACTCTCCGTATTTGGCCACTATCACCGCACGCCATAAACTCTCCCTCTTTGACCCAAACCTCAAGATCCATTTTCCTAACAAGGCCTTATTCACAAGAACTAGAGATTTGAGATTTAATCCCTCACCCTCCTTAGAGCGGCAGCATTGATTCCAAGCCACCAAGTGGTACTTGAAAGTATCTACCTTCTCATTCCAAAGGAACACTCTCTGCATTCTCTCAAGAGAGTTGGCGACTAACTTTGAAATGGTTAGAGCAGACATGTAATATGTTGGTAGGCTTCCGAGGGTGCTATGGATGAGAGTTAGTTTCCCCCCTTTAGATAGATATTGAGACTTCCAACTCGCTAAACGTTTTGCACATCTATCTAAGATCGGCGCCCACGCCGTATTGGATTTGAACCCTGCACCTAGGGGCATGCCCAAGTAGACTGAAGGAAGGACCCCCACTCTACTGCCAAAACAGATGGCCAGATGAGCTATCTCTGTTGCCCCCCCAACAGGTAATGATCTCAGACTTGGCCAGGTTCACTCGTAGGCCGGATACCGCTTCAAAGCATCTAAGTAAGGACCTAAGGTTCAAGAGATGTTCGCTTGAAGCATTACAAAAGATTAACGTGTCATCAGCAAATTGAAGATGGGAAATCCGCAATTGCGCCTGACCAATCGAGAAACCCTCAAAGACCACCCCCTCAGCTTTAGACAACATTCTGCTCAATGCCTCCCCTACTATCACGAAGAGGAATGGTGAGAGTGGATCGCCCTGCCTCAACCCCCTGGAACTAGGAAAATACCCCACCGCACTACCATTAAGAATAATGGAGAAAGAGACAGGATATGCATGTCCGAATCCACTGTCTCCACTTTAGACCGAACCCCATGCGAAGAAGAACATAATCCAAGAATCCCCAGTTAACATGATCATATGCTTTCTCCATATCGACCTTACATAGGATTCCAGGAGAGGAGGATCTAAATCTCGCATCTATACACTCATTGGCTATCAGGATCCCGTCTAGAATCTGCCTCCCCCCCCCACAAATGCTCCCTACTGTGGGGAGATGATCGAGGTCATCACTATTTGAATACGAGCTGCCAAGACTTTGGATAGGATTTTATAGACACTGCCCACAAGGCTGATAGGGCAAAAGTCTCCTAGATTATTGCTTTTCTTTGGCAATGATGTAACCAGAAATGATGATTCAAACCCTACAAAATTAATGGGAGGGATGAGCTTGTGATTTTCTGGTTTGGGGCATAATCAAGACCTATTTGCTCATAAATGTGTTAGTGGCATTGCTTAATATCTGGCCTAAATAGATGTCTAGTCAAGGTAGTTATGTGCTGTGTCACTCATCCATGGAGATAGAGCAACTAAACTTAATAGTTGAGATCATCCTATCCTGCATGCAAATGCTTAGAATGTGTCGCGCTTATGGATGAGCTTTGCTTGCAAACAGTCTGCTCTCCTTTTCGTAAGCATTGGGTTGTAACATTGGGTGAAATTGGATTTCAGAGCCTTGTAAAATTAAGAGGGATGAATACTTGAATTTATTGGTGACCCTTTTTTTAAGTTCTCCCTAGAGAAGAAGATTGAAAGTATCTTGTTAATTTCATTTGTTAATTGTCAGTAACCCTTTTTTAAAGTTCTCCCTAGAGATGAAGGTTGAAAGTATCTTTTTAATATGTTGTTGTAGTTTCCCTTTCTTTTTGGTTCATTCTCTTTCTAAACCTTTGTAGCTACCACCATGTTACTTGTAATATGTCATTTACCAAAAAAAAAAGTTATCTTTTTAATTTCATCTGTTGAAAAGTATGACCTAACTGTCTTTTTTCTGCATTTTCTATATAGAGATATTTTATATACTCCCATTTGCAGATTAACTAGACTAACATCCCCCGCTCTGCATATTCCTTTCATCCTTTGTAGTAGTTTTTCTAGTATATAGTAGATGATGTCTGTAAGTTATGTTTTTTCCTATACCTTACAGGTGGAGCAATTGCATAAGATTTTCAAGCTTTGTGGCTCACCTTCTGAGGATTATTGGAGAAAATCAAAGTTGCCTCATGCAACCATTTTCAAACCCCAACAACCTTATAGACGATGCGTTGCAGAAACATTTAAAGACTTCCCTGCAGCAGCTTTAGAGCTTATGGAGACCCTGCTTTCCGTTGATCCTGCAGATCGTGGAACTGCAGCTTCTGCTCTCAAAAGTGAGGTAATTTTCTGAAAATTTGATCCCATTAGGGTGAAAATATGTTTCAAAATAACCTTTTGTATTGAATGTTGTGAACTGACATTAGTGCTGAATGCTGAGCTTCCCTGAATATTTCCTTTAATGGTATATCTTCCAAAAAGTTCTCTTTTTGGGTAGAGCACTTCATATTTTATACTTAAGTGTTTATATCTAACCTGCTGAAATTTATAATGCATGGAACTTATTATAACGATATTTTTGAGTTATCAATTAAGATATCAACTTCCATTAGATCTATCATGATACTCACGGAAACAAGTTCAAGCTTCCCACTTAACCCTTTTACTTACCACCATTGTCAGTCTCATTTATTATCTACTTCAGTACTTCTTCCTCATGGTTTTGTGCTTGTATTGAGGTTACAAAGAACACAATTGTAAGTTTAAATTGCAACATAAGGCAGGAGCTTGGATGTGTTTTGTTTATCGTTTTTTTTTTTCCCAATTATGAAAAGAAAACACAATGTTGAGTTTAAATTGCAACGTAAGGCAGGAGCTTGGATGCATTTTGTTTATCCTTTTTTTTTTTTTCCTATTATGAATAGAAAGTGTGTCCCATTTTTTCTCATGATCTCTTACTTGCTTTGCTGAAGTTGGAAAGGTTTAGGTTTGAGAACTGATAAAAGCTTAATATGGACAAAGGTAGTCATCAGTCATTTATAAAGATAAAAATGAGACTGAAGAGGGATGTAATTTTAGAGATAGGACCTTAACGAGAAGGATTGAATTCCCTTGGCTGCAAGGAAGCTAATCTCTGGGGAGTCAATTATGCTGAGAGGTCGATTCCTTTTTATTATTATTTTTCTTGGCAATAGAAGAATCTTAGAAGCAAAGAAAGTACAAATATTAAAGAATGGATGATGCTGGAGATTAGTAGATGCCAAGAATCATAACTCTTTTCTTTGATGTTTATTTCGAAGATTTTTTTGTTATATACAATGCATGTTTGTATGCTTCTGTCAAGATTTTGTCTATATGGCCTCAAAAGGTACCTCAAAAGTCAGCAAACATTTCTTGCCACCGTCTTCATCATTTGATATTAAAGCAGGGTGGGGCACTAGTGCAGCTCGTAGACAAGTGCTAGGTCTAGAGTTTATTCGTCTAGACTAATCCACAACTATGTCTACTTGAGGCAACAAAATGGAGAGAATGATCACGACAAACAAAGAGAAACAAGTAGTTGTAAAAAAAACCAAGGTTTAGAAACCCTAGAAGCACCAAGCTAGTAGGCTGTAATGGCTGTCTCAGCAGACTTCTATTCTCCAAGGAGATAATAATCCCCCCAAAAGTTCCCTCTACAAGCTTATATATGCATTCTAGGTGCAATCCTAAATAATAGCCCTTAAGATATTTTAAATAGCAGCCCTAGAAACATATAAGAGTACTAAAGTAAATACTAAAGCAATTAACAAAGTATTAAGTAAAACTTCAACGCAGCACCACTCCATGAAGCTCTATGGACTCCCAGGGTTGAAGGTTTTTGGATGCTCCCATCGATCCATAAAATGATCAGCCGCAGCCAATGCATCAGGCACCAAGATCATGTTGCATTGTAGTTCAATATGCTCACATAAAGAGGTCGATTGGATCACATTGCTTGTGGAGGATATAATCAACAGTGCAGTTCTTTTCGACAGTTGTATTGATAGGTAGTGGATCCAACTCTGTTGCAGTTCAAGTTTTTTTTTTTGGGTGTATTTTTGTTTAATATTGAACAAGTAGTATATTAAATAAAAAGAAATAAATACACAGCCTGGGGTTCAGTTGGGGGCGACAATTTAGATCCTTGGGGGAACCTTTTGGACTAGTTCCTATTCGATGTAGCTGCTTTTCCATTATGTTGTTTTTTCATTTGCTTTTGTGTCTTCTCTTGGTTTACTTTTTGTGAACCTAGAGATGCTTGTTTTAGATATTTCTCTCTTTTATATATTATTTTGTTTACCGATTAAAAAAAAAAAAGGGAGCAAGCAAATAGAGAGGAAGAGTTCACGAGGGGTTGGTGCAGTTGGCTAGCATCCCGGGTTTGCTCCTAGTGGTTGTGTGTTCAACTCCCACTCCTCTACTTACCCTAGTGACCGTAGGGAAAATTCCGAGTGGGTCAGTGCGAACACCAGAAGGGACTAGTCCTTGCCTCGAACGGTTTGGGACACCATCTGTTGCCAAAAAAAAGGAGATGAACTCTCTGGCAGCGAAAAAGAAAAAGGCACATCAATAGTCCAAAACAGACAAAATAGACACAATGCCACCCGTGTCCTCAAAGGTCCATCGGGCAGACGGCCAATCAATGAGTAGCCGCTTGTTCCTCAGCACACCAGCTCCAACGGGGAGCAAATACCATCGGATGCCCAATTTTTCCTCTCAGTCCAGATCGACCAAGCTATCTCCCCTGGTAAAAGGGACCACAAAACTAGCAAAGGGTCTTGCAGCTTAACTGAAAGTCAACAAGATAAGAAGTCCCGAAGGGAACTAGGAAAGACCAACTAATTCCCATCTTGAATAGGAAGTGGCTCCAAATCTCTCTGGCAGTGCAATGGTAGATGGTTAACCGTTTCCTCCATTCTCCACTCTCTACTCTTCAAGTGCTTGTAAGTGAGAATCTTGTTCCTAAATGTCGTCAAGAAGAAAAATAATACTTTAGAGGGAACTCTGGAGTTTCAAATATCCTTATAGGGAAAAGGAGGTTCATAATTTAATCACAGTGATTGGTAGAAGGATCTTACTAAGAATTTACCTTCATTGTCACTTGATCGTAGTTGCTCATCCCTAACGGAAAGAAAAGGGGAGACAGAGAGCAGGCGATGCTGGTCATCGATTTCCTAATTCTTGAGAGGCCATCTCAACTTGGGGCACCACATCGCTTTGCCACCCGACCACTCTAGATTAGACTCTACTAATGCTTCTTCGTCCTCACTACCCTTGCCAATATTGAATTGTGTTTTTTTAGAAGTCCTTCCAACACTCATTATTCCCTTCAAGAACCCCTTGTCGTGGGGTCACTTTATTAATTTTGACCCCCACTCCGATTCTTTTTCATACTTCTCTACTATCACCCTACGCTTAAGACTTTCCCACTCCACCCCAAAACGATACATCCACTTACCTAGGATAACTTTATTGGTCTCATCCAACGTACACACGTTCAGATGGTACTTGATGATGACTACTTTTTCATTCCACAGGAAATTTCACTAAGTTCTTTCTACCTTTTCCGCGATAGAGACTGGATTTGTGAGGAGAGATAGGAAGTAAGTGGGGAGACTACTTAACATACCCTTTAGTAGCGTCATTATCTTCCCATTTGAAAGATGTAGAGCCTTCCACCCTGTAGTATTTTCGATTCTCTCTCTGTTACCGGGTCCTAAATTGATTTAGCTTTATAACCTACTTAAGTGGCAATCCCAAGTAGGTGGCATGCATGGTCCCCATCCTACAGCCCAAAACTGAAGGCTTCTCCCCTAATTTGGGTTTTCCACCACCCTAAAGTCCACTTTTTTCAATGTTTATCTTCAAACCTGATACAACCTCTAAACATCTAAATAGACAACGGAGGTAGGCAAGTTGTCTACTCAAGGAGTTGCATAGGATCAGGGTGACATGCAAATTGAAAGATGGGATATTGATAGGTATGTTGATCCTACTAAAAATCCTCAAGGACTGCTTCGTTTGCTTTACTAATCATCATGCTAAGGGCCTCTATAACTTTAATAAAGATAAATGGGGGTAGCGTGTCACTCTGACGTATTACACTAGAGCTTCCAAATGATCCCGCAAGGATACCATTCAATAGGATTAAAAATGATATTGTCGAGTACATATTTTCATCCATCTCCTCCGCTTGAGCCCAAATCCCATTTTGCCCATGATGTGGTCTAAGAACTCCCAATTCACATGGTCATTGGTTTTTCCATATCGATCTTACATAATAAATACCCAAACTTGTTGTGTGATTCCACACTCATTGGCAATCGATAGTCCATCAAGGATTTGCCTACTATGAATGAACGCTCCCAGAGAGAGAGAGAGAAAGAGAGAGAGAGAGGCCATCACTTATTTGTCTCTAGTGGCTAGGACTTTGCGCATGATTTTTTATACACAATTCTCACGAGGCTAATTGGTCGGAAGTTTTTTAATTCGTGTATTCCTTCCAATTTGGGAATTGGGGTAATGAAAGTGTTGTTGAGTACATATTCAAATTTTTTGTTCTCATGGAAATCCTTAAGCCGGATCTAGCTTTGTGTCATTTTTTCTCTACTATTCCCCTTTTTTCTTGCTCTATTTATACATATTGACTATTGCTCCCATCAAGTCTGGACCAATGATGTCCCAACTCCCAACAAGACTTAACAAACTCAATGTTGAATCCATCAGGCCCAGGAGCCCTATCCCCCTCGTTACCTTTGATTACAATATGGACCTCTTGGTAAGGGGGGGGGGGGGGGGGGATGTGGAAAGCTGACCTAAGGTCCTAAACTACGTTCCACCTATGATCTTTTCTGATTCAAAAATGATTGAAACGTGGTCTGAGGCTGGTTAAGGCAGGGATGAGGAGATGGCATTTGGAAGGTAGTGTTCTTCCCATTCATTACAGAACAGGAGTCTATTGGGTTGACGGGTTCTCTTGAAAACTGGACCAAGTGAAATGGCCCTTTAGAGGGCACTCAGTTAGGCTATGCTGGGAGAGGAAGCCTTCAAATTGTCTCATTTTGAATGATATGGAGCATCCAAAAGGCCTAGGCAAAGCAACTGAGACTCTTAGCTCCTACACCAAGGCCCAGGTTAACTTCCACTTATTAAAAGAAAACCTATTATATTCTAAAGAGATTTTAAAGGAGGTTATTAAAAGAACTCCGTAACTAAATAAAAATCAATTCATAGGTAGGAATTTGAAGATTTGGGGTGGAACTTTAAATAAAATTCTTACTACGGATAACTTGAAGAGGAGAGGATGGAGCATGGCCAATCGATGCTATTTGTGTCTGGTTGCAGAAGAGATTGTGAATCATTTGCTCTTACATTGCCCAGTTGTCTTTGAGGTTTGGGCTTATTTCTTGGCTCGGATGGGTGTGGAGGGGTCTTCCCCTTCTCCTTTCTGAGCTTCTTATCTAGATGGCACTTGATGACTTTGGTGGGTCCTGAGGAATTCATCTGGACTATTTTGTCTAGTGCTATTTCATGGGTTATTTGGAAGGAGAGGAAAGTCGTGTTTTTGATAGTTACTCTTCTTCTCATCAACGGCTCCTTTCCTGGGCACGGCTCTTGATTGTGGAATGAAGTTCCATAAAGGTCGTTGGTGCAAGAAGTGAGGGTGCTCTTTTATTTTGAGGCCGTGTGGTAGTCGTGTTGTCGCTTTTTGTAATTATTCTTAGTCCTTTTGCTCTTTCACTTAGTTTACATCTCTGTGAACTGGCTATCTCCCTCTTTAATATATCTGATTTATCGATCAAAAAAAAAGATTTGGGGGAAAGTACTCACCCTCTTGACTTTCTTCATTTGTCCTATTTTCTCTCTCATCTTAAATAAGATCGTCAATATGATTTTAGAATAAAGACATCTAGGAAGTGGCCATAATATTTGATTTTTCTATTTTCCTATTTTTAGTATTTATTTCCTATGTATTTAAATATTGCCAATTCTAATGAATTTAAGAAATAAAATATATTGTGGTTGCTGAGGCATTCAAACTTTTGTTGCCCCTAGGCACTAGGGAACCTCTGTTGCCTAGGCACTAGGGAACCTCTTAAATTATACGACGAGTGCAAAGAATAGTAAAACATGATCATTAACATAGTCATTAGTCCCGCGTAAATATGAGATGAATAACTAACATCAAGGATACCTAAAAATAAATTTTGAGATGAATAACGTAAAATGAATTTAAATAGTGTAAATAATTAATTGCATGCTTCCATGCTTGTAGACTCTTCTGTGACGTGTATATGCGCTTCTTGGGATCTTTGGAAACATTCTGTAACTCTATGTGCAGTATTATTCTTTTTATTGTTTTATTATAAGTTCAAATCAATGTGCAACAATTTTATTTTCATCTTACTGTTTCGGTCTATGAATGGGATCAATGCTGCTCTTCGAATGGGGTCAATGCCACTCACTTTGCATCCCTTAGAAATTCTGACTATTAACTCCTGTGGAGTGATGGAGACTCCTTAAAATAGTATTATATGGTCCAACTAGATTTGCTTCCATGATGGCCTTTTAGTCACATTCATATTTATTGAAAAAGTATTTGACATTCTGCTTGGATTGTAAAACTTCCAAACTCTTGGCTTTTAGATTGGAAGAGTCAAATAATGTGGACGTGGAGTTGAAATAGATGATATATTCGTAGGCACTACTGGTCATTTTCATCTATATTTTCCTTTGACTTTGGATTTAAACGGTTGGTTACCTGTAGTATGAATCTGCACTTACTAAGTCCTTCAATTGAATTTTTATGGTCCATTGTTCGAAAACTAGTTAATAGTGGTTATAGGCTACCATGGAATTGTTGCATTGCGCTTGCTATTTGTTTTCTTTTTTACTATCAATTTCGTGAAAGTGAACATTTATTCATTGACTTACTAGCTCATTCTATCAAATTTTGTTATTGGTGAATCAGTTCTTTTCATTTTCTCTCATGGAGCAACTTGTTTGATTTTTGCAAATATGGAGACTATGATTTTCTTTACCTTTTTATATTTATAATTTTATATATTTCTTTCTAGTTCTTTACAACAAAACCACTTGCTTGCGATCCTTCAAGCTTGCCCAAGTATCCTCCCAGCAAAGAGTTCGATGCAAAAGCACGGGATGAAGAAGCTAGAAGGTGCATATTTTAGCTTAATATTGATTCTCAATATATGACAAACAAAAGTTGTATTCATTTTAAATTAGAAACTAAGGTATCTTGGTATAGAAGGAAATTGTGCTCCCAAGTCCTCAATAAAATATACCTTATTGAAATATTATGAAAATAATTACATCTTATTGTTGGTGGTATTGGACTGTTGGCAACTGTACCAGTACCTGTTGGCTAGTTATGGTGATAGCTATTTTTGTAATTACTGACGATAAATAGGGCAATGTAGTCATTTCAAGAGAAATCACTATAGATCCATGCATTAGGTGAAACCACCTTTGAAATTTATTAGTCGATTACATTAACTCTAGGGATAGCTGCTTATTTGCTAGTTTGGATTTGAGTAAATGGTTTTCATGTGGCGATCATTGCTCTGTGTGCTACTTTTCTGGTATTTCACACTCCAAGGAGTGCCAAGAGAGGCTAATTTGCTCTCCAAGGGTGTACTTACTGATAACCTTATTTCTGTTGTTACTCACAGGCAAGGAGCAGCAGGAGGCAAGGGGCAGAGGGTTGACCCAGAAAGGAGAGGACCAAGAGAATCTCGGGCAATTCCAGCACCTGATGCCAATGCTGAGTTAGTCTTGTCAATGCAGGTAACCTCTAAACATTGAAATTTATCTACAACTATGTTGTGCAGTCATAGACACGGGTGTCGGTGTTGAACTCAGGTTCGGGGTGTCGGACACGGCAAGCCCCACAAAACAAGACTTGTGGAGACGAGAGGATATTTTATTTTTATAAAAAATATTATGCTTTAAATGTTATATGAATGATACTATATAAGATGAAAGAGAAAAAAATTAAATATGAAAGCAAAACTAGTGTAAATAATACTGAGTAATTAATTACAAACTATATTTCCATCAAGCAATATAAATAAGACATGAAGTAAAGAAAATGAACTAATAAATATATATTAATTCTAAATCTCAATGCTAAATAATTAATTAAATTAGGATTTAGTGCTTGAATTCAGCCAATTGACACCCTTATTCCTCTCTCTTCGCCCCTTTCTTTTCTGTTATAGGGATCGGTAATTCTTTCTCTGTTTTTTTTTTCTATTGAAAACAAATTGATCATGGTTCTTCCCCTTTCCTTTCCGGTTTCTCTTTTTTGATGATGAGAGTTTGAAATAATTTGCTGAAATTTATGCTAATTATATGCAGCAGTATGTTTTTTTTAGGTATAATTAACACAGTTTTTTTATTGATATATAATTAACACAGTTTATGGGTTTCAAGCTTGTCTGTGTCCGTCTTAGTCCAAAATGCATGGATTTTTGTTTATATGTCACAGCAGGCGTGTTCGAATCCATGCATACAAGTTTTGACATGAGACGCGCATGATGTTTTAAAGAATTCGCGCAACATAGATCTACATGCAAAGCCCGTCTATTATATCCATATCTTCTGTGAATTTATTTATTTTTAGTTTTATTGGTGCGTGCTTAGTGAAGAATGTACATGAGCTTGTGCATATATTAATGTCTGCTCTATGTTTTTCCTCAATTTCTTCATGCTCCAACGATACTTTTCCTAGTCAAGTTTCTATCATAGAGTTAAGCATAATATTCTTTAGGTGGTTACTCATAAAGAAATGGGCTTTGAGGTGCTTACTCTCCTGCTCTCATGATGGATCACAAATAACACCACCACCAATATATAAGGAAATTGATGTTCTCAGGTCATCATTATTTTTCTGGCAATTGAGTCTGGATCCTTGTGGTTTTAAGCCAGTGTTGCTTTTATTCTCGATCCTGGATGTCTCTCTGAAGTCAGAACTGAATGTGTTTCAAAGTTTATTTTCTATTTTACTTGGCATGCCTGTGCACCCACCTGTGACTGCACTTTGGAACGTGATCTCTTTCAAACTTTGCAGGAGTTGTTCAATACAAGCTACAGGTAGATAATGTTTTATACCTTTATGTTAGGACTTTCAAGCTGCATCTGGGTTCAAGTTATGTTGTGCGCTTTAAATTGGAGGATCATTTACTACACTATTAGCTTTAGCCAATTCTTTATCTGGAATAACATCTGGTTTTCTGTTTCATTTAATCATGTTTATCTCAATAGATATATAGCTATTTAGTATAGTGGCATGACACTGTTTTGTTTTACTCGGTGGTCTTCTTACAAGTAAATTAGACCTTTTCTTTAGGTTCTTTAATAAATTAGCTACCATCTTTACACTTATTTCTCATCATTATTGTTGTTATTGTTGCTGCTTCTATTTTTCCTCTTTTAATATTTATGCTTTCTACTTACAGAAAAGACAAGGTCAGTCCAATTCCAAGAGCCGGAGTGAGAAGTTCAACTCTCACCAGGAGGAAGTTGCTTCTGGCTTTCCAATTGACCCACCTAGAAAATCACAAGCTGTAGAAGAAGCAAGCAAAGACGCCCAGGGGCATTTCCACAAGAGGGCTTCACATTCAGGGCCATTGGTTCACCGGGCTGCATGGGCAAAGGCTGGGAAAAACCTTGATGATGCTTCAAAGGTGTCAACTGGGGCTGACTTATCAACATTGTCTGGTTTAGTAGCAGCAAGGAGGAGTTTGTTGTCTGAAGATCGGAGAGAAAATTCTGGTCCTTCTCAACCAGAAGCGACACATCTAATAGGCAGGTTTCCGGGATCTTTTAACGATGCCTCAGAATCAAATAGAAAGCAGGATGGAAAGCATCACATACAGGGTCTTGCAAGTTCCCATCAGAAAGAAGATGGAAGGACCAGCAGCAAAGAGCCAATTCTGGTAAGTAGTAGGAATCACAGTGATTTTCCCCTAGTAATTTTTTTCCTCAAACTTGATAAGTATCGCAAACTCTGGTTGGCCATAGAATGAATCTTTTATGATAACAGATACATGGTTATAGAGAAAGAAATATCTTTACTAATGTTGAAGCTACTGTAATGATTAGTGGGCATGATTATACTTACTTGGTTTGGGATCCATACGTGTATGTTTACTTATGAAGGTATGCACATGTTACATGCATGTGTTGCATTCATGGATCACATTTGCTTGTTAAGCTGCTTGATATAATGGAATCCTTATGTCAAGTATGGGTTGGGTGCTACTTGGTAAATGTGGGCATATGCCAATTTTGTATCCTTTTTCTATTTGGTACCCATGCATTTCACAGTGTTATGAACTCGGGGGCTCTATATTTTGCCCTGAAAACCTTTTTATTCCTTCGTCTCAATGATAAAAGTTATTGCCTTTGTGCAATTGTCTCACTTAATGCTTATTTATATTTTCTTCAGCATGGTTACGGGTCAAAGGGCAACAAAATTCACTACTCTGGGCCGCTACTAGTACCTTCAGGCAACGTGGATCAGATGCTCAAGGATCACGATCGCCAGATCCAAGAAGTTGTCCGACGAGCACGAGTTGACAAGGCAAAACTTAGAAAAGTTCAGGCTGAAGGGAACCGAATATCTGCCAATCCAATATTTTTTCCCGGTCGTGGAGCTGGGTAAGGAAGTCCAACCTGCATGGAGGATGTACCGGATGATTTCCTCTGAAAGCGAGAGAGAGCACTGCATAAAAATGTAAGTGGTGATTAACTCTTCTTGTGAAATATAAGTAGGTGATAGGCATTTTATGTATAGGGGTGTTGAAAGGAAGCTTAAAGAAATGACGAATCAGTGGTGGCTGGTGGCCATTTTAAGCGAAGTTTATAGCTTTCTAAGAGCTTGGCTCTCTATTCTGTAATCGTTCTAAATGGGCCACTATTGAGGATATGGAATGCCACAAATAACAGTATCTGTCAGAACAATGTCATAGTATATCACCTATGTGTACTCTCAAATCTGTATTCTTTTTCCGGGTTATTCTTTAAGATTAGCTACAAGACAAGCAAATCTGAAAGAATAACTACGAAAATGTGATGTCGAAAGAAATAATTATGTACCTAACAACGAGCGATAATATGATAATATATTGATGTGTTTTGCAGACCTGCAGAATCATAAGAATGTGACTACTATTTTAGTTTTCCTTTTCTTGAATAGGTCAAATATAGTTATGACGGAAGATAGGGACATTTAATAGTATAAGTAGCATACTTAGTATTATATTGCTTACTACAAACTTTCTTTCATGAATTGCAACTTGCAAGTATGAAAACAAAGGTGTTCTTCCATTTGATTTTGATATAAAGAACAAAAACCAAAAAGAAGTATGCCAATTCTAAAATATAAAAATATTCTTCCATTTGACTGGCCTAAAATACATTTGAATTATTCTATAGGTTACTTGCACGCTATTTGGATTGATTAATTAACCGATTATGATTGAAATAGACAATTACACATAATGGATAATTGGGTTTGCTGATTATAATTGATGACAGATAATTGAAAAAAAAATCAACTAATTTTTGGTTCATGCTGACTGGGCTCCCCATTTAACTTCTCTTTTGACCAAAATTCGTTTCACTTTTTTCTGACTTTTTCCTTTTTATTTTCTCTATATATTTTTCTTTTTTCTCTTGCTTCTTCTCCTCTTGTAGGATGTCTAGCCTAAGTAATGAAATTTTTTAAAAAGTTAACCAAATACATATTTTATGCAGATGCTAATGATTATAATCAGTAATTATAGTTCTCTTAAGGTTCCATAGCCTCTCTAACGGTAGTATCTGTTTTAGAGTGTGCTCGTGGGTTGATTTCTCATGAGGTGAGTGTTTATGAGTCTGTGTGTGTGTTCCTTCGGGTCCTTTGCCTATTGCTTGACCTTGTGGTAAGTTAGTCACTCAAAAAAAAAAAAAAAATTCTAGTGATTATGACTTAAATAATCGTACCCAGACGCACCGTATGTTGCCTTTGTATCCCTCATAAGTCATAATCAGAATACAAAAGCAATTTTTTCCAATTACAGATTCAAGCCTGCATAAGAGATGATGCTGAACCCTATTTACCAAGATCATCATCCACACAAGCTGTGGGACAGAACATCCATTCCCTTGAAGGTTTGCGAGCATAGAGGCGCTTTGCTAGCTGTGTGACACGTGTATTGTACAGGACGATGTGGTATCATTGCGCCTTAGTATATCGCAATTGAAGAAGATAATGTGTAGTTTTTAAAAAGACACTTAAATGGAGACTAGTCAAGGGAATAATGGTTTTTTTTTTTTTTTTTTGGTAATTAAGGGAATAATGGTTAATCATGTGAAATTTGAATGATTGAACCTTAAATTATATGCCAAACATTCTTAGCTATTTATTAAACCTACAAAGGGCTCTAGTCTACCCGCCTTTTTTTTTGGATGAAAGCTATCCGAACAACTTCAAGATGTCCTAGATCTATAGTGCGATTGTCCTCACCTCGACAGAATCCTCCTGTAATCACGAGGACAGAGATCTATCACAAGAAAAGAACCATGAGAACTCGGCTTTCGGAAAATAGGCTTTTAAAAATATTTTGATACCAATTTACGGATGTTATATATATATATATACTAATGGGCCACATGTGATGCACGTGAGAGAGGAAAGGGGGTAAGAGTGTGGAAAGAGGGATTCTAGTGAGATTCAGGTGATGCACGTGTGTTAGTAGGAAGACGTGGGAGAGAAAAAATGTATTGGAAACGGTGATTGTGCAGCGGTTGAAAACATAGAGAGTAGGAGAGCGAGAGAAAGAAAATATGAGTAAATAATTAAATGAATCAACTATATTAAAGGGGATTGAAGTTAATAGATTTGAAATGACTTTAATATCGCTAAATATTTATTCACTAAATAGTAAAAGATAATATAATATTTGAGTTTTTTGTCATAATAAAAAAGTTAATTAACATCACATACCCCTCCTCATATTATAGTAGTAAAGATAATATATATATATATATATATATATATATATATATATATGTAAAATAGGTAGCATATGCATGAGACATGGACAATCTTCATTATGCATCACACGGTTGAGAAACTTAAAAAAAATCAATGTGTTCCTTTCTTAACATGTCATAAAAAAAATAAAAAAAATAGCTCACTCAAAGATAGATGTTTAAGCCACCAATTTTTTTTTTACTAACCTTAATTACACTACATATCAGTTTCCGTTGGTATAGGATTCACTGACGAAATTTGAAGCATTGGTAATATAGGCGTAGTAAATCATATACTGACAAAAAATTGCAATCGTCGCTAATAGAGACAAAAATATTACCGTCGCTATAAATAAAATTTCTGTTAGGGTATGCAAGTCTTTTTCAAGTAGTTTTGATGGGTTTTAATATTTTTGACGGTTTAGTATTAAATTCTGACAGTAATTAACAATTGAAAAATATTATATACTGACCGAAAGATATCAAAAAATACCAACAGAGTAATTACCGTCAATATAACTTGATATATACCAACGATTAGTTTACCGTCTCTAATACCGACGGTATTTGACCATTGATAATATGATTTTTTTTAATTAAATTATTAGCGACGGTAATATTACCATCGCTATTACCCTTTTAGAAAAAGCAAAAAAAAAAAAAAACAGAACTTGTATATAGGTTATTAACTTCTAACCTATCACATGTGTTCAAACACAATCTTATATACATTTCTAATAAAATCTAAAATAGAGTTATCAATCCACAACGTGTGCTAAAATAAATAACATGATCGTCTCAAATAGTAATATCATACAAATATCACATCCACGAGGACAATGGGCCAAAAAAAACATGTTCATGAAACATAAAATCCTTCCTAAGTCATCTATACTGGGTATTGTCCGACGACAAAGTTGTGTCTGTGTCATATGATGATGAATAGTTGGGCATATTGTTCATCGCCCGTCCAAAGCTATGCATATAACCTTCCATTCTGGAAACGATGCCTTGCAGGGCAGAAATCATATTTCCACATAGATTGAAGATTACACACTATTAGGATCAATATAGTAACAAAATAATATTTTTGAAGATAATATTTGAATTAAAGGTTTAGGATTTGTGAGTACCCGTAGACTTACACTATATATAACATATAACAGTAAAGTTTTAAAATTAAATAGAGAGAAAAACACCCTTCCAATACCATCAGTTGTGAGATAAAATTCTCTAGCTGGATAAACAACAGAACTAACAGGGCACACATAATGATATTATTCAAAGAAAAAAAAAATGTATTGCAGCAAGTAACATTTCACATCACAACATTATAGTAGAGGGGAATCTATGACCACAAGTTTAAATAATTTCTTTACATATTAAAAATTGCAGAATTTCCGCTTTCTTTATTCAGCATACATATACACGAGATATGAATTTTTTTCGACATACATGTTTAAGCTCCATCATTTGATGAAATCAACCTAGCAATCTCATTAGGTCTAGAACTTAGAATCAATGTCAATGCCCACACTTACACCTACCACAAAGAACTCGTACATAAATTTACACTTCATCCTGATTAAAACAATTACAAAAAAAACTAACTAATTGAAGATCTATTCAGTACAAATCCATTGACAAAGACAAATCCATTGAGAAAGAAAGAAACAAAAGATAATATTTATCAAGATCTCCTATATAATATTAGATCAATAAAATAATATTTCTCAAAATCTTAAATAAATTTCATGAAATACATAGGTAAATTATGACCAAGCGGCACCCAAGCCATTTGGAGGCCTAAAGCGAAAATTCTAAATGGGTTTATATATATATGTATTTAATATTATTAAAAAAAAATTAACTATAAATGGGTCTTTTTTAATATTTTTATTTTTATTTTTTTTAATGGGGCCTAAAGCAAAGGCTTTGATGGCCCGCCCCTGATTATGACCACTAATTGAAGATCTAGGCACAATGTTTTAATTGAAGATCTAAGCAAATAAATCTTCTAAATAATATTAGATCTAGGCATGTAATAGAGAGAGACCTTTGATGCCAAGAGGGTTGAGTGACTCGAGTGGGATCACAAGCAGAAGGGACTTTCTTCAATCTGAAAAAAATAAATAAAAAATTAATGAGAGAGAGAGAGAGAGAGAGAGAGAGAGAGAGAGAGAGAGAGAGAGAGAGAGCGAAACAGAGAGAGAGAGAGAGAGAGAGTGAGAGCGCGAGAGATATTGAGAGAGAGAGAGAGGGGTTACCGGCGGAGCAAATGGCGATGGCTGCGGATACGGCGACGACCACGGCCACGGAAATGGGGAATGGTTTTAGGACGGGAGAACGGTTTTAACCTTTTAGGGCGGAAGGAAATGATCGCACAAAGAATTTGGGGGTTTTAATTAAACATTTTATAGTAACGGTAACATTTCGACACCAATACAAACCACCGACGGAAATATTACCATCAGTATTTGATTATCAAATACTGACGGTTTACTTACCGTCACTATCGTATATTTCCGTCGACGATTGGATATCCTAATTTTTTTTAACACAGTTATTTACTTTTATAATTAGTAGTGACGGAATTTTACCGACGGCTAGAAAACCGTCGGTATAACCATTTTTCATGTATTGTTAGTATGAACTCCATTTTAATACAACCCAACCTATATTATATTTTTATCATATGATCAAATGACTTAAACTTCTCCATTTAAACTGTTTTATTATTATTATTATTACATGTTAGGAAATGAAGACCTCTGACACTTTAATTTTTTGTTTGCTCAAAAGAGTGTCACGAGTAGAGTTGTCAAACAGCCGAGCTTGAGTTGTGTAATTGAGCTCTTTGAGCTGAGTCGAGCTAAATGATTGAGCTCGTTTGTTAATCAAGCCGAACACAAGCAATGAGCGGCTCAACTTGTTTAATATTACTGTACTAATAATACCCTAATAATATTAGTTTTCACATAAAAGTTAAAAAACTTAAATATAATTTTTTGTTGAGGTCAAACTTAAAAGGTAATTTCATCTTTTCAAAATTTATAGATTCTCTATATCATGTTTCTTCAATTAGATTTACAAGAATAACTGTGTTCAGAGCTCTTAAGTTTTTTTTTTTTTTTTTAAGGAAGAATCTACAAGCATGTTTAATTCTTAGAATTTTAATTTGAATTCTTTTTACTAAATTTAAGTTAAACAAGCCTAAAATAATAGTGCAAGCTTGCGAGCCGGCTCGAGCTCGATTATCTACATATGAGCCGAGTTTAAGCTAGCATTAGAGGGCTCGAATAGAGCTCGAGATGATCTTGAGCAGCACCCGGCTCGGCTCAACTCAGCTCGTTTACACCCCTAGACTCACGAGTTTAAACGTGTGACACAGGCAAGGTTGCCTAAGCGCGACGCACATGCAACCCACCTCAACCTTGTACATATCTGTTCTTGATGCAGCTCATGACTTCAAAAGAAAGGGTGCCCCTTTTCCGTGGTAAGATGGTGCCGTTTACTGTTCTATATTAATTGTCTTAATGTGCCGGCTTAACTACCAAAGAACTAAAAATCTAATAATGGAGTAAGAAGAATTTTATGGTGTTTTTCTTCTCTTTAATACCCTGAAAAAATGTTAGTAGATCTAAATGAATTTTATAGTAATCAATATTAGGATATTGGATTTAGCTATTTTTGTATTTTAGATATTGGATTTAGCTATTTTTGTATTTTATTTGGTAGGTAAGAATCTTGCAAGTGGGTTTTCTTCACGGATTGTAGGTCCAGCCCAGTTGGTATTTCAAAATCACAAGGGACCAACTGGGCGAAGACAATTTATATATTAAGCTTTATGTGTTTGTATTTAAGCTCCATATGTTTTAATTTAAAGTGTAAAATCATTTATAATATTATATAAAAAAAAATCAATAGTTTTTTCATAAAAGATAACTTTTCCACAAATTTCATTTTTTGGGTTGTTATTTAATGTAGCCCTTATTTGAACAGTCTTAGTAAAATGGCTACAGTGTGTGCTAGCCAGGACCACACCTCAGAAGCAGAGGTTCTGAGTTCAATTCTCTTCCTCTTGTTGGCCACCCTTAGGGATTTATCCCTACTTGTCCAGTGTGTGTGGATGAAGGGGTTTGCATGTGCTCGAGTGATTAGTTGGATGCTCGGACACCCTCGTTACCCTAAAAAAACATGAAATTTCTCCGACAACGGTTCTTCCTAAACAAGATGCAAGAAGGGATGGAAGCGCTTAAGCACTTAGATAAGATGGAAAAGATGATCAAAGAATTGATAGCAGCAAGAGATTAAAAAAACTGCTCACACCCACTTATCATACTTAAAGTCGGAGCTAACCCTTATATTTAACTTGCTCCTAGTAGGAATGAGAAGGATCGGGTACTTTTTTTTTTATCTTTATCTTGTTGGGAGATCCATATTGGATGCAAAGTTGAAGACTTTCATTGTGTTTCTTTTTTAAAGAGGGCTTTTCACCTAAAAGAGCACGTTTTGTAACTTTATTTATATAATATATGAAAGGGCATATTTTTGATATATTTATCAAGAAGACATGTTTTGCATTTTTATTACTATTTTTTTTTTGGTTTGGTATTTTTATTACTTCAAAAGCTGTTTTTGACATATTTACCATTTAATTATGCATATAAATTAAACCTGACACTAGTAAGAGTAATATTGGAATACATACTCTATTTGGTAAAACTTTTCAAATCACGCACTTTAGGTGATATTTTTGGCTTAAGATGACAAAACGATACCCAACCCTTTAAAAAATTCAGTCAATGTATAGCTCATTAAACATATGACAGTGATCATTATAGTAAATCTACATGTACTCTATAATATTTTATTTAATACATTGCATCATGAGAAATGTTTTCATATTCTCCCTCTATTTTGATAATAAAACCAGCACTTATAGGCTCCATACCCTCATTTGTTTGTTTTTTTATTTTAAAGTAGGAGTATGAAATTGCGAGTATGCTTAGAGCATTCCTCGTGAATCATTTATCCACGTTAAGAGTTGTACAAGTAATTAGTAAGTAGTATTGGAATTATTGGATGTCATAACCATTTAGTTTAATCATCAAGAAGAGATCTGAAACCCTTAACCAGAGAGTGTAACGATAGTTATAAAGGCGTCGGTTACAGGTAGTCATAAAGGCGTCAGTTACAGGTAGTCATAAAGGCATCGGTTACGGGTAATTCTCTTTATAAAAAAAAGATAAGAGCATATAAAAAAGACACTCCAAAAATGAGCTTCATCACCAGAATGTGGCTCAAGGGGGTTGATCTTGAACTGTTGATTTACATCCACGGTCATTTCTTCTTGATGGTTTGGATGGATAATCCTAAGATTTTCTTACAAATAGACCTCGTTTGATAAATCAATAACTTTGTTCTTGGAACTTGATGAAGACTACCCTCGAGAAAGGCAAACCTTTACCCATAAAATATATTTTAAGGGAAAATTATATAAAACTCCAAAGGTATGAGAGAGAGCTGGGTCGTCCGATTAAAAATCCAATTACACCAAGGTCAGGCATTAAACAATAGGCTATACTTGATATTTGATCTCGTTGGATTTTGAATCAGGCGGGTACCTATGGAGAGTTGTAAATCACTTCCCAGAGGGGGGGGGGGGGGGGGAAGGGGTTTATTTGGTCATATTTACTACAATTGGAGGCAGTTTACAAGGACCAAACACCTACCATAAAAGGACCAAACACCTACCATAAAAGATTGAATACTAAACGAGAAGCTAAAAATGGAAAAGTATTATGTTTATACAGATGTCAACATTAAAGTACGTGTACCACTAATTCCGATAAAATAACTGTCCACCTTTTTTCAATATAATCGATTGTTTTTTCATGTATGTACCAGATAGTCAAGATCTGATTCTACTCTCCGCCGCGATTTTTATAGAAAGCCGTCAGCCTCCACCTATCGTTATGCCCTTCATATTCCTTAGATTTCTATAGTTGGGTTTAATTCATTAATTAAACCTTGAAATATATGCTTTAGGTGTGATCCTACCTAAAAGTATTTTGACTTTCGGTGCAATAAGACCCTTTAGTCCCACATCGTTTACCGATGGTAGGGTTGGTCTCCTTAAGTACTTCCACCATGCCTATCTTTTTTAAAGGTGTGTGGTTGTGGCTTAGGTTGAGACTTAATATGTATGTGTGAGTAGTGTATGTTTAAAAAAACTTCACCCAAAATAAAAAGGATTAGCATAACCCTCATTTTGATATAGGGTTAGGTTATAGGTGGTCAGAACTTCTAAATGAGCTTCACTATTTTTTTATATTAAATTTTTTAGTTTTTATTTTTTTTTATGAGGAGTGCTAAGAGCATCCCTGGCAGCCTCACCAAAATAGCTTTTTAGTTATTTTGGTGAGACAAATAATTAAATATGACAAAAATGACCCCCAATAGCCTCATTAAAATCATGATTTTTGTTTGGTGAGTATACAGTACTCACCAAGTTTGGTGAGTATTGTACACTCACCAAAGTTAAATATTTCTCTCCCTTCCTTTATTATGGTCCCACACAAATAATAAAATAAAGGTTTTTCTCTCAATTCATGCTATTGTGGTCCCGTACAAATAATAAAATAATATGAGTTTTGGTTATTTTGGTGAGGCTGCTGGAAGTGTTTTAAACAAGTAGATAGCCAAAATAGGAAAATGTGAGTTTTAGCTATTTTGGTGAGTAAAATTTGGTGAGGCTGCTAGGAATGCTCTAAGCCGAGTTACAATAACTTCAACTATTTTCAGCAAGAATAAGTAATATGCGGAGATTTTGATATTTCAATGGATTTGAAAAACAAAAAAAATAGGAGACGTTTGACATTTGTGACCACCACGATGCGTCTACGGAAGATTGAGACTGGAGCTAGCATTTCTGTTTATTTTTTTTTTATACTAAGCATATAGTCTTTAACTATGAACAGGAGCTTCGGTTGAATTAAAAAACCAGAGCAACCCAAAAATTGCCTTGGGAAGTGGTTGTTGGTATTTATGAACACCAAGAAGGGTATTTTTGAACAATAAATTTTTCCATAAATACCCATTTTTATTTAGTTTAAATATGAGGCATTTTAACAAATGCCTTGAAGGAGAGCACCCTCTCATGGTTAAACCCTTTTAAATAATAAAACAAATGAGATAGTGTGGGCTTACAAGTAGAATGATGCAATGTTAGTTGTTTTATTATAAAAAATTTAAGACTTTAAATACAAAGTAGAGCTCTGCTTCACAACCAAAGAGCGGAACTCCCTTTTTAGGGTAAACCTGTGGTAATCTTGTAATTATGGAAGAAAAAATATCTTGTAAAATTGTCACTCTCTCCATATTTACAAAAACTCCATCACTTTACTCTAAAAAGGGAAGGTCCGCTTTTCCGTTGTAAAGTAGAACTCGAACTTAAAATTACACTCAAAATTTAAATGTTTCGCACACTGTATTGTCCCTTTTTTGTGTATTTATTATTTTTCTTTTGGTTTTAAGAAACTATTTGAGTTTGGGTTTATCTTTTCTATATCATTTCTATATGAATTGGGTTTGGGTCAAGTTTTTTCCCACTTGACCCAATCTGTTGCCACCCCTATTTAAAAAAGGGTTTGCCTTAACCCCGGACAGATGTCCACACCTAAATGGGTTGAGCTAAAGGAAAATGTGTATCCATGTATACCAAGAAGATATAACTCACACACCTTGAGAGAAACCAGTGACGACAATGGGGTAGTTGTGCAGCTCCTACTATTTGATGGACATTGCTTGTTCAATTAGGTTACAACTTGCACCCCTTTTTTTGTCTAACAGTTGAATTCATTGGTGGGAAAGATTTCTATACTCCAACTTTGTGGTTATGGAATTTGAGTATAGCGAAGAGAATGTTTGGAGGATATGTTCTAGGCATGACTCCGGCTTTGTTTAAGCTCTTTGTTTCTCCGTACAATAAAAATTCCTACAAACCAAACAATAGAACAATTGGTTTGTCAGACTTAGAGCTAACCTTACTATCAACAAGTCTCATCACACCAACCTAGTCCAGAGTACATGGGCCACATAATTGGTTAAAGTTTGGCTCGAGAACAAAAGTATTAGCTTAGCTTGGCAGGCTCAATTACGTTTTATGTTTTGTGGATTAAATGTTCATATTCTTTTATTTGAGACTAGTGAGTGCCGTCATGTGAGAGAAGAAGGGTAGAGAGACTAGGAAGAAGGATCCTAGTGTGGGCATTTGGAAAAAAAAAGAGGAAAATTTTGGGTATAGAAACTTAAGAGACATTTTGAATAAAAAAAATTGTGAGAAACACATTACTTATTGAAATATGATGTTGTGACATTTTAAGAACCAAAATATTTAGAGACATTTTGGGTATAGCAAAGAAAGTGGCGGGTGGGGCCTTGGCAAGATGTTTTTCTTTTGGATCATTTTGCCAAGAAAGCGAGGGGTCTAGTTATTACACTTACATCGCCATTTCCTTTTAACACTACTTGTGTGATTAAGACTCACCCATCTTTAGGATTCACCTACTTATCATTGATTTTTATATTAAATAAAATTTAACTCTAGGAATTAGTGAATTTTAATCAAGTTAAAAAAAAAATTTCTAAAAAATGGGTGAACCGCAGGGTTCGTGAATCTTAACCACAATTAGAGTCTCATTACGCCCTTGAAGTTGTCATGTGTTTCTTTTGACATCCCTTAATTGTGGTTAAGATTCATCTACCCCTAAGGTTCACTCACATATCTTTGATTTTTAAAAAAGTATTACTTTTTTTAAACCTTAGTTAAAATTCACTAATTTCTAAGGGTTAATTTTTTTCCTAAAATCCAATGATAAGTTGGTGAACCTTAGGAGTGGGTGAATCTTTATAACAGTAAAAAAATATTAAAAGGGACTCATGACAACCTCAGTGGTGTAACCGGACTCTAAGGAGTCTAGTTATAACAATAGAGATTTTCAACCCATAAATAGATGAGTGAGCAGTAGTATGAGAATTAAACAAACATTTAATTAAGTGTTTGTCTTATATAATGATTATAATAAAGGTAATTTGTAAATTTTGCTTTTCATAATGTTTTCAAAGACTCATTATATATAAGATAAGGAGAAGATGAGATAAGGGTAAATGATAGTTTTGGAATTACAAAAGATTCAATCAACTTTTTGAACATGGGGCATCCTCTTTATATTAGTAAGGAATAATGAAAAGAAGATAAGATAATGACAAATGATAGTTTTGGAATTATAAAAGATTCAATCAACGTTTTGAACCCGGGGCATCCTCTTTATATTAGTAAAATATAAGAGATAAAACCTTAACGCATATGTATATTTTCTTAAATACTCAACATATTAAATATGAATTAGTCTACGGATACTCCTAAATATACCCTCAAATTTTAACCGCTTAACTTAATAATTAAACCTTAGGGAGTGTAGCCTAATGGTCGAAGGACAAAACTGTAAACCTAGAGGTCTCGAGATCGAATTTGGGCTCCTCTCAATATCGGATGTACGGGTTGGGGGTTTACCGATGCATCACGTGAGACTAGTCTGAGTCTAGGCCTATGATACCCACATTTACCAAAAAAAAAACTCAATTATTAAATCATTAGGATTATAGTTAATGTGACATTATAAAAGACAAAATAAGCTAAGTTTAATTGATTAGGGAGTATCCATCAACTGATTAAATATATATAATAAATATTTACCGAACATTTAACGAGTCAAATAAATGCATGTTTGTGACTTGTAATCACTATTGATAAAATTATCTTTATACTTATATATTCTCTCAAACATGTACCATCATACATTGTGTGTGTGTGACTAGGATCTCTCTTACTACTCTCTCTCTCTCACATGCAACACTAGCCTTACACTTATATTTATTTACGTATACGTATCACGTAAGTCTCACTAGGGTCCTCTTCCCAGTCTCTCCCCCTTCTCTTTCTCTCTTACATGAAGGGCCAGAGCCACATGGGGCTAGGGGCTGAAGATCCTCTGAAATTTTGAATAAAAAAATTATAGTATTAATAAGGGTGTAACCTAGGAGAAGGCCAGAGAGCCAGGGGACAAGGGACTCTAGCCCTTTAAACTTATGAGAAAAAGATATATTCTTTACAAACAAATATAAACAAATGCGATGACCCGAAAACTTGTCCTAAAAAAAAAAAAAAAAAAAAAAATTATGCCCCTGAACCCTCATTGTTAGCTCCTATAAGAGAATCCTAGCTTCATTGTTGCTCAAATACATGACACGTGCGGCACACTACTAAGTGAGCATCTCCAACAATATTTCTAAAAATTCTTTATTTTTTTTAAAATTTAAAATGGAGTTTTTAAAAAAAAAATAGGGAGTCACTTTTTCTCTTGCAACTCCAACACCACTCCTATTTATTTATTTATTTTCATTAAGAACTTATTTTTTTTTTATTTCGTTTTATTTTAACATCATTGCAACTGTTGAGAGTTCAATCGAACACAAACATATGCGAGCCAAATCACCTCTCCTATTATAGGCAGCCCACTTGATGAGTTTGTTGAGTCTAAATTTTTCCCATCGGCTAGCTAATTTGAGAAAGAGAGTGGGTTTGAGGCAGGGTTACCAAGTTCGCTACATGATATGACGAACCGTGAACCGAGTGAACCCGAACTAATTCGTGGTTTAGTTCGGATTGGTTCGTGAAATCGAGCGAATCTCATAGTGTTTTCAAAACAATCTTAGTTGTCAAATTCTTCATTCAAATTCACTTATATTTTTCTTTAGGTTTGACAAATTTATACTTTGAGTTTACAAACAGAACATAATAAGATATTTTTTATTATTATTTTTTAAATAAATATTTATAATATATTATTTACATATTTAAAAGATATATATTTTTATAATATAATATAATATAAAATATATATTTTGTTTTATACACTTGAGTAGCAAATTAAACCAAAGAACTTAAGCAAACCAAAAATGAATTATCTCATTCTCTAAAGTTGCAAAATGCGAACCCCAATTGAAACATAGCGAAGCGACGAACCAGATAACATTGGTTTGAGGAGTCGGTTGGAGATGCTCTGAGATAAAGAAGCTCAAGTCAGCTATTAACGAAATAACGAGCCGTCCACACATTTCAATCCATTTAGCCGACACAAAACTCCAAAAACAATACCATTTTCGTAATTCTCTTTACTTCCAATGGTAAAGCCATACACTGATCCTTAATCCCCGAACGTTGAACAGAGCCCGAAATCCTCTCCTCTCATTAGCTCAGACTCAGATACTTTCTACTGCTTAGCTCTGCTCTGCTTTAATGGCGGTTGAACCTCTCCATCTACTGTTCCTACTAACCCTAATCTCATTCCTCCGGTCAATCCTCTCACTTGATTTCGTCTTCAATGGCTTCGATTCTTCTGATCTGTTAATCTACGGAAACGCAACGCTTGAATCCCGTTTTCTCACTCTCTCTAACGACACCACTTTCTCCATTGGCCGAGCTCTGTACCATTCCAAGATCCCCACAAGATCTCCAAACTCTTCTGATTTTCTACCCTTTTCGACTTCTTTCATCTTCTCTATTGCTCCATACAAGGGTCGTCTTCCTGGGCATGGTTTAGTTTTTATTCTTGTTCCTTCTACAGGTCTCAAAGGCGTAAGCTCTGCTCAACATCTAGGCCTGTTTAATCGAACCAACAACGGTAACCCTAATAACCATGTTCTGGGTATTGAATTTGATGTTTTTGAAAATCAAGAATTCAATGATGTTAACGCCAATCATGTTGGTGTGGATGTGAATTCTCTTGCGTCTGTGAGTTCTTATCCGGCTGGTTACTGGAAAATTAGCAACAGGGGTTATGATTTATTTGAAAATTTGACGCTGAACAATGGAGTGAATTATCAAGTATGGATTGATTTCTCGGATTCTCAGCTCAATGTTACTATGGCTCCTGTTGGCATGAAAAGGCCTCGGCGGCCATTAATTAATGTTTCTGTTGATCTTTCTGAGGTTCTTTTAGATGACATGTATATGGGGTTCTGTGCCGCGACAGGACGGTTAGTTGAAAGCCATAGAATTCTGGGTTGGAGCTTTAGTAATTCGAATTTCTCGGTAAGTGAGGCATTGATTACAACTAACTTGCCATCATTTGTTCTTGGGAAGAATTCTGTTTTTCAATCCAAAGGGTTCATTGCAGGGATTACGGTGGCAATTATCCTTGTCCTTGGTTGTAGCATTGTTATCATTGTGTGTTTAATTAAGAGGAAGCGAAAGAGGGAAAGGGAGAGGGAAGAGATGGAAGAATGGGAATTGGAGTACTGGCCACATCGAATTACTTATCCGGAGATTGACGCCGCGACGGAGGGATTCTCAGAAGAAAATGTAATTGGGGTTGGAGGGAATGGGAAGGTCTATAAAGGGGTATTGGTAGGAGGAGCTGAGATTGCCGTGAAGCGAATTTCACATCAAACTGAAGAAGGAATGAGAGAATTCTTGGCCGAGGTCTCGAGCCTCGGTCGATTGAAGCATAGGAACTTGGTGGGATTGAGAGGTTGGTGTAAGAAAGAGAAGGGAAGCCTAATCTTGGTTTATGATTATATGGAGAATGGAAGTTTGGATCAAAGGGTGTTTGAATGTGAGGAGAGTATGATGTTGAATTGGGCAGATAGAATTAGAGTTTTGAAAGATGTAGCTGATGGGGTCTTATACTTGCATGAAGGCTGGGAATCCAGAGTCCTACATAGGGACATAAAAGCTAGTAATGTGTTGCTAGATAAGGATATGAAGGGGAGGTTAGCAGATTTCGGGTTAGCTCGGATGCACGGGCATGGCCAGGTAGCTAACACAACTCGCGTAGTAGGAACTGTGGGATATATGGCGCCCGAAGTGGTCCGAAGTGGGCGGGCATCAGCTCAGACTGATGTGTTTTGCTTTGGGATATTGATTCTTGAGGTAATTTGTGGTCGGAGGCCTGTAGAGTATGGGAAGCCGCCTTTGGTTGATTGGTTATGGGGGCTAATGGAGCAAGGGGGATTAGTATTTGCGCTTGATGAGCGTTTGAAGGCTGGGGGTGGGTTCAATAGTGAGGAAGTGGAGAGGGTGCTTCATTTGGGTTTGTTGTGTGCATACCCAGACCCGCGTGCTCGGCCTACAATGAGGCAAGTGGTGAAGGTATTAGAAGGGAAGGTCGAGGCAGATGACGAAGAAGGAGAAGGAATGGATTTATATTTGTTAGATAAAATGAAATCCAATGCAATGTGGTCTTCGTATAGTGGTAGCTTGGGGCATGGAAGTCACCCAACTTTTGATGAGATTCGGCAGTCACTCACTTCTTCCATGTCTCTCTCTTGGTCGGATGTCATTGTGGAGGGTCGATGACTATGTAAATAACAAATTATGAGTTGCTCAAGCAGCTTTGGTGAAGCTGAAGCTAGGATTTCTGGCACTGTACTACATTTGATTACAGTGATATTGTTGCTAATGCACTGAAACTCATCAGAACTCCACAATTGAGTAATGCTTGGACAAGAATGGAGCTGTAAAATCTTCACTGATTTGGGTATTTGAATTTGATCTTTGTATCAATTATTTGTTTATTCCTGTATATTGGGTGTTTGATTTTGATCTTTGTTCTTTGTTCATTCCTGTATATTGGGTTGTAATTGAAATGTTAGCAATTAGGAGATTTGATACTGTTAAGGAAAGACTGAACATGGTGGTGAATATACCTATCAAACCCTCAATGCAGAAAACAATGAGATTTAGGCTGATTGAAAACATGCATTTTCTCTTGACATGTAATGTTTTGGTATGTACCCTACCAAACTAAACTGGTTGGGGTCCCAAAGAGAGAGAGAGAGCTTTTTCTTTTTGAACATATATCATTGGGTTTGGTGGAGCTGTTTGTAGCACAGAGATCAGAAATTCTCATGTCCTTATCCATTGAACTTGGTCCCCAAACTACTCTTCATTGAACTGCAATGATGCTCCTTACTCCACTTTTAGGTGAGTAATCAGTTGAAACACTACTAGCCTTGGGAAACAAGAAAAGTGAATAAATTACTTATTTGCTTTGATCACTTTGAACATTATCATTACGTAATTCCTTCCCTTTTTCTGTCTCTTTCCCTGCTTCAATATATTTTGTATATAGTGTCAGGTAGAATAGTACCCCTCATTAAGCATGCTCTTGATTGGTTGCTTATCTTGTATTGGTGAGCATTCCTTTAACAATAAACGGATTTTAGAGATAAACATATGTTAGAATGTTAACTAATACAATACCAATTTTGCAGTTAGTCGATTTTATTTTTTTGGTAAGAAAGATAAATTAAACATTTAGGGTATGTTTGGTTGTCGAGAAAATATGTGAAAACATGAAAAAGAAAAAAAATTAGGGATTTATAATACAATTTTTAGTTGTGTTTTGTCCAATTTTATTCTCTTTTTTTCCTTATTTTCTCGGCTACCAAACATTACATAGCCAAAATGGAGACCCTAAAGTCCCCCAACGGCAGCTTTCCTGGCTTGATGGTGTGCCATTGGAACCGTCGCCTAGGAATATAGATAATAGAGAAGGGTACGAGTCTGCTGAAGATAGTTGGACACACATTTGGATGTCTTGTAAAATACTTTTAATCTCTCATGGAGGATCCAGATTCGACCCGAGTTGATTTAAAATGTCACTTTTATTCAACGATATAAGTCATGTTAAGCTAGTTAGTAGTTGGTTAGCGCAACTTTTGACTGCCACATTGAGTCGGATGAGTATCTGCCTATCAACTTATGGAACAAAACTTCTACCAATTCAGGAGAGCTTTCTTTCTAAAACTTGATTTCATGATGACAACCCTGATAAATAAGGGTAAAACTGTAAAAGATAAAATTCATAAAATTGATTAAGTGTTGGAGAACAAACTAGTTTTCGTTGTTATGATCACTAATGAGTGACACGTGGATCACCTGATTAAAATAGAGGAATGATCCGTTGTTTGATGTATAATGTTCTCGTTCTGTACTTTGCAACATATCCGTAGTCCCTTGAACAACGTTCCCGTTGTCTTATGCACAACGTATCTGTTGTACTCTTGACAACGTTTCCGTTGTCTTTTATACAACGTATCCGTTGTCTTCAAGATAAGCGCATCGGACCTCGTTTTAACGCATATACAGCGAACCCAAGCTTGAGTTAACAACGGAACCGACTCGCAGGAGGAAGTGGTCAGGAGGCGATCATTCTATTATGACAGTATGTGAAAAATACTGTCTTGACATTTAATGCCGGTCATTTCTGTATGCTGTCAAAACAAACCGACTGAACTAATAGTAGGCTCCCACGTGTGACACATAAGAAGACAGATAAACATATTTGGTAATGAGTATAGAGCACGTGGCATGGGCATCTATGGACATCCAAAGCTAAACCTATAAATATCCCGAGAAGCTCAGTGCATAAGGACTAAGAAATCTCAACTCTTTCTCTCTCATTAGCTTCTGTGCTTGTTACTATTCAACATCTTTTAAACCTACTTACTTTGACACTGGAGTACAGGCTAAGGTATCACACCTTTCAACTCCTACCTTCTACCAGTAAACTAGAGTACTTGTAACGGCTGCTGACGTTTGTCATTCCCACAAATTTCCACTTCAAACACCATGGCCATCTTAGCTCTAAGAGAATTGCATAAGTTTCTTTATCCATACTTACAAAATAGACACACAATAAGGTGGCGTTTCGTAACATTAATCTAAATGGGTAGAGCTTATTTAAAAACCGAGCTTAGTTGGACTTTAGATTGTTAAGTTGAAGGTGAATTGGATGTTTAGATTTTTTTAAGTAGAAGTTTTAACTTCAAAAATAATAAAGAGACATGAGCCCTACTCTCAACTCTTTCCTACTCTCAAGCTGAACGAACCACTTGTCCAAATGCTTTGTTAAAGTATTGCAATCACTGAAATAGTGTGTACTTTAACTGAACATTTGGATAGGTGGTGGTTGGTTCGGCTTTAGAGTAGGGCTAGCATTCCTCTAGAGCTAAAACCTTAACTTTAAAAAAAATGTAGACATCCAATTAACCTTTTAACTTAATAATCTAAAGTCTAAATAAGTTCAATTTTCAAATAAGTTCTACCTATTTAGATTAGTGTTACCAAAACGCCACTTAAGCGTCTCGCCAACTTATTTAAAATTCGGAGAGTGCAAATCATCATTTAAGTAATATGAAAATTCTCCTGACTACGACATGTATATTATTCTGGAGTTATATGGGAAACATACATGTATATTATGTCAGAGTTATATGGGAAAATTCTCCCTATTACCTCTAACATAAATACGTATCGCATTGTTGAGAACCTAATACTAAAACTCCTAATTGGTGCTGTCAACACATTTCGTATAATTTTTTGGGTTCTATAAGTACCAAGTAGACTATTTATCCTCCTAAAAAAAAAAATTAGACTATTTATATTTAATCTCTAAAGTTAGTATTGCTCAACTAGGAGTTTAGAAAAAGCATGTGTCTCTGCTTAAAGAAGGGAACAAATATTGCATTTTTATTAAAATGTGAGATCCAGAATACAAAAAAAGTGTAAGGAAAATAATCACCTTGGCCGGTGACGTGAGGAGGTGCGTCTCGGCTCCCCTTTTCTTGCCACGTGTCCCATTTTAAACTCCATTTAATTGTGGTTAAGATTCACTCACCCAAGGGTTCACCCATCTATGGTTGGTTTTTAGGAAGAAAAAAAAACGAACAGGGGTTAAAAAAAAAAAGTTCATGACAGTTGAAGGGCCTTTGTGGGAGCGATGAACAATAGTTTTTTTTTTTTTTGGTAAACGTACTCAATCATACCACAAGGCAATGACTGAAGGCAAAGACAAGGGAATACTCACACCACCCAAGCAAACGCGCGCACACACACCACATGCAAACTCAAACACACACCACACACATGCAGCCCATGTAAGCTTCACCCTAGTCCTTGCCAGTGGAGCAAAGTATGGCTCAAAATGTAAGTAGTTCCGCCTAGAGAATTTACCCTCCCCAACCTGAAATAATTCATTTTAAAGCAAACCCTTGACAAATAGAAATGCATAGAAATGCCAAAGTCTCAGTACAGAAGGTGGTGACAATAAATATCAAATCATCTCTATGTTATAGGGTAGTAAAACTACGTGTTGCACCGTCTTGCGTTTGGGAAAAATATTTGACTTAATAGGTTAGGGGTAACACTCCTCAACAAATATGGCTGGTTTAAAAGCACTAAATTAATAAGTAAATGATTAATTTTGATTTTTTAAATGAAAAAGACATTCGCAACTCAGACACCATACACGAACGTGGGGTGGCACATTCCATGTAGTCTTCATACAACTCTTTTCAAGTCTGATTTTTTTAAACACAGACACCTTACACGAATCCGGGGTGCATTTTGAGTGGTCGATCTCTTATTGAAAACAATAAAATAAAAGTAGTCTATTAATTTTGACTATATTCAAAGGAAAATGATCTCCTTCACAATGGGAGAAAAAACAAAAAAGATGTCTCCTCCTTAACTAGAAACAAATAACACCTATAATCAATAGACAAATGCCAATCCATTCTACTTCCAAACTCTCATAGCAATAAGTGTTGAGACCTGATATAAACATAAATTTATATTCTAAAAGTTTTCTTTTTAACCCGGTGAAGGAACAATGATGCTAGCTATTGCATCCATATTGAGAATTTGAAGAAAAAAATATTGAATTTTATGCATAGGCTAGCACTCCTCTTTAGCAATATTCTCCCAAGGTTAGTATGTTAGTACATTGAGAGCTTTTTAACACACCTTTTTTTTTAATCACTGGAACAATCAAGGATGCGTGTTAGAGTAGCCGATGTTGATTAGATGTTAACCAATACAAAATAGGTGGTTAATGTGGACAAATGAAAAATAAAAATTTGTTCTCCTTATCTATTTTAAACTCTAATAATATACAATATTAAACTAAAGTTTAAGATATATATTAAAAAATATACTTATATTAATTAATTAGATATTATAACATTTTGGGTCGAAAAAACTCAACCCACTTATAAGACCAACAAAAAATAAAACTAAATCCCAACTAATGGGCCAAAACTTCAACTAAACCAATGAAAAATTGGATGGTTGATGGATCCATTAATGACTTCGTACTAAAATTTGTAGCCCAATAAAAAAAATATAGTATTGATTATGGGAGATCCTTTTGGATATGATAATGAATAATGCAATGGAGCCACCGAAATTGAGTCCAAATTGTCTGCCTAAAATGGGGTAGAAAATTTTATACACCAACCCATGCATGGACCATTTTCTTTTTAAAATTTTAGTTTCCTTCAACATTAATTCGGAATCAACATCAATTAAAGAGATTATCTCTTATCTAACCAGGGTTTAAAAAAATTAAAGGAACACTTGTCATGTGCTTTATAAATCCCTTGGAGTTTTTAGAAATGCCAATATGATTGTTGTTGTTTCATGTTTGTTTATGGAGTCGATTTCTTGATTATAAGTTCATTCCATATCCAACCATACCCGAAAAAATAGAATAGGAAGGTTTCAGAAAGATAAAAGTGACAAGTTTTGGGACTTAGAAGCAAATCCCTTTTTGGATAACGTACTTTATTAGGTAAGATGTCACTCTTGCCTGCTTATACCAACGGTAGCTAGTGTGTACCTATCCATGCGGGTGGTTTCAGATAAAATTTTGAATAGCAGCGATTGATATACCTATCATTGGGCTTGTTGGGAAAAAATATGTTTTGGAAAATCTGGGTGTTTTTTGGGAAAACAGTTTTTTATAAACTTTGACCCAAAATATAAGTGGGACCCACAAGGATTTTGAGGCGGGTCCAAGTGGATCCGTATTCTCCTCCATGAGGAGATTAACGTGGTATAATTACTTGTCCAAAACAGTGAAGTGGTGAATGAGAAATTCATCTCAAAGTAGGCCACTTGAACATGTATTGTAAGTTGAAGAATGGTAGAAAAGAATAGTCCCACATTGGAAAACTATTGAAATCATAGTGTGGTTTATATACTATTACCTTGGAGTTAAGGGTGGGCCCTTGGGGCACCCAAATTTTGCGAAGGAGTGAGCCCATGCTCGAAGGTAGAACCAACCTCTCACACGCGCGCGCCGCCGCCCCGGCCCGAGTCCGGTCCGGCCGGCTGGCTTGGCTTGGTTTGGTTGGTTGCCTTGGCTCTTGTGGGCCTCTAGTCCAAGCCCTTATATTTATTTATTTTTTTGGGCTGGGCCAAAGCCCATTCAACTTACACAGCAGTTTAATTATCCAACAGTCATGTCTGTTGGATTTAAACTGAAACCCCAACAGTTATGACCCTTCTGGAACAGTCTCCTCCTTTCAACCTTATATTAAGGAATTCTATTGCATTTTTGAAGTACGAATTTCCAAGATCTTCTCCTCCCCAGTTTGAATCTTCTTCTGCATTAAGTCATTTTTCATTCCCAGAAAGAGAGTACTAAACATCCAAGGTTCGCTGTGTCCTTGGGTTTCTAGTGGTAGTACCCAGGACGTGACTGTTGTATCTTGGGAGACAACTTGCCGTCGGCCGTGACCACCTGTGCGGGGCAATATTGTCTTAAGGACATTGAATTCAATTCAAGCCTCAGTCCATTCAAACAGTAAAGTGCACTGTTCTTTATTTCTATTCTATCTTAAATTGTGTTCTGTGATTATAATTGGCATTCTGTAATTAACATGTTTTTTGTATAACATACAGTAATATCTAATGAAATTTACCCAACAGGGCTAACTTCAAATGATAAGTTATCTAACTGACTAATCAATGATCAGAGAAGTTGGGTTGCGGCCTAAACCGTATTTGCTTAGTGGATTTGGGATTGTATTCATGATTTCTCTTCTCAATATGAATTGCACCCACAAGTCAACACGTGTCTATTTGAACTCATATTTTTAAAATTCACTAATTTTTAATCCTAAATTAGGAAGCACGGATACGGATACGGGATACGGGTATGATAAGATATGATACAGATACGACAAAACCTAAAAAAACAGAATACGAGTACGGCGAGGATATGTTTGTAATTTTTTAAAAAAAATAATAATAATACTATATTTTGTATTATAATTATAAAATAACCATTGATTCAGTTATGTTTAGGTATAAAAAAGATCATGTCCATGCAAAAGCAAAATAAATAGGGTCATTTCATCATCCGCTAAGCAAAAAATAAAGTCATCCTAGCATTCACTAAACAAAATATAAAAAAGATCATGTCCATGCAAAAACAAAAGAGATAGGGTCACACTCCCAGGTCTAAAAAAAAAATAAAAAATTCATTACTGTATCCCAGCATATCGGAGCCGTATCCCTACCCATATCCGTAATAAAAATTTTGTTTTAAATTAATAGGATACGTTTGAGCCATATCCCGTACGTATCCCGTCGTATTGATACCCAATACTTATCCGATTTCCTATTTGAAGTATCCGCGCTTCCTACATCGTAAAGATTAAAAGTTATTGAATTCGGACAGGATCCTGTCTTGCATTAAACAAGGAGTTGCATAACCTGAAAATTAATTAAGACTGTCATTGGCTAGGTCCCAAGTCAGCAGCTTCGGAACCGAGACAGCACCGAAGCTGCGTCGTTACTCTTACTGCCAAGTGTTATCTGCTCTACGTGCGACGTGGCAGTAAACCACGACGTTGTTGAGTCTACAACTGCACAGCCGTTAGCTCAGCCAATTGCAGAATTCTACTTACATATAAGAAAGCATTTCATTTTCTCATCGATTATTCGTTTCGAGATGGAAGCGTTTATGTTTGAAAGTTCGAGTGCTGAGTACGGTAATAAAGCGATTCTTCAATTCGAGATGAAAGCGTTTATGTTTGAAAGTTCGAGTATTTAATATCTGAGTACGTTTGTTCATATAAGAAAGCATTTCATTTTCTCAGCGATTGAAGCGATTATTCGTTTCAAGATGGAAGCGTTTATGTTTGAAAGTTCGAGTGCCGAGTACAGTAATAAAGCGATTCTTCGATTCGAGATGAAAGCGTTTATGTTTGAAAGTTCGAGTATTTAATATCTGAGTACGTTTGTTCTTGTTTAAATCGACTGGAGATAGCGATTTCAGCAATGGTTATGGGAGAGAATTGTTTAAATTTATGTGTTTTGATTAAGAGAGTTTTGGAGAATTCTCTGGAAAAGATTTAGTGAGAAGTTAAAATTGGGTGTTTCTCATGTTGAATTCTAAAAATCTTACTAGGGTTTATGGTTTTTGAATGAAAAGGAGAATGTGAAAAGACTAATCTCTGAATTCTACTAGTCAGCTGAGAAATCAAAGTTAGTTCTGTTCTTTGATTCTGAACGTCTAGGGTTTTAGACTGGAAAAGGAAACTACAGATCGATCTTCTTTCTGAAGAAAATAGAAAGTTTTCTTATGATCTTTGTTCTAGGGTTTCGAGCATTGATCGAGATTGTATAGTTGATTTGTTTTTTAAAACTAAATTTGAGATTTTTAAAATATATATTTTTTGGCGGTAGTTTTGAGATTAGAACATTAGAGTAATGGCTTTCCCAGTTTCCCACTGTTTTACTAAAATATTTTTGACCTAATCTGAAATTTTCAATTCAGAAAAGCTCTGGTCCACAAATTGTTAAAATTACTTTTTCGCCTTGTGCTCAAAGGAGCTAGAGGAGATGGTTGTGCCACGTAGTCATCTGGAATAAAGCTGGGAATGTGGGGGAGGCGAAGATAAAGGAAGGGACTCTGCTTCAAAAGAAATAATAAAGTAAAGTTTGCAGAACCAATAAGAATTCAAAGAAATAGAGCTTTTGTAACTGTTCTAAAAATTATTATTTTATTCATACACGGTCTGGGTTCTTTTGCGGAGAGATTTTGTGTGTTTTTTTCGAAAGAAAATTCGAATTTTTTGAGGCTGAGGAGTTTTGTTGGAAAAGTTTAGTGCAAGTAAAGCTTGGTTGTATGATTCGGTTCTCAGGTTGGAGCAGGAGCAGGAGCAGCAGCAGCAGATCCTCCCATGGTATCTCTCTTCCTCTTTATCTTCTTCTCATATCGATATCTATCTCTATATCTGAATTTCTGTAGCTTGGCATGAATGCATCTTCTGGGTATAGGGTTTCTACATATCTTGCAAGATTTCATTAGATTTTCTAAATGGGTTTTTGTCCCTGAAGGTGTTTATGCTGTTTCTGCTGAGAATTGCTTGCACAAAGCTCATCTGTTTAAGTTTATATATACCCAGCTGGGAATTGTTTTTAAATTGAGAAGCTGAGGTGATTTTGCATGATAAGTTTTTGGTTTTGTTTCTTGTGCTGCTGAAGTGGGTTTTTGATTCATAATAGTGATGGTGGAAGTGAGAGAACTGGGTCGAAGTTGGAGCATTAATCCATTTCGTTACTGCATTTTTTTTGGCCTTGGTGAGGCTATTAGTGGATAGTGATGGAGGGTTCATCTGAGTCGGGCTGGGAAGAGTCTGATAGTTCTAGGGGATTGAATGCTAGTGCAGTCTCCAGTAGGGGCCTGAGGTTGCTTCGCAGCAACACTATCGGATTCTCAGGAGATGCATCAAATAATTCCAGGAGTATACCTGGAGGAAAGGAGAGAGACCCCATAGTTTTGCCTTGCACCGATCACCTTGACAACCAGTTTGGTTCTTCTGGGGTATGTGAGGAGGAGGTGGCTGTGGGTTCTGTTATTTGTGCAGTAGAACGGGGTGAGGTTAGCTTGAGGGAGTGGTTGGACAAACCGGAACGGTCTGTCGACCTCTTGGAGTGCTTCCACATATTTAGGCAGATTGTGGAGACTGTGAACCTAGCACATTTGGAAGGGATTGTTGCTCATAATGTTCGGCCTTCCTGCTTTGTCATGTCCTCTTTCAACCATGTATCCTTTATCGAGTCGGCATCATGTTCGAGTTCAGGTTCTGATTCATTTGAGGAAGCACACCATGATTTGGATCAGCAGAGAATTAGGTTAGGCGGCAAAGATTCCCCACCAGAGTTATCTCGTGCAGGTGCTTCCCAGAAGGTATCAGAAACCAGTTGCTTGCAGTCAAGTTCGGCCGATGCAACACATTTATCATTAATAGAGGAGAGAGAAGAAAGTAAAATAGAGGGTAGCAGGAAACTTGAAGAAGCAGAAGAAAGGAAGCCAACTTTCCCACTGAAACAGATATTGCTAATGGAAATCAACTGGTATGCTAGTCCAGAAGAGGTTGCCGGTGCTCCAAGTTCCTTTGCTTCGGATATCTATCGATTGGGGGTCCTTCTTTTTGAGGTTTGTACTCAAAATATAGCTGATCTTTCACAAATAAGTTAAAAATTGGATGTCAAATTTCCAGATCATTATTGTTGTTATTTATTTGTATATCAATGTAGCTGTTTTACTTGTAAGCAGTTATTCTCAACGTTTAACTCAACAGAAGAAAAGCTCAGTACTATGTCAAATTTGAGACACCGAGTTCTGCCCCCACAGTTGCTGTTGAAGTGGCCGAAGGAAGCTTCTTTTTGCCTATGGCTATTGCACCCACAGCCAAGTTCTCGACCAAAAACGAGGTGTCTTCTTCTACCATATCTTTGCTGCATATGACCTCATCTTGATATTTGTTCCATGGCTGTCCTTTCTTGCTTTTTATGTCATTCTCAGTTGTTTCGTAACAAAAATGCAGTAATGGTTTATAGAGTATGGGAAAATGGATTTTTAAAATGAAATCTGATATCGGATGGAGCACCAAAAAATTTGACATTTATAGCATCTACCATAATAAGTTATGAAAACTATTATTGGAACGTTCATATCGGTCATTTGGGAGATATGGTATACTTGCTTTGTAGTTTGTTTATTCAGGTCCACTGTGGGTGAGCTTATGTTACTCTGTGATAGTTGTATTTTTGCTGATATTAATATATGTAATTTACCGATTGAAAAAAAAATGCTCATGTCGGAAATAGTGAGGTTTCTCTGGCTGATTTGATTTCCAATGTTCCACAAGTTAATTTGTATTTGAAGAATAGTGGAAAGTTAGTTTTATGCTGTTCAGGTTGGTTTTGATGTCAAAAGCATACATTGAAGATGTAGGGAATGTAATTGGTAATGGGAAGCTGCGATTGGCATTCTGGAAATTACATATGATCTCAAGAAAATGGTAACTTTTTTGCTGTACAGTTTTGATACTGATGTTGAATCTTGAAAGGTTGCTTTCTCTTTTTCTCTCTCTCTCTCTGACTCGCGCACACACACACGCTCTCATCACTGAATCTCTCGATCTCTAGAGAAGAGGGGGGAGTGGAAATTACATATTATACGCTTATCGCCGTGGAGTGGAATACCTGTTTAATACGTGAATTGCGTATTCAATGCGTACAATACACATATTTTACCATACTTTTATTGCGTTAAATGCATATTCCGTATTAAATGAATGTTATTAGTTAATATCATGATTTTTATTTATTTATAATTATTAATTATTTTTTTTAATTTTTTAATACTTTTGCCGTATAATACCCGTACTTCCTGAACCGATCATTGCAGTATTATACCCGTACCCATACTTGGTAACTATGCATTGTAGTGAAAATAAGAAGGCACATTGTGGCATGAAACAATTTAGGATGAGTGGAATTTTGTAATTAGTTGGTAATATTGATGGAAATTTTAGATAGGATAAATGTTCAGTATGTAACCCTACATTTTTTGATCGGTAATAATAAGATTGGATAAAATTAGAAATATGAAACAAGAGATACAAGCAAGAGTTCACAAGATAGCTGAACTCGAAAGAAAGAAAGAGATACAGACTACATTAGCAAAACAAGAAACAAAAATCACAATGAGATCTTGATCAATAATCAATCTCGCTCTGGGCTAGATTCCTACGCTATAGCTCGAATCCATAGAAAGCCAAAAAATTGTGTGCAGTCCTACATTGATTTGCTGAATAAAGTTCAAATTGTGGCATTGGAAGCTGAAAGTACCATTGAAAAGCAGACAATATTAGGGACCTTGAATGGGATTTAGTTATCTTGTATACATTGTAATGCAAATAAGAAGGTATGTTGTGGCTCACCATTTCCTTACTCTTTTCCTTTCTTCACTAACAAATTTGCTTTTCCACTAAAAAAGGGAAAATCTAAATTGTAGCATTGTTTGTCAATATGATGGACTAGTTAGTGAGCTTTAGTGTATCTTTTTGGAGACTGATGAGGATATACAGCAAATACTTTAGCTTTGGCAATTGCTATTAGCATTCTGACAAACTCAGATGGTGCTCTCTGTACCATTTTACTTATTGGATCATGAGAAAAGTGCCCTCCTCCTAAGTGCCTGGGTGGGCATTTGATACGGGGATGGAGAGAGTGAAAAGGGGGGGAGTTGTAACCAATTAAAGCTTTGGAATACTCTGGATTCTACTAATTAAATAAGTGTGGCTATCATCCTTAAGGTGGCTATAATCGATAGAGTCAGAAAGGGTCAAAATAATCCTTCTGACAGAAGGCAGAGGAAAATATAGAAGAATGCAATGAAGTACAAGTGGATGGATTGTTTGGTAAAATAGTAATGAAGGACTTCACTGCCCCAACAAGCATCTACTAATTTTCCCCAAATTAATGATGCATCAAATTGAAAATGGCCCTCTGCAGATTTTAATAAAAATAAAAGTCCAATTCTGTGCAATCTAAATGTGGACACTTCTGTTAGTGTCAGACACACTGAGCCCAATAATTCCGATTCAAAGAATGCAATTAGTTGGGGGAAAGGCAATGATGAGTGATGACAACCCACAGGCACTTGCAAATTGGACTTTGATTTTTTGTCAGGACACAATGATGTGGCTAATTACCTATCAATAGTCTTGTGCATGGATATTCTGTGTGCATAGGGAGCTCTTTTCCCTAACTTTGTATTTACTTATGTTTCATGTATATTTATATAGATTGTAGTAATTTGTTAGAACGGGAAACCTTAAAAGCTGAAAATCAAGTGGATTGGGGGGATGGCAAGTAAATCTTATGATTGGTGATAAACACATTGAGCCAAACAATCTGTACAATGCATGAACCTAAGCACGGTTCTCAGCCTCAGAACTATAGGGATAGTAGATAGTGAAACCCTAGAGGAAATAGGAAGAAAAAGAGGAGGAGAAAATTTGGAGAAAAAGTTAGGGGACTGATCTCTTTTCTGTTATTTATATCACTTATAAACCAAGATTACAATAATACCCTCAAGACATGATTCGGTGTATCAACTCCCATAATAATAACATATCTTAACACTCGTCCTCAAGCTGTGTATAGATATCGATCATGTCCAGCTTGTTAAGAATTGATTTTAATTTTGCCTTGGCAACACCTTTAATAAGTATATCAGCAAGTTGATTTTCTGTTCTAACAAACAATAGACACAAATTCCGAGAAATACATGCTCAGCAGCTCTCGAATAAAGTGCCTGTCAGTCTCTATATGTTTAGTATGATCATGCTAAACCGGATTTTGAACAATGCTGATGTCTGCCTTATTGTTATAGAACAACTTCATTGGAGATCAACAGGCACTTCATTGATTCTCCAATCTCGCAATAAGATTTTTAACCACACTTTGCTTCTGTACTTGACGTAGTCATTACACTTTGCTTCTTACTCCTTTAAGTTATGAGGTTAAGTCGAAAGATGAAGAAGAAAAAGAATAGAAAGAGGAAGAAGAGAAAAGAGGGAAAAAGGAATTAGAGAGATTATGATTCACTTTTCTCTTCTCTTATATATATTATTACTTAACTGGGGAATTACATATTTATCTTTATGTGTATTACGCATAATAGACACAGCACGTGTAATACACATGGTATAGTTAATAACATGAAATACCATAAATACCCCTATCAACACGACCTCATTGTGATGCATATATATCTATCATGCTCATCTTGCCTAACATTTGAACTTTTGAAGTAGTCGAGCATTACTAACCATCTTAATAAGAACATCAGCTAGTTGATCATTAGTCTTCGTATACGGAGTGCACACTTCACCTTGGATGATCCGTTCCTTGATAGAGTGACGATCTATCTCAATGTGTTTGGTTCTATCGTGTAACACTAGGTTATGAGTTATATTGATTGCTGCCTTGTTGTCACAGTATAAACTTATAGGTCCTTTAATTGAAAATCCCAACTCCTGAATGAGGATCTTGAGCCACAGTAACTCACATATACCATGTGCCATCGATCGAAACTTTGCCTTTACACTCGAGCGAGCAACCACTGCTTGTTTTTTGTTGCGCTATATAACCAAATTTCATCTAACAAATGTATAAGTCAATGTATATTTTCTGTCATCTTTAGCACTTGCCTAGTCTGCATCTGTATAGGCCCCAACTCGCATATGCCCACGTCTTCTGAATAAGAGTCCCTTACCTGGAGATGACTTGAGATACCTCAAAATCATGTATACTGCATCCAAATGTGTGGGCTTGAGTGTATGTATAAACCTGCTCAATATACTCACAACATAAGCAATATCATGCCTTGTGAGAGATAGATTAGTCACCCCACTAATCGCTGAACCCTATCCATCTCATCCACTTTCTGATTTTGTTCAATTAAAGTGTCAGTCGGTTTGGCCCCAAGATTTCCAATTTTCTGTAAGAGAACTAGGATGCACTTTCTATGGGATATAAAAATGTCATCACAAGATCTAGCAACCTCTATTCCCAAGAAGTACTTAAGTAGACTGTGACGCCCCGAACTCGCGCCTAGGGAATCAAGTTCCGAGACGCTCGTCCGTTCGTCAAATCACACAAGCGGAAGACTTTACCCGCGAAAATGCGGGAAATTTAAACATTTATCAGATTCTTCCAAAAAACAAATAACACCTGTCATCACAATAGTCATCATACAAATCATATATCTGTATTATTTACATCAAGTCTATTTTACAAAAGTAGGCGCCTCTATCACGCCGGGTACAATTTGTACAAGCTTCCAAAATGTCCAGTTGGATTTTTCACTTACTGGTCAACAGCTCCGAGATCTGCTGACATAAAAAGTAAGTGAGCTATGAAGTCCAATAAAACCACAATCCTTCTAAACTATTTTCCACATAATAACACGCATCAATAATGATATAATAAATAGTTCAATTTGCATGTTGCAGTAAAATAGAACAGTATATAATAAACTGTGACCCAAAGTCACTTGGGGTTACATCACCTTAACTGAGGTTCCCGACCTCACATTACTTTCCAATTATAAAGTTCAGTTATGAATGTATTCATATTACCAAGTTATTATTTCAATCATCAATCATGTTTCATTTCGAGTCCTGAGACTCTATTAACTGGCCACAGCCCACAAAATTCTCTAAATCATAACCATACTATTTAAACTCACACGCACTGTTCTGGCTTTCACCCGAACACGACCAAACCTTGGGTATACCAACCCAACTCACTTGGAATTCGACGATTCCATACCGAACCCTGAGTACACCAACTCAGACAAATATACCAACCCTGAGTATACCGATTCAGCCCACTTCGTATCTGAAGCTTACACACACAACATCGGCATTCGCCTAATAAGGACACACTTTTTCATTCAACTGACTGACAACATCTACCGTGTATTCGCCTCCATCGCCTTGGGTATCAGTTAAGAAAGAACCACGACTAACCTGCCTACCGTTATCTTCTGGCTAGTCTATGGAGGAACCCCAACATCTTTACCAATGCCGTCATCTCTTGACGTTCCACCAAGAAAGGACCCCGGTAGACACGGTGCCGACATCTTCTTACCCACCCAGAGAGGAACCCCGGACTATACACTATCTGATATTCAGCCACTTTAAACTCCATAGGACTCCGACATCTCCCGACTATCAGTCACGGAGGAACCACGGGCCATGCAGGATACCGCCACTCCTAACCTAGTCCAAGAGGCACCACGGACGACCTAGACAAACAGACCGACATCTCCCGACTATCAATCACGGAGGAACCCCGAGCTTTACTGGACATTGTCTCTCTTGATCTAGTCAAAGAGGAACCACAGACTATACTTAACCCTGATTAAATTTTCTAACCACAGGTTAACTCCAGTTAACCCAAGCCTTGCTTGATTAACTGAAATACTAGGGCCTCGCGCCCATGAACCAAATCCGGTAACACACCGTCCTGTTAGGGAACGTTTTCAGGCTAATGGATGTCTCCATAGCCTTATACGACCTGCAAAACAACTTTTCGTCACCCTAAAGTGGCGATACAATTTACTCGGGACCCAATCTGGGCTCCCCGATGGACCACATAAAATCACATCACATAGGGGTCTCCGACCCTTTTTCATTTACCCCAAAAGACATACATATACTTCAGATAAAAGAATATAGCAAAATAAGGGGAAAAAGAGAAGAAAAGTGAGGGGTTTTACTTGGTTCACACTTTTCGAGACAGTTAATGCAAAAAGGGGCACCGCCAATGCGTCCGGGAGGATGATCAACTCCAAGGTAAAGCTCCTCTCTTTCACTCTCTCTTTACTTTTTTTTTTCTCTACACGCAAATCGAGGTGCTAGGGAAGAAATCGGACGCCGCCAATGCGTCGGGGACGTCAAAATATGTCAAGATGGAGTCTCCCTGTTTCTTCTCCCTTCTTTCTCTCTCTACCACTTTCTCTCTCTAGATTTTCTCTTTAGAAAATCTGGAACTCTCCACTGTTAGTGACCGAATGCATGAGGAAGGGCTTGGTCCTTTAATGTATATAGTCCAAGGTTTAGATCATGTGCAAAAGCACATGACCCCTTTGGTGTGGAAAGTGGTAGTTGACTAAATCAACTACTTTGATTATTTGACCGGCTTTTTCAACTTTTTCACCCATATGCCATTCGAAACCCTGTTATATGACACCCGATCGTGACAAAACTTCAGGTGACTGAACTTGGAGCAGTCCGACACTTATTGTAAAAATTTCAGGGAAAAATACTGAGTTTTGATAGCTGCACTTTCGTCCGGAAGAAAATTGTAAAACCCACTAATTTTTTGATTTTAGACACAAAACATGTTGTCGTTTCTTCGTTTGAGATGATTAACTGCCGAAACGACAGATAGTCGTCCTTACAACCGATCGGCACGTTGTGGTACCAGCCGTACAGATTTCTATTAGAATCCCCTACAATTATGAAGTCTCACTAAATTCCGGAAAAATCTGGAATTTCCTGGTTTTCTCGATTTTCTTACATTTAAAGACTCCCGTGGTCTCGCGAATCAATACGCGAACTGGAACGATAGGTGATCGTCCAGATGGTTGACCCGCACATTATGCACGATTTTCGAGGAAAAATACTGAAGTTTTACCAGTACAATCCAATCATGAACAAAACCCACTTTTTACCAATTTAACAAATAAATAACTAATTAACCTCCATTAAGGACCTATAAACGCATAATTTTATTATATTAAAATTCTAGGTCGTTACATAGACCCAGATTCTTGATCTCAAACTCACTTCCTAGATACTTCTTTAGTTGTTCAATCTCTGTCATGTTGTTTCCCGTGACAACTATATCATCTGCATAGTGTATACACAATAAGAACTATAGTGTCATTTTTTGTGCGCATGACAAATAAGGTATGATCAATCTGACTTTGTGAGTATCCCCTTCTCTTTACAACAACATTGAACCTTTCAAACCAGGCTCTAGAAGACTGCTTTAAGCCTTATAATGCCATCTTCAACGTGCACACCTTTTCACCCCCTTCAAGTTGTGAAATCGGGGAGGAGAGGACATATGAACTTGTTCCTTCAAAGTACCATAGAGAAAAATATTTTTGACATCATGTTGGTAAAATGGTGGTAAAATGGTCACGACTGATTTACAACCAATGATAAAAGTACACAAATTGAATTCATCTTTGTTACTGAGACAAATGTCTTCTGGTAATCACTTTCATAAGTTTGAGTGTAGCCCTTGACTACCAACCTTGCCTTATACCTCTCAATGGATCCATCTGCTTTGCATTTACATGTGAACACCCATTTACACTCCACAAGATTTTTTCCTCGAGAAAGATCTACCATTTCTTCAAATATTATTTTTGTTTAGCGCATTCATCTCTTCTTCCATTGCTTTCCTCTACATTGATTGTTTTAGAACATCAGTGACAGAAGATGAAATGGAAATGGATGATAATAAAGACACAAATGACCTGTAAGATGAAGACAATGCTTTGTAGGATACAGAGTTAGCAACAAGATGTTGAGTACTCGACTTCTTACCCTTCCTGAGAGCAATATGAATATTTGATTCATCAACAGTGTCACTGGAGGCAAATAAGTATTTATAGGAAGAGTTTTACCTGGATCATCTGAGGAGATGATTTGGTTCGAGTCCGTATTTGCTTTCGCCCTTCTTTGGTAGACTTGAATCTCCCCCTATTTTCTAACAGAATCCTCTAACCTTTTGAGCAGTAACAAGAGAGTCATCAAGAGCCAATGCCGCTTAGGTTTTAAGAGCTGAGAGGGAGACTGAAAGTGCAAAACACGAGAGAGAATTCGATTAATAAGAAAAACATCAGTGAGGACAGTTTTAGCCCAATTTTTTTTGGAACATTACACTGTAATAGAAGAACATGAGTTACCTATAACAGATAACGATTTTTCCTTTCAGCAACACCATTTTGTTGAGGGGTGTATGGACAAGAGTACTGATGTTCCATCCCATTTGCAGTCAAATATTCTGTCAACCCCTCACATATATATTTTCCCCCTTGATCATATCGAAGAATCTTGATCATTTTTTCAATTTGTGTTTGAATTAACATATGAAATTGTTTCAAAATAGTGTATACTTCATCTTTTAATTTCATGAGATAAAATCCATGTATATTTAGAATAATCATCAACAAAATTCACAAATATCGGTAACTAGAGTTAGAGGTAACATGGTCCCTAAACATTAGTATGGATGAAATTTTATTAAGACTAGGAGAAAAAGAAGCACACTGATGCTTTGTAAGTTCACACACTTTACAAGGAAGATTAGAAATAGAGAAAGAAACAAACAAGTCTGGAAACATAAAATTTAATTACTAAAAGAAACATGACAAAGACGAGCATGCCACACTCTTTATTGACACTACTATTACTGTAAACCTAAAATGCTCGAGGGATAGTGAAAGTCACATCCAACAAATAGAGGCCATCGGCTTCACGACTCGTACCAATCATCTTCCTCGTTACCAAGCCCTAAAAAATACAATAAGAAGGGAAGAAAGTGACACTACAATTTAATTTTTTTTGTCAAAGAACTAACAAAACGAAGATTTGCTGTAAAGTTTGAAACATGGAAAACAAAGGCTAAAGACAGGTCGGAAGGAAGTTTAACATCTCTCTTTCCAGCAACAGAAGAGAGGGTGCCATATGCAATTTAGACTTTATCTCGACCAGAACAAACATAATAAGTAGAAAACAAAGAGGGCATACTAGCCATATGCTTAGAAGCATCTGAGTTAATTATCTAGGAGGGAAAGTAGACACATGGTGACAAGAACCAATGATAGACTGAGAAAAGGTGTAGGTGGAGGTAGTAGATGGGCCGTCTAGTTGTACCATGAAGTGCCAAATGTTCTCTATTTCATCCTTAAAGAATAAATCATATCGTTGTGGGAACAATATCAAGTGAGGTTTCCGGAGTTGCACGAAGAGCTGAAGGAGGAGAGAGAACTGAACCAATAACATCTCTTGTAGAGGCATTATGAGCAGTGGAGGAACCTAGCTTGTTGAATTTTTGTGGTCGACCAACCAAATCCTAACAGTTTTCCTTAGTGTGCCTCTTGCGTCCACAATGATCACACTTTAACTTATCACGGTTTTCAGGGCAAACATAGTTCATTTGCGATTGTCAAGGCCCATTTCTATTACCCCTTTGTCTCATCGTGGAAGAGGTTAGAGTAGACCTCTCATTACTCATAACGAGTGTCATGGTAGTTCTCCTATTTGTTTCACTCTGAACGTAAACATAAACATGATCGAGGGATGGTAACATCCTTACTAAGGATCTGTACCCTTGCTAGCTCCAAATCCAAATTCCTGCAAGATATTCAAAAATTCTGATTCGCTCAGCCTGTTTCTTGTAAAAGAGCTCTGTCCCGAGAGCATAAAGGCTGAAAAATCTTGTAGTAATCTAATTTTTCCCACATACTATGAAGATGAGCAAATCTAATTTTTCCCACATATTATGAAGGTGGGCAAAATACTCTGCCAAGGATTTATCACCATATCGAAAATGAGCAACTTCCTGACTTAGTTGATGGACACTAGCAATATTCCCTGTCTGAGCTACAAAATCCCTAATCTCATTTGCGGTGCGAAGAAATAAGAACCCCTTATTAATCTGCGACTGCATGAAGTGAAGTAACCATAACATGATAGTCAGGTTTTCATACCCCCATTGCTCATACTCTGGAGCATCTGCCTTAGGTTCACAAATTCGGCCATTTATCTCAAATTTTGGCCTCAGATAGACATTTTTGCCTATTGGGACCATTCGAGATATTTGTCCATCGAATTTAACTATAGTAATCTTAAAATTAGGGTTCTCCATAGGAGGAATACTCATAATGTAAGCCCAAAGAGATGACAAAGAAAAATCCAATTTTTCTATAATCGACATCGTCTTTGAAAATCACGAAAAATACTCAACACTACAAATGAATACTTTCCTTATAAACTGAATCAACTAGATCTATAACAGAAAATTCCAGCATAAAAACAACAATAATAAACACTACCAACGCCTCTTACGAACATAATTACCAAGTACGGGTACATGTATAATACGACAGTGATCCATCGGGGAAGTACGGGTGTTATATGACAAAACTACGAGAAAATTAAAACATAATTAATAATTACAAATAAATAAAAATAATGATAATAACTAATAACAATTATTTAATACAGAATATGTGTTTAACACGACAAAAGTATGACAAAAACACATGTATTATACGCGTTTATTAAACGCATATTATACGGTGTTATGCATATAATACGTAATAGGGCAAAAGTATGTCATTTTAAATGGCGACCCCTCCCCCCCCCCCCCTAAAAGTATCATACGAGTACTATGTGGGTATAAGACAGGGGTTTGGTAACTATGCTTACGGGGGTTACATATGGTTGTTTTTTTTTTTTCCCACAAAATAGCCTACAAAACAACTTTAGGGTTTTCAGAATCACACCCTTTTACCAAACAAATTATAAACAACCATTGCTTTGTTGAAGGTCTTCTTCGGCTAATGATACCTCGATCTCAAAGCCTTCGGAGTATCGTTTTGATAGACGCCTCTATTTGTATGGGGAATTCATGTTGAAAGATCCCACCCAGTGTCCCCCTCCTTCCCTGCTGCCTTCTAACCCACAGGAGTATACAATGACAATACACTTCAAAAAAACATTTATAACTCCAGATTTATTGATTTATAGTAGATCTAGATGTTCATTAACAACCTCAAGAGCCTTTTAAGCTTGAATGATGTAAATCTGATTTTTTCACAAAATCATTCAAGGGCATAAAACATCAACTTAGATACTCCAAAAAATGAGAATAAAATCAACCAAAACTCCAAAATATTAAACCATACTAGATCTACGTAGTACTATTCATGCAACACTATTCATGTTGCACTATTCATGTGACACTATTCATCCATTAAAAAAGAAAAAGAAAAATGAAGGCCTTGATTTCCTGCTCCAATACCAAGCTGAAAGAGGAAGAAGAAAAAGAATAGAAAGAGGGAGAAGAGAAAATATGAATTAGAGATATTACGATTCACTTTTCTTTACTCCTTTATATATTATTACTTGATTAAAGAATTACATATTTACCCTTATATGTAATTCTTTAATCAACATTTACCCTTAATTCTTTAATCAACTTGATTAAAGAATTACACGGTATAGCTAATAACATGAAATGCCATAAATACCCCTATCAACAACTACCTTCATGAAAGGTACAATATCTTGTAATTGACTTTCTATAATCAACATTTCCAGCCCAGTTAGCATCGGTATAAGGCTTTAGCTTGAGATGTCCATGATGAACAAATAATATACATTTTCTTGTGGTAATTTTCAAATAACGTAATATCCTCTCAACGATTTTTAATGAGGAATTCGAGGTTCGTGCATGAAATGAACTGACTCGCCATAGTAACAACATATGCAATGCCTGGCCAGGTGAGAGATAAATAAGACGATCAATTAATCTTTAATGCATCTCTTTATTTTCAAGTATTTGCCCATCACTGGTGCTCAACTTATGATTTGTGAGTATCGGGAGGTCGAGCACCTAGTTTCTTAGTATTTTAAGTAAGTCTAAGATATACTCTCTTTGATATAGAAGCTCTTCTTGGAGGGAGCCACTTCTATACCCAAAAAATACTTGATTCTTCCTAAGTCCTTGATCTCAAATTCCTATGCCAAAAAATTCTTAAACTTTTCGATCTTTAGAAAATCATTTTTCGTCACCACAATGTCATCAACATAGACAATTGGACCCGTAATAATTGTCCATGCTATCTCACAAAGAGTGTGATCAACATGACTTTGTGGGGTCACCTATCACCATGGATTGACCTTTTCAATATTCAGATTTTTCGCACTGTTGGGAAGCTTGAACCTAGGTGGAGGAGACATATGCACTTCCTTCCACAAATCTCCATGAAGAAAGACATTCTTCATGTCCAACTGATGTAAAGGTCATGCAAAAATCATTGTCAAAGATAACAACACTCGAATGGAGTTCATCTTTTCAATCAGAGCAAGTTTTCTTGTAATCTATCTCATATATTTGTCAATACTCGAATAGAGTTCATCTTTGCAATCAGAGCAAAAGTCTTGTTGTAATCTCTCATATATCTGTGTATCCTTGGCAACCAGTCTCACTACATATCTTTCTGAATACCCACTTGTAACCAACTGGTTCATTTTCTTTAAGTAAATCAACACTTTTTCATGTATCGTTCTTAATTAAAGTCCTTATCTCTTCCATCATAGTCTCACGCCACTTAGGATCAGAGATTGCCTGCTAGAATCTGAAAGGTAAAGACACGGAAGAAACAAAGGACAAAAAGTAGAATAGGCAGAGGACAAAGATGCATAGGAGACATAATTATAGATATGATGCACAGTACACCGACGCTTTCCTTCGCGTAAGGTAATATGAGTGTTATCATCATTAGTAGGAATAAACACCAATGAAGAATTAGTATTTCAAAATCTGAATTGGAGCTTGGTTTAGAGGAATCTAAATTTGTAGTTGGCCTTATCACAATGATCCCTTCTCCTTTCTTGCGTTTGGTGTACACTTGTAATTTCTTCTTAGTATTATTATTAGTAGAAGCTAAATGCTGCCCCTCTTGTGCGTATTAGATCACGAATCCGGTTACTCTTTTGGCACCTTGTATTTCTTTCCCGTTTGAGTTTGAGCTAGTGTAAACTCTTCTTTTGTACTGTACCTCTATCTCTTGTACCTCTCTTTTGATTAATACATGCCTATTTATCAAAAAAAAAATGTTGCCTCTGAACAACAAAATAGAATAAAAATCAATAATCGCTGAGGAAAAGGAACTGGAGAAGAATACTGCCTCTCTTCTAACTCATTATGCTCCCCTTGAAGAGAGGCAGGGAGACGAGAAAAGAAGGCCTAGGCTCAAAGAAAGTAACATCTACGGTAACAAACTATTTGCGTGACACCGGGTTTAAACTCTTGTATCCATTTCGAGTGGAGGAATACCCTAAGAGAATACCTTGAATGGATTTGATACAATTTAGTCCTATTTGGGCCCAAGACATGAATAAAGCACACGCAATCCAAGACTCGAGGATGAACAACAAAGATAGATTGATCTGGACAATGAATGTTATGTGGATACTTCAACTTCAGAATTTGGGACGACATAGATTGATAAGGCAGGCCGTTGTAAGAATTGCTTCTGCCTAGAATTTCTTCGATGCATTCATTCTTGTGAAGAGGCTTCGAGCAACTTCCATAAGGTGACGATTTTTTCTCTCAGCTACCCCTTTTTCTAAGGACTATATGGACATGTACTCTGATGTATCATTTCATTTTTTCCCAAGTAATTTTACAGTTCACCTTCAAAGTATTCTCTTGCATCATCAAATCAGAAGACCTTTATTTGCTTCTCAAACTGAGTTGGTATCATCTCATGAAACCTTTTGATGACACTTCGGACTTCATCATGAGTCTTCATCAAATAGAGCCAAGCACAACGAGAGAAATCATCGACAAAGGTAAGAAAGTACCGATAGCCATGTATAAACACTGTAGGAGTAGGTTCCCAGACATCAGAATGAACAAGTTGGAATTGAAATATGTTTTTATTCATACTTGGAAAAAATGTAGTTCTACAATGCTTGGACAATTCACTTTGTAGACGATGATCTGAGACACAAATTAAAATAAGTTCGGAAAAACTAACTTTAATGGTTGAAAAGATAAATGTCCTAGACAACTGTGCCACACTTTGATTTCAGCATCTTTATTACTTCTAATAAGATTACTATTAAACTGTAAAGAAGAACCAACAATATTCAGCAGTTAGAGACCATCTGCTTCACGACCCTTCCTAATCGTTTGTCTTGTTGCCAAGTCCTAGACGACACAATGAGTAAGATAAAAGGTTAGACAATAGTTAAGATTATTAGTAATATTACTGACAAATAACAAGTTTGTCGATAAATTTGATAAATTTGGAACATGAAGAATAGATGAAAGAAATAAGTTATTTGAAAGTTTGACATCTCCCTTCTTAGAGATAGAGGAAGGGGATCCATAAGAAATTCTTACAACAATCCTTACTTTATCTCTTTTAGGAGATAAACTATAGATAGTGAAAATTGAGGACAAATTAGTCATATGATTTGATGCACCTGAATCAATAATCCAGACTGAACTAGACGATGAATGAGTTACCAAATTAGCATATGCATAAGTATTTGAGTGTGTAAAGGATGTGAAGGCAGAAGAACCTTCCCTTCGAACAAGAAGATGCCGAAGATAATCAATTTTAGTTGTAAAATTGTTGTATGAGGCTGATGAGGCACCTCCTGAAGGGGGAGCTGACGAAGAAGCACTCAAGAAAGGATTCATAGTCGCTACAGTATCGCTAGTAGGAGCATTCATTTGCTTTCGGGGACGGTTATACCTCATCGGTCAGCACATGTAGATCCCAACAAGTCTCTCGTGTATGTTGAGTCTTCCCACAATGATCACAGTTCAGTTTGTCCTTGTATTTGAAGATTTTTCTTCCAGATATGGCCTTTGCCCTCCCTTTTGAGCACTAGAAGATGCAACAAGGGCTGAATGATCACTAGTTGAAGTGGGCCAAGGATTTAAATGCGGGTTTCAGGGTGTGTAACGGTTTCAACCGAAACTGTTACATATCGTTGAAATCGATACATATCTGACGATACGTATAAAACAATTTTATTTTAAAAAATAAAACAAATTAAACATATGAGACGAAACCGATGTGTAGCGGCCGAGTCCTACCGATACGTATCAGAAGAGTCTTACCAAAACCAATACGTATCGGCTAAGTACTACACTTATCGGCTAGGTTTTACTGATACGTATCGGTTTCAGATGAATCATATTAAACTCAAAATTTAATGTCCTAACATAAATATCGTTTTGGTCATTGTTGAAATCGATACATATCGATTTCCGCAATTTTTAATTCCATGGAGTTGACTGCATAGACTTCTTATGGGTTTTTTCACTCTGTTCCGTAGAGTATAGGTCCAAAATAGGAAGCTCATCTCTCCCCAAAATCTAAACTGCAGTTAACTCAAACTTAGAGCCTAGTTTAGTCTAGCAGTCAAAGAATACGTTTTGCTCCACTTGTTGTCGATGACGATCCCCATCTTTATTAGTGTCTCATTGCATAACCCAATAACGAGCCAACTCGTCCCCAAGGCCCTAAAGAGTATAATATTAAGTATCTAAGCTCCTCTCATTGTCGAAGAGTAGCAATTTCTTGTCTCAACTGTTAAACACTAGCAATATTCTGATGTAAGGAATAAGTTTTGGTAACTTTATCTAGAATTTCTTTTGTTGTCCGAAGGAAGAAAAAACGTGATTGCATGAAATTGAGAGCCATGACATCACCTAAGATTTTTTTTTCCATTTGTCTTATGACATATCATCCATAGTAGGTTCCTTTACCCTATCATTCAAGTAACCTAGCTTCCCTCTTTCGTTGATATATATTTTCATGGATTGAGACCATTCCAGGAAATTAGTGTCATCCAACTTTATACTTGTGATTTGAACATTAGGAATCTAGGATTATTGCCATAGATGCTTGCATATTTCAAAAACTCGAAAATTCGACTTGACTTGAAAGTTAGCTGGGTCGAGTAACACGAAAAACTCGACTCGGTCCAACTCGGAATATATACGTAATAACTTGAAAAACCTGGGTTACACTGGTTTTATAGCCTCAAACCTAAAATCTAGGTTTAACAGAACCCATAGTAGGTTGTCTTTGAAGACCCAAAAAAATATGATGCAAAAACAGTGCGACATTCGACTTTAGGTTTAAAAAAATGTTAGTAATACTCTTCTGTGACTCGAACTAGTCTAGCGAGTCGAAAAACTCAGCTTGACTCGACTCGACTCGACTCGACTCGACTGAGTCACCTGAGTAATTCGGCAAATAGTGTCTCCTTCGAGTTTTGAGGCGAATAGACTGGAAATTCAGTTGAGTCGAGAACTCGACCGAGTTACTCGGGTGACTCGTCGAGTTTTTGAACTATGGTTGCTTGTGATAGGCATTGAACTTGAATTCCCGGATACCCTAGAAATTAGTTCAGACCCCCCCTTTCAGTCGACATTGGTGATAATATCCTATAAATATATTTCGAATCTCCACAAATTTCCTAAATCTCAAATCTACGAGATTTGGAACCCAAAATCACAAAAAACAGCAAAAAACTTTACTAAAGAGATAGAAATTTCATCACTCGACTTCAATTCCTTTCAGAACTTCCCCAAACAAGTTTAAGAAATTCCTAAATATTCAAACTCATCAAATCATACCAATTTCCCCCCGACAAAATTGTCCCAACAGATTGTACCAATCAGATTTTTAAAAATTGAATTTTTTTCTCGTGAAGAACTCTGGGTGAGAAAGGACCCTCTAAAACTCATCCAAAAATTCTAGAAACATACTAAAAAAAACCAGATTCGCGTTTCCTCTAACCTTTGCAATTTTTTCTGGGGAGGACTGCGTATATACAACTGTTGTCGTCAGTCGTATGGTCCTTTTTTTTGGGTACTCTTCTGTTGACCTTGATTGAAAGAATTGCTTTGATACTAAATAGAAAGGAAAGAGGAAGAAAAGAGGGGATGAAGAGAAGAGAAAAGTTGGAGAGAAAGATTAGTGGGCTGATCCCCTTTCTGTAATTTATATCCTTATAAATGAAGATTACAACAATACCCTAAATACATGATACGGTGTATCAACTCCCATAATAATAACGCATCATCTCAACAAGATAACTGCATACTGCCAAATTGCTTGTCCAAGATATAGGAGTGTCTCTCGGAAAAAATAACACTAGCATTAGCATGATATAGATCATTAGTGAGAGCAACTATGGAGTCAATCAATCCTATAGTATGAGCCATAAAGTTACACATTTAACAAGCAATGCTATCCTGTCTTTTTTTCCCCTGAGATATAAAATATAAATATATTAGTCTCCTAGAAATGGAACCCAGATCTGAGGTTCTTATGAATTTCTATTCACTTGTTTGGTTGAAAACTTGAAAGTAGATTGGAAGAAAGAGAACCCTTGTAATGAATAATATTGTCCACGAAACTGGCAGTCTAGGGTGCCAGTATGCACTGTTTGACCAAAGGAACTACATGTACGATTTTGGACCGAGTGTCCAGAGACTAAACCGAGCTTTCAAGGAGTTTGTTGATGTTATGTTGATTTATAGGATTAGAAACTAGCTCTCCATATGCTGGATCCAGCTTATTATTAAGATCAAGAAGCATTTCAACTGCTTGCATTAGAAAAGGTAAGTGGACCATAATTAAATCATTGACATGCATAAGCTGAAAGGATGTAATTACTGTTGAAGTATACTTATAGTAGCTTCATGTAGGAGGATGTTAGGAGATATGAGTAAGGTTCTAAATGTCGATATCGCTCGACATGTCGAGCCGCCGGAAAAAAAAATATATCAAGGATATATCGCTTATTGGTGATTTTTGGAAAAAATGGGCAAAACTTAGAATTTTGTAGTGGAACTTCAGAAAATGTTGAAATAGATGTTAATACATCTTTGAGAATAAAAACATTTAAAAAAACAATAAAGTACATAAAAGATGCAATGAGAAGGGGCAAAGATGTGTGTTGATGGCACAATTTATGATCGATTCATGTTCCTAAATCATAACTAACTTATATAAAATGTTTCATTCATTTCTCAATCAATCATAAATTTATAAATCATAAGATTCATAACAATACTAACATACCTATTAATAATCCAACCCCCTCTAAGAACAATAGTCAAAACCAAAAGGAGTTACGTAAAGGCTCAATTGCCACCGACATTGGCAAATGAGGCTGTATACCTATATACCCATATGGATGTAACTCATACACAAAAACATATCCATATGGATATTGGCCCTTTGACTGTGCATAATTATTGTTCCTGAGAGCACAATTGTCACTAACACTTCCAGAAAAGGCTTAACACTTCCAGATAAGGTTGTACCCCCATACTCATATTCATATAGCTCATACCTAAAAATATACCCATATGATTTTTTTGGAATTTAAATTTGGGAGTATTTTAAATGGAGGGTACCCATAATATGCTTAATTTTTTTTTTTTTGAATGTAAAGTCTTTTTCTGATGAATTGTGACTTTTTGACCCTGTCGATGAAAATATTTTTAAATACTAAAATATAAGACTTTTTTTACCAGAATTTTGGGTTATAGTAATGTTTTGATTTGGTAGAATTTATGAAATTTTAAGATTTGAGAAATACCTTAGCATTTGAAATTCTCAAAAGGCGCTAAAAAAAGAATTTTGTTCTTGAGCTGAAAAATTGACTTTTTATTCTTCAGGAATTTAGATTGGAAATAATTTTTGTTGAATTCAAAGGGGGGTATAACCTTATTTATATATAAATTTCTTAAATAAATGGTACGTGATATTTTATGTAAATAAGATGTAGTGAAGCAATGAGCTTCACTCTCATATTCAAAAGCGAAAGCCTAAAAAAAAAACATACATCGGTCGATATTGCATGATATTGTTCATATATCCTCGATATGGTGTAAAATTTTTTAAACAGCATGTAGAGATGTCTCCGACCACTGATATCGGCGATATGTCACCAATATCGTCGATTTTTTGAATCTTGGATACGAGGGTTGTTTTTGTTTCTCTATTACCCTTGATTAATTATGAGTCTATTGTTTATTAGCTTATTAGATTAGTAATCCATGAGAAACCTTAACTTCACACCTTCATTGCATTCGCCCTTCTTCCCTTTACATTTTCCCATTTGATTAGATTTTTGTTTATCCTTTGTCATGGTAAGCATGTCTTTTCATCATTATGCTTGGATTGGTAAAATGGATGGTCAGTGACATATATTAAATCTTTATTTTTGTTATTTATAGTTTATGGATTCCATGAGATGAAATTATTAGATCCCTAACTTTGCCCTTTGGTACGTTGTGTAACAGTGAGGTGTTACAAAGTGAGTTCCTTAATGAACCAAGGGATAATTTTGAAGAACGCGAAGCAGCAATGAAGCTTAGAGAGAGAACAGAAGAGCAGGAGTTGTTGCTGGAATTCCTTTTGCAGATGCAACAAAAAAAGCAGGAAGCTGCTAATAAGTTGCATGATTCCATTTGTTGCCTGTCTTCTGACGTTGAAGAAGTTGTGAAGCAGCAAATGATTCTCAAGAAAAAGGGAGGCACCTACATAGAGCTGAACAAGGATGATAATTCAGCATTGGAAAAGGTAGATCACCCTTCCCTGGATCTTGTTGGAAATGAGGATTCTGCTAGCTTTGTGTCTAGAAAACGCTTTAAATCAGGACTTCGGATTCACAATGTAAAGGAATTTGATGAGCATCTAGGTGATGGTCTTAAGTCGGAGGCAAACACTGATAGTCGGGAAAGTATTCTGTCCAAAAGTTCTCGATTGATGAAGAACTTTAAGAAACTGGAGTCAGCTTATTTTTCGACAAGATGCAGGCCAATCAAGGCTACAGGGAAACCATTGACTAGATGTTCGCCAATCAGTAGTAATGGTAGAGGGTCAGTTGTGATAACCGAAGGAAGTTCGGTCAATAATTTAGTCTCTAAAGAGGGTTATAGTGATGGTAGAAGAAGTGGATGGATAAATCCCTTCCTTGAGGGTTTGTGCAAGTATCTGTCTTTCAGCAAGTTAAAAGTTAGGGCAGACCTGAAGCAAGGGGATCTGTTAAATTCTTCCAACTTAGTATGCTCTCTGAGTTTCGATCGAGATAGAGAATTTTTTGCTACTGCTGGCGTAAATAGAAAGATTAAAATTTTTGAATGTGACATGATCCTAAATGAGGATCGTGACATTCACTATCCCGTAACTGAGATGGCTAGTAGATCAAAACTAAGCAGCATATGTTGGAATAGTTATATCAAAAGTCAGATTGCTTCAAGTGACTTTGAAGGTGTGGTGCAGGTAATGCTGGATCTTATATTTCATTCCATTTTCAGATTCTGTTCCTGTATGGTAATCTAGTGACTCCTTTGAAACGTGTCAGGTATGGGATGTTACGAGAAGTCAAGTATTTATGGAAATGAAGGAGCATGCGAGGCGTGTATGGTCTGTCGACTTTTCTTTAGCGGATCCGACAAAGTTGGCCAGCGGGAGTGATGATGGTGCTGTTAAGCTATGGAATATCAATCAGGCAATTCTATTTTTGCACTTGGTGGATGTCAGCTTTGATAAATGTACTGCAGTCTTCTAATTATCATTGCTATGTTGATAGCGATTCTGGATGTTTAATAAGTTGTTTTTCTTACATGGGTTGCAACTGCAGGGAGGAAGTGTTTGTACCATTAATACAAAGGCATATGTTTGCTGTGTTCAGTTTCCTCCGGATTCTGCTCGTTCTCTTGCAATTGGTTCAGCGGATCACAAGATCTATTTCTATGATCTACGCAACACAAGAATTCCCTTGTGCACATTAATTGGTCACAATAAGACTGTGAGCTATGTTAAGTTTATAGATTCAACAACTCTTGTTTCTGCATCCACGGATAACACATTGAAGCTTTGGGATTTATCGACATGCACATCTCGGGTTCTTGACACTCCTCTCCAAACATTCACTGGGCATATGAATGTAAAGGTAAATTCCCGACATTATATCGAATTTACATTCTTTAGGCATATATTATGAAATTTAGTTGTTACCATGCTCATTGCTCAAGGTTCTGTCAACTGATTATTGATAATTTCCTCTTCTTATTACTGTGACTTGGATATTCATGTTTTTGATGTGAACAAGTGAAAAAATAATCTTCATAACTCTGAATCACAAACTATTAAGCCAGCCTAAAGTACAAATGTTACCCACAATTAGGGGATATTGATACTAAGTCAGCGTTATGTATTGGAAATAACACTAAGGTGCCAATTCTATAGGCACTCAAGAATGTGAGTCGAGTCACAGAACCTGAGGGAAAGAGCTCATATGGTAATCCAAATTCTTCTCAAAATTTATTAGATGGTCACTTTGGTCTTTAATAGTTACTGCCTTTTCCAAAGGCATTGTTCTAAGATGGATAGCTGTCTTGTAGATGACAAGGGAAAGAAGTAAAAGAGAAATATGTATGCTCTGTAGTGAAAAAACTGGGTGAAATGCATATATAGGTCAATGTTGTTAAATCGTAATCGAATCTTAAAATCGTTTTAGGACCGATTCAATTCAAATCGGAATTCAAATCGCAAATTGTAAGATTCAATCTCATTAAAAAAAAATTGTTAAAAAATACTTAATAAAAGAGAAAAAAAAATAAAATAATCAATTATCCAAAAGATTTCATTCATGTCTTTTGGTAAAAGCAAGTAATGAATATTTCATTGCATACAATATATAAAACGCGAATGAACTCCATAACACGAAACATAACCCCCAATATTATAAAAGATTAATCAATAAAAGTAAACTCATATAACATTGAAACATAACCCCCAATTTGATTGCATACAATATATAAAACTCGAATGAACTCCATAACACGAAACATAACCCCCAATATTATAAAAGATAAATCAATAAAAGTAAACTCATATAATATTGAAACATAACCCCTAATTTCATTGCATACAATATATAAAACGCGAATGAACTCCATAACATGAAACATAACCCCCAATATTATCCTCTATAACAAAAAACTCTGTTTTTTTCTTCAAAAATTCGCGAATTGTTCATGCATTTTTTCTTTGCCGAATTATTCTCCGAATTATTCGCGAATTATTGGATTCCAGAATTACTGGCGAATTATTTGCGAATTTTCCGGATTATTTCCAAATTTTTCGGGTTATTTTCGAATTATTTCTCAAACTTGGCAAAAAAAAACTACTTATTTTGTATATTTTTAATCACATTGTTAGGTATATTTTTTGATTAATTAATTAATTTTTTCTCTGCTCCGTCTTTTTCCTGAGTTTTTCCCAATTTTTCCCGAATTTTCCGAACTTGATCTCTGCCGAATTATTCCCGAACCCCGACTTTGTCACTATAATATTATCAAAGATAAGTCGATAAAAGTAAACTTATATAATCATGTTGTATGAGATTCATTCAAGTATCAAAAAACTCATGCAATAAAAAAGACTAATGAATAAACTATCAAGTGCTCCAAGACACCAACTCTCCAACTCCATCTACAACTGCATGCTCTTTCCTCTGCCTCATTTCTTCTCTTTTCTTTCTCATTTTTTTTTTCCTTTTCACAGCAACCATGAGAAAACCTTACTTGGGTTTTGGCATGTCTGTAATAGGATTTTTTCGTACAATACTACTTTTAGAAAATTGAAAGAATAAAAAACTAAGCATTTTTTAATTATTGGTCCGTAATAGTAGTTTCATTCTCTAATCGCATGAATTGTTCGATTTGATTTGCAATCTGAATCAAATGAGATTTAACCTAGTTACGATTTCCATGTGCGATTTGAATTGTTTTACCTGTGTTTCGATACAAATCGTAGGATTTGAATCACAAATCGCAACGATTTAACAACGATGATATAGGGTCCTTCAGGAAAAGCTTAAGTTTCTTCTATTTAATGCTTTCTTATTCATGACTTTATAGTATCCTAGATTCCACAAAGCTTTACCAAGTGATTCAATACTAATCTGTTGGGCAAAAGTGCAACTTTATGAATTATGATCGACGATAACGCGAAATAGAACAAATAGAAGAAATAACACACTCAGAAGACTAAGATTTACGTGGTTTGTTATGTGAGTGTCTATGCCCATGGACGAAAACAATGCAAGAGCTTCCGCTATGAAAATATTACAAGGTATAAGAGTTTTCCCGCTCTTAAACACAGAGCTTGCTCTTCGATAACCACTAAGGTTACTTGAGAGCCATATGCTTTGCCAATAGCCCACTCTCCCCAAGAGTCACGTGCTCTTCCCAAGAGCCATCTGCTCATATAACATTTTCTTAGCAATACAATAAGCCTATACTGTGGGCTACTTATAGTGTCTCAAGCCCAAGTCCTAAACCTGCTAGGAATTTTCCCATTTTATATTCGCAATGATAAACCCCCCAATAGAAGTTCAATTCAAATGGGATTTGAGACACTTACCCTAGTTTTCACCATGGCTTGAAATCTATCAACCGACTAGGAAAGCTCCTCGTCTATCTTCTCCGTCACACCCAATAGGGTGTTCCAATCATCCTTGTGGGATGTTTGATCAAGTCTAAGCAACTTTTAAACATCTCCATAGGAGCTTCTACAGTCGTCTCCAAACCCCAGAGATTGTTCTAATTATTAACATGTTGGGACTTTGGTTAAGTTTAAGCAAAGCTTAAACTTTTGTAGAGAATCCGCTTTAAATGATTTGAAATGTGGACGAAATATCGATGATATTTCTCGATTTTAATGGTTCCCGACATATCTATATGGGATAATACAAATTTTACAGAATATCGCATGATATATATATCGTGCATATAGACATATATTGCAAAATCGTGGGATATTTTGGAAATGTTGGTTTTTAAGCTATAAACAGAGCCAAATCCTATTTACAACTTATTTTCATCAAATATCATTTCATTTGCTTAAGATATTAAATGTAAAGATTATCCCCCTATTTGAATTCAATAAAAATGATCCTAGATCCAAATTCCTGAAGAATAAAAAGTCAACTTTCCAATTCAAGAACAAAATTCACTTTTTAGCGTCTTTTTCAAAATTTCAACTTTCAAATGCTAAGATATTTCTCAAATCTTAAAATTTCATAAATTATTTCATATCAAAACATTACTAAAACCCAAAAATCCGGTGAAAAGTCTCATATTTATTCTTCAAATATATTTTCGATCCAAATTCCTGAAGAATGAAAAGTCGACTTTCCAGTTCAAGAACAAAACTCACTTTTTATTGTTTTTTTCAAAATTTCAACTTTCAAATGCTAAGATATTTCTCAAATCTTAAAATTTCATAAATTATTTCATATCAAAACATTACTAAAACCCAAAAAATCCGGTGAAAAGTCTCATTTATTCTTCAAATATATTTTCATTTACAGGGTCAAAGTCAATTAGCAGTTCAGTTGAAAAAGACCTACATTCAAGCTTTACAAAAAAAAAAAATTAAGCATACCCTCCATAAAATACTCCCAAAATTAAATTCCGAAAGAATCATATGAATATGTCTTCAATATGAGCCGTATGGATGAGTATGGAGGTGTACAACTTTATGTGGCAGTGCTAGTGACAATTGTGCATCAATACGCACAATATCCACTGATGGGAGTGTTGCTACATCTTGGACCATATGACTACCAATGTTATGTACATGAGTATACATCATTGTCCTATGATGTGATGAGCTGGACACAATATTGTGCTTATGTGGAGAACCAATATTATCGTTAGCCTAGTCAGGACAAAGATGACTTTGACCTTCCGTGTAACTCTATGTGGTTGTGAGCTTGTGATTGTAGTTATTGAGGTTGGATACTTGGAGATACTATTATTGATGTTTTAACTATTATGTATGAAACTAATTATATTTGAGTTAATTGTTATGCTTGTTTAAGAAATGAATTGAAACTTTATGTAAGTTACATCAATATTAGTAAATCATACACTATCTTCTGCATTAGCGCATATCTTGGGCCCCCTTCTCATCGCATCTCTTATATACATTGTTGTTTTTTCATTTCATTCTTAGATATGTATTAACATCTATTTTATTATTTCCTAGAGTTTCATTGAAAAATTCCATGTTTTCACTATTTTTAAAAAAAATTTCCCTCCATATGCAATATTGTTTATGCGACATTGATACATCCTACAATATATCTTTTTTCCACGGCTTGACATATCATGTGATATTGATATTCAGAACCTTACTTTAATTTCCTCCTCCATCCTAGAGGGTGTTCCAATCAATCTTGTGGGACATTGATGAAGTTTAAGAAAAACTTGAACTTCTTCACAGGAACTAATGCAGTTTGCCTTCACCTTTAACACATTTTTTGTAATCTGGTGGATCAACAAGAATTGAACTTTTGACATACTATAGACCAAAACTGTTATAGTTGAAATTCTCCACCTTTGAACCTCATGTTTGAAGCCTGCACAACCATCTCGAAACCCTATCCCCGCTCTAATACTATGTCATGATCGTAGGGTGGGGTCAATCATGACATGAAAAAAAGAGAGGAGAAAGAACACACACAGAAGATTCTTTTTGATTGGTAAGACAATATATTCCATCTAAAGTATCTTTCTTCTTATGGAATGCGGCTTTGAATAAGATCCTCACCTGCGATCACTTGAAATCTAGAGGGTGGAGGATGGCAAATCGCTGTTTTATGTGCCTCCACGAGGAAGAGTTGGTGGATCACCTTCTTTTGCACTGCCCTATAGCACGTGAAATTTGGAGTTTCTTTCTGTTTCGTGTGGGTTTGGTTTGGGTCTTCCCCTCTTCTCTACTCAACTTCTTATCCTGTTGGGAGCATAGTCACAAAGTACCCGTTTAAAACCCGTTTAAAACGCGTTTAAAACTTTTGGAGGGGGTCACCGTTTTAAACTCCGTTTTAAACTTGTTTGCCGTTTTAAACTTTAAAATACGTTTTAAACGCGTTTTAAACACGTACTCCGTTTTATACGCGTTTAAAACTTTTTTTAACCAAAAAAATAAGGTTGAAACGTGTTTTACGAGTTACGAGATGATGTGTTAGGGCAAAACGTCAATACCTCGTCTCTCGTTCTGGTCTCAAGTCTCAGCTCTCTCGTCTCGCACTCGGCTGCTCTCCGGTGGAACCTCTCTCCGGCAATGATAAGTCTCTCTCTCTCTCTCTCTCTCTTTTGGATTATTCCTCTTCAATGTCTAGTTTATCTCCTTAGCTAGGACTAGAAGAGACTAGCTTCGATTCTACCCAAGAGTCACCCATTTTTCATACGCAAAATTCTTTTAACTCGTAAACCATCTTGTGATGCTTTTGGGAGCTTCATGTCTAGGGATATATGAGTTAATCAGTTTATATACATATTGGGGAGGGGTATTCCTCCTTATCCTTTGCATCTGTGTGGTTTAAATCTTGTGTGGTTACCTTCGTTTTGCAACTGTGTAAGCTTAAATTATGAGTTAAATGAATATATATATATATATATAATTATTTATTATTATTTTTAACTCCCCGTACTTTTCCCGTGTTTTACCGTTTAAAACCCGTACTTCCCGAAAGTATCATTGACGTTTAATACCCGTACCCGTACTTGGTGACTATGGTTGGGAGGAGGTAGGCGAGTTAGACTCAAGGATGGCTATATGGTCAATTTTACCGGGCGCTATAGCATGGTCCATTTGGAAGGAGAGAAATAGGAGGGTTTTCGAGAATTCTACATCCTCCATCCATAGTATTTGCGTTTGGACACGTTCGACGGTGGTGGAGTGGTGCACTGCGTGTTAGGCAGGGGTGGATGTGGACATGTTATTAGTCTGATCTTGCAGTAGGGGCCGCATTGAGGGGGTCGGGGCCTACTTTTGAAACTTGTTCACATTCCCATTTGGTAGTTGCTGAGTTTTGGTTCACGTCCTTGTGAGCCATGTTGTTCTGTTTCTTTCTTCATTGTTTGTCTGCTATCTCTTTCTTTTCTTATATATATTGCTTGGATTACCGATCAAAAAAATATATTGAAAAAAAGACGTGAAAAGAAAGAGAAGAAAGAACACTTTAGAAGATTCTTTTTTGATCGGTAATGAGACAATATATTGAAAAATAATCCAATAGGCTATGACCTTTCCAACAAGAGAGCCCACAACAAAGGATAAAAGAAAATACAAATCATTCAAGAAGGGACGGGCTCACACCTTGAGCTGTCCCTACTCTCCCCTCCTCGCTGATCTAGGTATTCAAGAAATGAGATATTTCTCGGATAGCAAGATCCGTAATGGTGTGTCCATATTTCCAAGGATTGCTCACCTCCCCCAAAGCCCACCTATTGGCTATTCTTGAATCACTCTCAATGATTAGGGGAAAGACATGAAGCGATGTAGCAAACTTCAATCCCTGCCTCAAAGCTAGAATCTTAGCATGATTCAAGGTCGTAATGCATGTCGGCTCTAAATATCAAGTGAGATTTCCTCTGAGTCCGTTGTCCCTAAAGGCCACATGCTCTGTCGAGAGCCCGCTCTCCCTGACAGCCACCTACTCAAATCACATATTATCAACACTACAATAAGCATGTACTCTAGGACTTTTTAAAAGCTGAAACCCAAGTCCTACGCTAAATAGGATTCCTTCCAAATTATATTCCCTAAATAAACCCCAAAAATATAAGCTTAGAACGAATAACATTTGTGGACATGTTCCAACAATATTTGTTTATTTTATTGTATTTCTTCATTTTCATTTTTTGGCTTTCCTAGTTGTATTGATATCTACGTATTAGTCTGATATTGGTATGTATTTAAAGGTATATTGTACCCCTTGTTTCCATATTTTTATTAATAAAAAATCTTTGCATGGTCTGTCTTGTCATTATTCACACTACCTTGAGTGGAGCTGCTGATGGCATGTGAAGATAATTGACATTAATGTAATTTTATTTTTTGTGCTAATAGATTTTTCAACTCTTCTTTTTACCCCAACCAAACTGAAGAATATTTTTTGGAGATATATTTTAAACTTTCCTAGTTCCTACACTTTGAGGACTTTTGCATAATACACCATTTTTCCAATATAGTTTTATCCTTGCCAAAGTTTCTTATTTAATTATACACCTCACTTGCTTGAAAACATCATCTTCATTGACCAAAATACTCTTAAAAACCAAATGAACCTCCATTCACTTTTTCGGGAAAAAAAAAACGAAAATGAAACCGTAGGCAACATAAAATCTCTTAGTTTTATTTCATATTTTTTAATTAAAATGGTGAACTAGGTAGTAGGAACCAAAACTCTCTGTCTCTCTCCATCTTCTAGGCCTCTTTTGGTCCGGATTATTGCAGTTATAATTGATTACACAATAAACGCTATCATTAGTAAGCGCATTCGCGAATAATCATGCATGGATTGTAACAAAATTCGCCGAATTTTTGAAAATTTTGCAAATTTTTGGTATGCCAAATTGTTCATGAATTTTAGGTTTGCGGAATTATTTGTTAATTTCTCGAAGAACATAAAAAATGCAAATAATTCGTTTCGTTTGGCAAGTTTTTATTTGTTTTGAATTTTTTGAAGCTTTACCATTGTCGAATTATTTTCTAACCTCGACTTTGTCACTATGGTAGTACTCTATTGATAAGCGATTATCTGATCATTTGAAAAATGGTATTTTGATCATGTAGAAAAAATGACATTTTGAAATACCTCTCAAGTTTAAGGGATCTTGTAGGCCTCATAGGAGTGTAAAACTGGATGTTTACAATAATCCATACATAATCATAAAGAAGCATAAGCGGTTTTGCTCCCCCATAATCACCGCCAATGAGATTATGGAATCACTGCTTTTTACTTTATTGATTATTTCATAATTGCTTATGATGGGTTGAACCAAATGCTATTATTCCATCATAATCGCTGGATAAGTCATTATAAATGATTAAATCAATTTCGATAATCCAAACCAAACGACCTTAGTCTCCTAGGGAACATAACCAAGTTGTTTAGCCTATCTCTTCCTCTTTAATCTGACATAGAAGTGCATGTTATGAAACCTTTGTATACTAGATAGGAGAAAGTGTAACATCGGTCATAAGCAGAAATGGCTTGATCAACCTCATTAGGTAACACATGTTCTTATAGTCACGCGCTTAGGAGTCCAACGATTCGACACATTGTCTCACTGCTTATGGGAAAATTTGTACATATGCAATGCTCTTCCGTGGATTTCTTCCTTCTCTAACAAGACTTAGATTGCTACACAAGCAAATCAACATAAAATAAATCCACAAGCATGTAAGTAAAATGCTGACCTAATGTCGATTCCTTTTCTTACCAAATGCATCTTATTAGTAATTTTATAGGTCAACAAAAAGTTATCCTTAGCTGCAATCACTGAATGAAAAATGAGTGTAGATTGATTATTCTCGAGTCCTATTCACATAAGAAATTGAATACTGAGGTTACTGACAAATGTTGCGTTTCCACTATATTATTGAGGAGCCCATGTGGGTCTCACTTGAAATTCTATTTGGTGCATGGTTTCTCATCATGGAATTTTGTCCAAGGTATCTTCTTTTGGACTGCAGCTCTGAATAAGATTCTTACGATTGATTATATGAAAAGTAGAGGGTGGAGGATGACCAATATTGATCATATGAAAAGTAGAGGGTGGAGGATGACCAATCATTGGTTTTTGTGTCATCAAGCTAAGGAATCAGTGGACCATTTGCTTTTACACTGCCTCTTTGCCTTGTTATTTGGAGATTTTTCCTCTCTTGACTGGGGGTGTGTAGTGTATGTCCTTCTTCCTTTTTGAACAACTTGTCTTGTTTGTCTTTGGTGAATTTGGAGACTCCTCGAGCGGTTATTTGGTCTTTTCTTCCGAGGGCCATTTCATGGCTTATTTAGAAATAGAGGAACCTGAGAGTGTTTGATGATACGTTGACCTCTCTCGCCCTTGTGTGTGGGCATTAGACATCTTATTCTATTATAATGTTCTTCCTATAGGGAGATTGGGGACTGGGTGACCTACCTATGTGAGTTAGAGGTTAGGCAAGTAGTGTTCTATCGGATATGCTTTTTGTTTTTTTCTTCCCTTGTATCTCGTTTGAGCAATTAAAATGAATCCAATTTGATCTTTATTAGGGGAACCTTGGCCATTGCAATTGAAGAGTGATATATTGGCATAAAGGAAAACCAGAACGGGAATTAGCAAATTTGTGTAATGATAAATTTCTTTTGCTATGTAATGGAGTTTGGTGTATATTATGATAATATTGTCCTATTGTATTATTTCTAATATTATATGGACAAATGCCCTGATATATTTTGTATGCTTATTATGTGAGTGAATATTTTACATATCTTAATGGCATTTGTTCTGTTGTATTATTTGCATTTATCAATCCCTTCTAGAAATCTGTCTATGGTTATTTTCCTTTGTTGCTGATGCATGTTCTTCTTGGTTCCAGAATTTTGTGGGTCTATCTATATTTGATGGGTACATTGCTACAGGCTCAGAAACAAATGAGGTACTTCATATATCAACCCAATTGTTATTAGTTATGCGATGGCTTTTTTGATACCTAAAATCTAACTATATTCTTCTCATCACCTATATACTAATATAGTGATACAAAAAAGCTGGTTTCTGTGTGTTTCTTGCCGGATACAGCCTTTTATGTTATGGACAATAAGCATACAGGATCATGGACAATGCAGCTTTTCAGTTTATGGACAGTAAGCATACAGGATTATGGATACAGCCTTTCAGTTTATGGACAAGCACAAAGAAATAGGATTATACCATTTAATACAAGTATAAAGTATAAACATCTAGAAGCACAATAAATATATTCATTTTTAGGAAACACAATAAGACATAGTAGTTGATCAGTACCACAAATCCATACTACTAATCTTATAATTTTATATCAACTTTAAACTTCAAAAAAAAAAAAAAAAAAATCAACAAGAATCTTCTTGTTAGTGGTTGTAGATCCATAGATTTGACCACAAATTAATAAATCTAAAATTCATATAGCTATTGTTTTTCAATATTTAGAATAGCAAAATTAAAAAAAAGTAGATAACATACCTTATGAATTAGGGTTTGATTCAATGTCCACAAAGATTGAATGTGTTTTCTGTAAATAAAAAAAAAGGCAAAGGATTGGTAGGGTAAGTTTTATATGGGCAAAAGCCCTGAAAAAGATGGTTAGAGTAAGTTTTAAAGCCCTGAAAATCCTATTTTAAAGCTTAAGTTGGTATATTTCGTAGTGTATCAACTGTATCGTAATGTGTCAGTATATATATGTGTGATACACATATACTACCAAAACGCATAAAAAACTCATTACCCTGTGGGTTTAGTATTTTTTATCGATAATAAAGTCATTATATTAAGGAAATAGGAATAACAAGAGTCCACAAATAGTATGGACACAAAAGCAGACCAACACCATATGTCAGCCAAACCCCAATAATCTACAAAGACCTTAACCAGTAACTAAGAGAGAAGACAAACCCAACTTCTCAAAATCACTCCTAATTGAAACCAAGAAGATAATAGATACAAAATGTGTGATATCACTTTCTCAAGTGACGAGGAACGATTGTCAAACACCCTTGTGTTCCTTTCTTCCCAAATGCGCCAACAAAAAGGCTCCAGGGAGCAACATCAAAAAAAACATATGGATGCTTCTGCCTCACACAAGAAGCAACTAGGTGTCTTAGTGGCCAGTTGTATATTCTCCGTCTGGATATTCAAATATGTAGGTGTTTTAGTGGCTAGTTGTATATTCCCCGTCTGAAAATTTATCCCCAATTGTACTTAATCAAGTGGTTTAGATTGGGGCTAGTAGTTTTATGTATTTTACTATATTTTGGACCTTCATCCATTCCAAAGGGAGTTATGGCTTTACAAGTGAATACCGTATCATCTGTCACCATTTTCTCAGTTTCATCTGTCACCATTTTCTCAGTTAGTGCTGTTACTGTTCTCCATTTCTCAGTTCTCTTTCTGGTTGCATCAGGAATTGAGTTTCTTCCAAATGGATTAATTCTTGTCAATGCAATATTACTTAGCCATGATGTTCGACTCTTAGTAGCAATGATGACTGCTTAGTTTATTCCAACTGTTTCAAATGCTTCTTTATTTTCCTTTTATTGTAATCTTTTTCTGCAATTTTGAAATGATCTGGCATTTGCTCTCTGACGAGCTCCTAAGCATCCAATGGAGGGAAAAAATTCCCACATTTACAACCAAAAAAGGTTATCCAGTATTGAGATAGAAACCATATCAAAGCCTTATTGCTTTTAAGAGGCAAACCTGAATAAAACCTCTTGCATGGATTTCCGCTACAAAACTTAAAGTTGTCAAAAGAACTAGAACCCAAGGCAAATTCGGAATTCATTACAAAAAAAACTATTTATATATTATAAGATGCTAGCTTATTAAGTTGGCAATGTTTTCGAATATTGATTTCACAGAATTGGATTTAGTAGAAAATTAGGAATAATAAATTAGGGTTTATGGAAGAGAGAAAGAAGAAGATTAGGAGAAAAACTAAATTAAAGAGTCTCTCTCTCTAATCTCTTTGTATTTATAATAACCCTAATAGAAAAGTTACAAGTATACCCCTGAGGGGTGATTCGGTGTAACACATCAACATAATAGATCATATCTCAACATTCTCCCTCAAGTTGAGCACAGATATTCAACATGCTCAGCTTGTTAAGAACACCTTATAAGTTAGCGTTAGTAATCCCCTTTGTAAGTACATCAACTAGTTGATTTCTCATTGTAACAAACGTCAAACAAAGATTTCCTGAAGCAACTTGTTCTCTAATAAAGTGTCTATCAATTACATTATGTTTAGTCAGATCATGCTGAATGGGATTTTGGGCAATATTGATGGCCGCCTTGTTATCACAAAACAACTTCATAGGAACATCCACCTCCATCCCTAGATCTCGTAGTAAAATCTTCAGCTATAATAATTATGCTACCCCATTAACTATTGCCCTATGTTTCAGCACTTGGACTTAACCATTATACTTTGCTTCTTGCAAGATTTATACAATACCCTCTGGTCAAGGTTCTGAATGTCAATATTGGCTCAATATGTCGAGCCGCGGAAAAAGATATATCGGAGATATATCGGAAGATATATCGTTTATTGGTGATTTTTGGAAAAATAACAAAAAAAATTGGGCAAAACATGAAATTTTGCAGTGGAACTTCAGGAAATATTAAAATAAATGTTAATACACCTTTCAGAATAAAAAAAATATTTAAAAAAACAACAATGTACATAAGAGATGCAATGAGAAGGAGCAAAGATGTGTGCTGATGAGTGACGATAATGGATGATTGATTCATATTTCATGCATCTAAATCTGAAATAAGTTATATTTTTAAATATTTCTAAACATTTTACCAATACAACTCATGATTACAAATATTTTATATTTTTAATAGATTAATAAGTTGTTTTACTTTTAAGGTTATTAAATAATACATTTAAGTAATATTTAGTAATTATATATATATATATATATTAGTTAATAAGTTATATTGTTTGGTCGATGTTATTAAGTACATTATTTAGAATTATTAGCTATTAATAATAAAAATAGAACATTAATAAATTTAATTACTAAATGAAATATTCATGAATTTCATGTATAATCCTTAAAATAAAAATAAAAAAAAAAAAAGGCCTTAGTGGGTCTTTTTTAATGAGATTATGGGAGTGACCCTAACATAAGGTCTTTTTTAATGAGATTATGAGAGTGACACTAGCATTACCTTTATTAGGTTAAAACTTAAAACAATTAAAGAAGTATGTTTAATGATATAAGAGTGACCCTAGCATATTCTTGTTAGGGTTACTTAAAAGTTAAAACATATGTGTAATGATATAGGATTGACCCTAGCATACCCTTGTTAGGGTTACTTAAAACATAAAAGGGTCAAGCCCCTTATGCCTCATTCCCAAGACTCAGAGTGAAATTAGCATCACCCATGTTAGGGTTTAAACCACTTAAAAGCCCAAGCCTCTGTCTTTCTTGAATCATTGGATCAGTTCTTTGGAAAAAGAAAAAGAAAAAGAAAAAGAGAGAGAGAGAGAGCAGAGCTCGGAAGGATGAGGGGAGGAGAAGGATGGCTCAACCTTGGCGGGCTTGGCTATGCATGTGGCTTTTCAACCAGTAAAGGGCCAAAGGCTACAACCCTTGTTGAACGGAGATGGTGATAGTGGACAGCTATGTACCCACTGTCTCTTCTTCAATTCTTCCTTCTTCCTTCTTCCTTCTTCTTTCTTCCTTCTTACTTTTTCTTTCTTCCTTCTTCTTTCAATCCGTGATTTTCTTTTTTTTTTGGATGATGACTACGCAACTGCAAAAAAAAAGGGGGATTTTTTTTTTTTTTTTTTTTACGGATTTTGCTCGATATCGGGAGATATCGTCAAAATATCGACGATATCTCCCGACACCATGTAAAATTTGCTTAATAGTGTATCTAAATATCAGTGGTGACCGATATCGAAAAATATCGGCGATATATCGCCGATATTATCGAAATTTCGAACCTTGCCTGTGGTAGACCTCCTATCATTATACTTCCAGCCCAATAAGCATCAAGTAAGCTTCTAGTCGGAATTGACCATGGTAAGCAATAGAAGGCCCTTCCCTGGAGTAGCCTTCAAATATCTCAAAATTATCTCCACTACCTCGTAATGAACAATTTGAGGTTCATGCATGAATTGACTGACTGCATATGCGATGTCAGGTGTAATGAGAGAAATAAATGAGACGATCAACCAGTCTTTGTTATATCTCTTTGTCTTCTATAAATGGGTCCTCACTCGAGCTCAACTTATGATTTTGCTCAATATGAGTTCTGCTGGCTAAGAACCCAATTTTCTCGTATCCTTAACTAAGTTTGAGGTATCCTGCCACTGCGCTATGAAGATGCCTTTCTTTGATCAAGCTACCTCAATACCTAGAAAGGACTTCAAACTGCCTTCTTGATCTCAAATTTTGTAGCTAGGAATTTCTTCAGGTTTTGGATCTTTGAAGAGTCATTTCCAGTCACCACAATATCGTCAACGTAAACAATCAATGCTGTAACTAACTGTCCTTTTCTCCTGACAGAGAGTGTGATCAACATGGCTCTGTGAGTAACCCATCCTCTTCATAGCTTGACTGAACCTTCTCAAACCAAGCTTGGGGGACTGTTTCAGTCCATAGATAGATTTCTTAAGCCTGCAGACCCTTCCTTCACTATTAGGAAGCTTGAATCCTGGAGGAGGAGACATATACACTTCTTCTCGTAGATCTCTATGGAGGAATGCATTTTTCACATCTAACTGATGTAGGGGCCACGAGTGATTAGCAGCTAAAGACAAGAGAACTCGTATGGAGTTCATTTTTGCAACCGGTGCAAATGTCTCCTTATAGTCTATCCCGTATGTCTGTGTATACCCTTTAGCTATAGTCTTGCCTTGTACCTATCAATCGATCCATCTGCCTTATGTTTCACGGTGAACATCCATTTGCAGCCTACTATTCAACTATTTCCAATGTACCATTCTTGACCTGAGTTCTCATTTCTTCCATTATAGCATCGTGCCACTTAGGTTAGAGACGGTCTCCTGAAACCTGGAAGGTAAAGACAGAAAAAACAGAGGACAAGAAAGCCGAATAGGAGGGTGACAGAGATGCATACAAGATAAAATTAGAGATAGGATGAATCGTACACTGGCGTGGCAATGATAGCAGTATCATTGTAAGTATCCGGAACAAAATAGGAATCATAGAAGATAATGGAGTAATGTTACTTGGTTCAGAGGAGAGTTAAGAGTTGGGAGATGGCCGTAGCACAGTTGTCCCCTCCTTTTCACGTCTGGTATATACCTGTAAGCCATTCTTAGCAATAGTCTCAGTAGGAGCAATATAATGGATACCATCAGGGACCAACGCCGGAGTGGAACTGAAGACACTTTCTTCTAACAATTCACTATGCTCCTCTTGAGAGAGGTAGAGGAACGAGAAAAAATTGGAACACTCTAAAAAAGGTGATGTCCATGGTAACAAATCATTTTTCTGACACAGGTTCAAAACACCTGTATCCCTTTTGTGTAGATGAATACCCCGAGAGGACACCATCAGAATGAATAAGCTGAAAAGACGACACACTTTTATTCATACATGGGGAGAGAGTAGATCTACAATGTTCGGAGAGTTCACACACTTCACACTGTAGATTATGACCAAAAGCAAATTTAAACAGGTCCGGAAAGACCAACATTAAGGGCTTAAAAGACAAATGACCTAGATGACTGTGCAACAATCTGATTTGAGCATCATTATTACTACTACTAGGACTACTATTAATCTGTAATGCTGAAGGAGATTCATCCACGTCCAGGAGGTAGATGTCATTTGTTTCACGACCATTTCCAATCGTTTTCCTCGTCACCAAGTCCTGAAACACACAAGGAATCAGAAGAAAGGTCACACAGTTAAGACTTTTGGTCAGACTGCTAATGGATAATAAATTTGTTGATAAATTTGGAACATGAAAAACAGAAGAAAGAGATATGACATTAGTAAGTTTGACATCACCTTTTCCAGAGACGGAGGAAAGAGATCGGTCAGCAACCCTAACTTTATCTCTTCCAGACAAGAGACTATATGAAGAAAACACAGTAGATATATTGGTCATATGATATGACGCACCTGAATCAATGATCCAGGTTGGGTTGGACTGGGAATGAGAAATGAAATTAGCAAATGCGTGAGTACTTGACTAAGCAAAGGAAGTAGAGGCGGAAGAATCTTCTATCTGACTCAAAAGGCGTCGAAGACGATCAATATTTACATTAAAGAAGATCTCGGAGGAAGATGGTCTGGTAGGAGAAGCCGACGCGATTGAGGTACCCAAGGTATGGGCATGGAAGTTATAATGTTACCGCGAGGGGTGCCCATTTGCTGTTCGGGACGAGAAAACTTTGTGGGCCGACCAATGAGATCCCAGCAAGTTTCCCAAGTATTTCTAGTCTTTATCACAATGCTCACACTTCTACTTATCTTTGTCATCAGGATGCCTATTCTTTCGATGAAGGTATTTCCCACCTCGAGGAGCACTAGAAGATGCGGCAAGGGTGAGATGATCTTTGGTTGGAGTAGGTACCATTTCATTTTTCCTGCTTTCCTCACCTTGGATTAGGGAATAAACTTAGTCCAAAGAAGGAAGCTCATCTTTCTCTAAAATCTGAACCCGGGTGACTTCAAATTCCAGATTCAAGCCTGCCAAGAAGTAAAAAATTATGTTAATTTCCAACTGTTTACTGTGCCTATCTTTGTCTTTATCAATGTCGTATTAGATGACCTGAAAATGGTCCAACTCTTCCCAAAGACCCTCAAAAGTGGAGTAATAGGTAGATAGACTCCTCTCCCCCTGACGAAGAGTAGCTATCTCTTGCCTCAATTGATACAGTTTGACAATGTTCTGACGTTGGGAATAGGTTCGAGTCGCCTTGTCCCAAATCACTTTCGCTGTCTGAAGAGACAAGAAACCTCACTAATTAATAATTGCATGGAATGTAGCAGCCATGACATAACCGTAAAGTTCTCTTGCTCCTACTTGTTATATGTCTCGGTCTCTATAGCCACTTCTTTCACTCGACCTATCAAGTACCCTAACTTTCCTTTACCGCCAATATACATTTTAGCAAACTGAGACCACTCAAGGAAGTTGGTGCCATCCAATTTTATAGTTGTGATTAGCAGACCGGGATTATCACCATAGTTACTAGTGATCGGCGAAGTGATCTTAATGCTTCAACCCTTCGATGTGGCACCGCAAATTCCTTCGGACACACCATCATTGGCTATTTTTTCAGTGCTTTGTTTCCAATCAACTCAAATCAGAAGAAAATATCTCTGATATGCAAAAAACAACTCCAACAATTCCATTTTTTCAGTTCTTTAGGTCAAGAACAACTTTTTCAGCACATAAAAAAGAATAATAAACACTGCCAACGCCTCTTACGGATGTTAAATATGGTTTGTTTTCACAAAATCAACTTACAGAACAACTTTGAGTTTCTAGAATCACACCCTTTCAGCAAACAAACTTCAAACTACTATTGCATTGTTAAAATCAATTAATCCACATATTTATAACTCTAGATCTAATGATTCATAGTAGATCTAGATGCCCATCAATACATAGTTACCAGAGTGAGAAGCGAAAATGAGAAGCAAAGCGACAGCGAGAAGCGGGAAGGGAGACTCAAAAGAACCTTAGGAAACGGGAAGCAAGAAATGAGATATAGGTTCCTTATTCTCATTATGCTATTTATGGGTAGCTATATCTTTGATTTTATCTTACATGAGCTTTTTTGAGAAAAGTAGGTGCCTTAGTTTTCAAACCGATGATATACTTGGTTAGAGTCTATACCCTAAGCTATAGATTGTGGTCTACCATATCACTTCGCACCTACAACTCTTTTTGACTACTAGATGAGACGTGATGGAAGCGAGCTTCCTAATAAGCGAGTTCGTCTGAGGAAGCGAGTTTCCTATGAAGCAAGTCCATCCGAGGAAGCGAGTTTGGGAAACGAGCTTCTTGGGAAGCGAGCTTCCCACCCTATACATAGCTTTCCTGCAACTATACATCAATAATCCCAAAAACTTTTAAACTTAACGTTGTAAATCTAATTTTTTTTCTTCATAAAATCATTTGAGAGCATGAAACATTAACTTAGATACTCCAAAAACTCATAATAAAATCAATCCGAACTCTAATTTTTTTAAACAATATTAGATTCATACGGCACTATTCACGCAACACTATTCATGTGTCACTATTCACGTGACACTATTCACAGCACTATTTATGCCATTAAAAAAGCCTTGATTTCTTACTCTGATATCAAGTAGAAAATTAGGAATAATGAATTAGGGTTCATAGAAGAGAAAAAGAAGAAAATTAGGGGAAAACTAAATTAGAGAGTCTCTCTCTAATCTCTTTGTATTTATAATAACCCTAATAGAAAAGTTACAAGTGTACCCCTGAGGGGTGATTCGATGTAACACACTTGCATAACAAATCATATCTCAACAGATTTAAAACATGTCTCTTCATGGTAACCACAAACCACTCACTCACTTGCCTAAAGAAAAACTAATCCTTATAATAATAATAAAACAAAAAAAATCTATAAAAGTTAAGGGATGGGAAACTAGTGTAGTTAAAATATTGCCAGGGCGGCAATGCCTGGCCACCATCTTGACTCTTGCCTAGCCAACCGCCCTCTCTTTGGCTCCTCCGTCTAGGCTGGCACTAGTTAAGACGAGGTCATTGAGTGGTGCCTAGGTCTCGTTTCCCAGGCTCTGAAGCGCTAGTGACAAAGCTGTTCAAGACTGACATAGAGGTAGATGTTATTCGAAAGAAAAAAGGAAAGAGAATAGTTGTATTAAGAATAGGATGTACTCATAAGTCATACCCTGTCAATAATTCCATATGGATGTATGTAAACCTTACTGTGGTGGATCTTTCGTATTTTGCATTCCACAAAATTCTCCTACTTATGAACTTTCATGTAAGCGGCCTAACTGCTTACATCAGCATCTTGACAAGTTTCCATATAGGCAAGTAATACAACAACTAGGTGTGTGCATGTTTACATCTGATGCTGAAATTGGATTTTTCTTGCCTTAAACAATATAGATATGTGCAAAAGTACTATTAAATTTATCATTGAGCATTAAATTGGAGCCCTCTTTCCGCCAGTTCTTCCAAATTAAATTTTGATGATTGACTTTCGATATTCGGTTCTGGCGGTGAACACAATGTTGAATCCTATAGAGGTTTTGTTGTTATGGCTAGGTCTTTGTATTTCTCGTTTTCTTGATCTCTCCCCTTATCATTGATGATTTGATGGTGATTCAAGAAATATTATTAGATGAGTCGGGTAATGAATCCCTTGGAGATACACCTTCGCGATTAGAGAGATCCACAATTTAGTGACCTAAGGAACATTTCATTCTTGTGGATCCCTAGATCAGCTAATGAGATGGTTGATTAGTCGCGGTGTCACGGCCTTAGTTATTTTCCAACCTTGACCGTGCGATACTCGTGCTGGAGTCCGTCCTAGACGAGTCAGCCTTACCCTCAAGCTTAGTAGGAGAGAAGTAGGAACACTCTTTGGAAGAAAGTTACAACTCTTATTACCTTAAGAGAGTATACAATTGGATTCCTTCCTTGGATACCACTCGTTGGATGGTTACAAATGAGGGGTCATCCCTTTTATATACATCTCATGGGAAGGTTCTAAACTCTAGAACATTCCCACCTCCTTTGGAGGATTTCTCTAGAACTTCTACCACCTCCTCTAAAAGAAGACTATTCTAGAGTTTTCTACTCCTAGACTCTTCTACCACTTCCTCTTTAGGAACCTTCCAGAGAGCTTCTACACCTCTCTTCTTCTAGAATCTCTACAAGTATATATACAGAAGTCTACTACAAATTTTGGGGTGTGACACTCTCCCCCACCTAATTTCGCGACGTCCTCGTCGCGACTTATTTCTGCGCTGCATCCACCTCTGTTTCCTTCGCTTTCTCCACTTCAGGGTCTTCCATTCATTCTCTTTCGCAAAATGCAGAACCGCAACCATTTTGTATCTATTTTAGTCCCTAGCACCAATGGGACCATGCCTGATGTCTCCTTCCTTAGGAGTTAACACAGGGCATAGGTGTCCCTTCCACCATACCCCCAAACTTTATCTCCAAGTTGAGTTGGTAGCCATCCAGCCCGACTACCGACAAGCTTGCCTCCCCCTTCCATGCTCCGTTGTGCAGTCTCGCTCGCTCCCTGGACCACACTATGAATGGGTTTGGCATCCATTTCGACCGCCTGGATCATCCACGATCCCTTGGCCGTCTTCACCTCCACTCCCTTTGTCTCTTCCCCTGAGACAAAGTCGTTTTTAGCCTCCATGTCTCCCTGTGCATTCAAGGCATCCCCATCGAGGTGCTCCTCCACGACCCTAAGCCCTTTACCCTCGGGCTTGGACGTATCCACCTCCTCCGTTGGGTTGAGAAGCTGCATTGACTCCGTGCTTGACTCCCCATCACCTTCATCATCTTCTTCGTCCGAGTCTTCATTTGACCATTCTCCGCTCTCCAATTTTGCTAGGCGGGCCTTGCGAACTTCGCAATCCCTAGCATTGTGCGTCCCATCGCAGATGAAGCACCAGAAGTTCCGTTTTTGTCTCCACCTGTTTATCCACTCCTTGGTGGTCTCGGTGAGTAACGTATTCCTAGTGTTCGGCATCTCCCTATCGGGTTGCTCGATTCCCTTCTTGCGCCCTATAGTGCTCGAACCCCAATTCCTAATACGTTCTCGTATCCTCTCCGCAACAAGCTCTCTCTCGGCTTGTCGTTTCTCCAACCACTCCTTGATGGTTTCTTCCTGTTGCCGATGAGTAACGAGCATCGCATCCCTGGTGCTCAGCATCTCCCCTTCGAGTTGCTCGATTCCCCTCTTGAGTCCCGTCATGCTTGAACCGAGCTCCCCAACGTGATCTCCCTTGCTCGCCACGACAAGCACTCCCTCGGCAAGTCGTGTCCCCATGGCACTTTGAGCATCCCTGGACTTACTCCACCTTGGCTCGTCCACTCCCAGGTTGAAAACCATAGCGTTGCCTTCCATTGCACCAAGTTGTTTCACCACAATCCCAATTGTTGTGGCCTCCTCAATCTCACACGTTACGACCCTCTCGTAACCCGCTCTGATACCACTTGTCACGACCTTAGTTATTTTCCCAACCTTGACCGTGCGGCACTCGTGCTAGAGTCCGTTCTAGACGAGTCAGCCTTACCCTCAAGCTTAGTAGGAGAGAAGTAGGAATACTCTTTAGAAGAAAGCTACAACTCTTATTACCTTAAGAGAGTATATAATTGGATTCCTTCTTTGGATCCCACTCATTGGATGGTTACAAATGAGGAGTCATCCCCTTTATATACATCTCATGGGAAAGTTCTAGACTCAAAAACATTCTTACCTCCTTTGGAGGATTTCTCTAGAACTTCTACCACCTCCTCTAAAAGACTATTCTAGAGTTTTCTACTCCTAGACTCTTCTACCACCTTCTCTCTAGGAACCTTCTAGAGAGCTTATACACCTCTCTACTACTAGAATCTCTACAAGTATATATACATAAGTCTACTACAAATTTTGGGGTATGACAGTCTGCCAAAATCCCATCTAGGCTAAATGAGACATGCCATAAATGAGACCTTGGCACATGACTTACTTAACTTGTAACAATATTAAAAGCATCTAAGGCATATTAAAATATGAATCTGAAAATTTTCTTTCCTCAATTAATATATCAATCGAATCTAAAATCCACAACTAAAATTGAATTATAAATTATCCGATCATACATCATGATTCTCCACCCAATTATTTAACTCTAAAGTCATCTAAATAAAATCTGATTACAATCTCTTAACCATTTAATGAAAGTCATATAACTAAAATCAATAGTAAGGCCATCAATCTAGATCCCTCTCCTCTTCGAGATGATCACCTTTGGGTTCGAACCTCTGTGTACTTACTCTCCGTCTCTTCCTCGTCCCAAAATCCAGCTGCTAAATATCAAATTTTGAACCTGCCGACATTCAAAATTCGGCTAAGCAATGAAACCATGGTAATAAAAATCGTCAAAACCGATATGGAACGGACAATACATATATGTATCGATAACCCCTTGTACGATATTTATACTGATACGAAACGGGCAATATGTATCGTTTATTAGTTATGTATGTTTGATTCAATGTAGAATTGTAATTGTATTTGCTACTTTGCCTTTGAGTCGCTTCCCATGAATTTATATTTGATAAATTTGGTTTTTATTGCTCATTTGATTTTTAAAAAAAATTAATGTAATTTTTTTTCTTTATTTAAGAAAATTATACGTATCGTCTGAAATCGATACCGAAACCGATACATATAGGTTTCAGTTGGGACTGATACATCCCCCGAAACTGTATATTTAATCCTTGATGAAAACGCTCAGCGGATATATACTCCTAGCTAACAATACCTTAAACATTAATATAACAGATTCATCATGGTTTAATAGAACATGCATACATAAATCTGAGTGCAGAAACATCTTTTCTTTACAAATCTTACTTGTGTTCACTTTTCTTACTTTCCTTACTTTTCTCGTGAGTGAATTCAGTAAATTGTGCAATAACTTAAAGTAACTCAACACCATATATGGGTAGAGATTAACTATACTTTACTTATCAAGATACCAATCCTTGGCATTTTATCCTCTGCGCACAGCTTACTTACGATTCACTTACTTGACATTCATGCCTTGATCTTAGATTGTTGGTACTAGACAGTGCGAAATTGAATCATGCAGTCATACTTGTGTACTTCCTTACTTTTTTACTTTCTTGCTTTCGGTGTATTTGTTATCGTGATTTTTATCATGCTTGTGCATACATCATTATCGTGAGTGAAGGAGAGTGAAAAGGTGATAAACCCTTGAATATTATTAGTCAAGAGTCATCGGAAATCCATCATAGCAACTCATACCACCATGATAAATGTTCTAAGCAACCAAGACCATAACCAAGGTTCGTTTACCCGGACATATATCCCAACATGCAAAATCAACATCATACATCATTCATCATGGCATATAGTCCTCAGGATTTGGATATTAAACATACATAATCATGGTTCATAAAGTAACATCATGTCATAATAGATCATTCATTTTACATTGATTTCAAGTGGTTCATACATAGAGATAATAGCCCTAAAATCGTTATTTGCACAAATCCAGAAATCTTGCGTACAATCATTCAAGAAACTCCGTCATACACCCCTTCCTCCATATTTGATCATACATACTCCAAAATTCATTCCCTTCCCCGTGTTCAATCATACAAAACTTCACATCATAATCGAATATCATCATACATCAATAATCATAATAGGATTAACATAGGAGAGTATATCTACTTTCAATTCATGTTTGTTCTTATTTTTACTACAAATCTTAATCCTTTCTTCTTATTTACATCAATGATTATAGTATTGAAAACAAGGAATCCATATCTACCATTCTCGATCGCTTTCCTACAATCACAAGCTTGTGAATGACCTTCGATTTCGATCTTTAATCCTTTCTTCTTCTCCGAGTGAAAGCCCTTTCAAAACCCTAGGTTCTTATCTCCTTGAATCTCTAAGAACTCTTAGAATGTTCAGAAACCCAAAACCCATTAATTAAAGGTCTATTTATAGAGTTAGGAGTCTCCCCCTTTAATTAGAATTCTCAGAAATCCACAATTAGAAGGTTTTTTGGGGCTAAACCTTAGAGGAGCGGTCGATTGGTGTTGAAGGGCGGTTGACCGGACTTGGTGGGTGGTCAACTGGTTGTTTACTCACTCTCTGCCCAATTTCCCCATACATTTTTTTAACCCTCTTTCGTCCTACTGGTCGACCTGTGGGAATAGTGGTCGACCGGTGGACCTTGTTTTTGTTTTGTTTTGGTTGTTTTCTTCGTTTTAACCCTTAGTCTATTGCACCACCACTATAACAAAAACTGTGTTTATTTCAAAAATTCGCAAATTATTCGCGTATTTTTGCTTTGCCGAATTATTCTCCAAATTATTCGCGAATTATTGGCAAATTTTCTGAATTATTCGTGAATTTTTCGGATTATTACCGAATTTTTTGAATTATTTTCTCAAACTTGGCAAAAAACTACTTATTTTGTATTTTTTTTATTCAAATTGTTCGGAATATTTTTATATTTATTAATTTATTTTTTATTTGTTCCAAATATTTCCCGATTTTTTTCCAAATTTTTCCAAACTTGACCTCTGCCGAATTATTCCTGAACCCCCACTTTGTCACTATGGCCACCACATATTTATTAACATAGAGAAACATTAAATGCAGTAATTTGACACCAAAACAATGTTATCAGTCAATTTGCATAATTATCTAGACATGCAAGTTTTGAGTCTCTACATGATCTGTTAGCGACGTGTATGGTGTGGTGAGGGATGATCTTGCTTTTTGAAATGAATCTTTTGCATTTTTTTTTCTTTTTTTTTAGTATCATTGTAGAATTAATTTACCCTGCCTACGTTCTACCCTGTAGTGATTCCAGTTCATTTGTTTTAACTTTTAAATGAGTTGGCCTTGCCTCGAATTTGTGGCTATTTTTTGTTAGTGTCTATATTTTCTGTTATGGAGACTTCAAGTTGGAACAACATATGGATATGATTATAGGGAATGCACACATGTAGGTCTATGTATGTCACTGCTAATTATTTACCGTCCATGTCATCTATTTTGATGTTGCTCTTATCTTACATGGAACAGGTTTTTGTCTACCACAAAGCTTTCCCTATGCCGGTGTTGACGTTCAAATTCAGCAGCACAGACCCACTTTCCGGCCGTGAAGCTGATGATGCTGCGCAGTTCATCTCCTCTGTGTGCTGGCGGGGCCAGTCCTCCACCTTAGTTGCTGCCAATTCCACCGGGAATATCAAACTTCTGGAGATGGTTTGATTTGGCCCTCACCTTCCAAAAATATTCAAGCGTCCCATCAAAAAGAGGGAAAAAATATTGGATGTTGGCCTAATAAACAAAAAAATTATGCCGGAGTAGACTTTGTAACTGAGATTCTGCACAGAGGAAAGCAACCGGGTGATGGCAATTGCCATATCAAATTTTGGCATTGGATTGCAGAGAAATCAGTCAGCTGGGAGAGGGAAGAATTGGACGGGAAATAATGGATCTGATCAAATCCTCTGTAGAAAATTGAAAAAAGATAAGGGAAAAGAAAGGTAGAATGGGAGTCATTCATGTATATTAGGTAATGCATGTAATGTATAATCATAATATAATACATTCAGAAATAAGATGAATCTTTTTTTTTTTTTTTCCGTGTGGAATGATCTTCTGATTCATTGTGCCTTGGTCGAGGATTCTCTCTATCATCCCATTCCCAATGTAGGGAAGACACACCTCCCTGGGAGTCTGGATCCTGTCCAATCGCAATTGCGATTGAACTCGGGTTTTGTAGACCCCTACCTGTTTGTTTATTACTGAGTCGATGTAAAAGATACCTGTTTATTACTGAGTCAGATGTAAAAGAAAATCTCAGTGATGTCGCTATTCCTCCTACTAAATACAGAACATGTCATTTTCTTTACCTCTGTAAGCGTAAAACACAACCCATTGAATTTAATGATTTTGTGTATTTAGTTTTTCTCCATTGTAATATACATGGTTAGAAAGTCATAATTTTCTTTCTTATTTTTTTTTTCTTTCTTTAAATTCTATCGAAATTTTTGAGTTAAATCAATAAATTTGTGGGTAATTTAAATTAAGCCCTTTTACGGGTTTTTGCCTTTTTTCTATTCATGCATGAATAGGTACCAAAAGGGTGAATAACTTGAAATTGGTTAAACACATGGGCATTCCCACGAGTGCCATGGAAGTATGACAAACAAAACCTTGTTGAGTGGGCTTTGGGACGGGATTTAGGGCGCATGGAATCAGCCCATGTGTAAATGGGCCATAAATTATTTGGGCCGAGGTACTTTGAAGCCTAAGTTTTTTTCTAATAATTTAATTGTTTCCGATTAACTTAAACTTGTTATCCCAATAGTTAGTTAACAATAACTATTATTTTCCTTAAAAGTCGACGCTAATTTATAATTACTAAATCGGGTTTACTTCTCTACTATTATAATGAGAGGTGAGAGGAGGGGTATGTAGTTTCAATTGACTTTTTTTACTATGACAAAATATATATATATATATATATATATATATATATATATATATATATATATATATATATTATATTATCCTATTAAATATATATTTAAGGGTATTAAAGTTATTTTAAATCTATTAACTTCAATCCCTTTAAATAGGACTAGTTTACTCAGTTATGAACTCCTATTTTTTATCTCCTACTCTCCCACTCTCTATGTGTTTTCAACCGTTATACAATTCGTCGTTTCTAATACATTTTCTCTCTCCCCATGTCTCCCCTCTAACACACATGCATCATTGTTGGGAAAAATAGATCCAACGAAAAAAAAATAAACAAGCATACACACAAGAGAAAACAAGAGATATACGTGGTTTGACAATAATCTTCCTATGTCCACGGGTCAAAATCCGATTATTTCTTCCTTATTTAAAGAAACCTTAAAGGAACTAATACAATAGCACTAGAGGTGTCAACGAGCCGAGCTGGGCATTGCTCATACTCGGCTCATTGGATTTTTGATGTTTGCTTAGGCTCGGCTTGAGCTCGAAAAGTTCCGCTCGGGTTCGGCTCGTCTACAAATCATTGAGCTCGAGCCGGCTCGTTAAGTTCTAATTTTTTAAAAAAATTGTATAGTGGAGACGATATTCTAACAATTAAGGGATTAAATACTGGGGTACAAAGAAAATGGGAAGATAAAATAGTGTTTTCACTAACCTGATGAACATTTTATGTTCTTAATTAAAAAACTTATTTCATTTTCTTATACTTTTTAATGTAAAACTCAATATTGGTAGGGGTATAACTGTACATGAGTATTCATTGAATTAGTCGAGGTGAGCTACCTTTTATTCGAGCTCGACTCGTTATCTAAACGAGTTCAGTTACTTGGCTCGGCTCGACTTGATGAGCTTTTTAATCCTGCCCAAGCTCGACTCGTTTCGAGCCAAGTCAAGCTGGCTCGACTCATTGACAGCCTTAAATAGCACTCAACTCACTTAACTCATCTTCTCAATAAAATCCAAAGGAGAATTCCTATTTATCATCCATTAAACTTTTTTCAAGTCCTAGTATGTTTAAACCCTTTTTATTATCTCCCACTTTCAATACTTTGTTTTACTTAGCAAACCTTAGACCTGTAACTACGTATTTATAGGTCTATACAAGAGTCCTAGACTAAATAGAAACATCTCCTCTCCAATATAAGAGTTTTCAAGCAAATTTTGGAGTCCAGCCTGCCTATGACCACTCAAGCAAAATGCTCCAGGGCACTACAACCTATTGTGTCGCGAAACCGCTCGAGCGATGCCTCAAGAATTTTCTGGAATTGAGCCAATTCCTCACAATCATGTAGGTCACATTAGGGATCCTATTTTCACTCTCTCCCCCTTCCCTCTCTCAAGTTCATCATATGTGCGGCTCATTAGTATATATAATGTAAAATCCTTATCCAAGAATATCATAAACTAAAAATATTATTAATCTATATATGATAATTCAACTAAGCCTTTTATTTTATATATAGTTTTTAAAACTTTTTTCCTTCACTCAACATTAGTTCTAATTAAAATGACATTGATCTCCTCAAAGAGATCGGGTAGTGTTTGATTTCACTTCTAAATTGACTTTTAGTGACTTTTTAGCTTTGAAGAATTATTCTCAATTTTTCCCCAAGTTAAAAATCATAAAAAGTTTTTTTTTTTTTGGTTAACCGATTCACTTCAATAACAAAAGGAAAGTGTTACATCATCAGGAGGACGAGGTCCCCAGTTAAGAAAAGGGAAACGGGAGGAACCCTTGAGAATACTTTTGTTTAGAGCCTCATGGGCAGCTTGATTTGCTTGGTGCCTGATAACACTAAACACAACTGAACCAATTTGATTTTGGAGCCTCTGAATGTGAGCCAAAATGGCATGAATTTCCCAATGAGCCAAAATGGCTGCATCCCGAATAGAGTCGACGATCTCTTTGGCATCTGACTCGATGATCACCCTTTGCCAATCATTTGAACCAGCGATTTGCTTCCGCTTCTGCAATCCTGCTGCTACCCCCTGCCAGTACCTTCTAATAGAGTACATGTATGATTATGATATGCATGAGAAGCACCATATCATCATGTACTCTATTACCTTCTGGGAAGTTAATAGGATCTGACCAATGTGATTTCTTGCAATGATTCCCGCACCAACTGCTACATGGGATGAAAGGGTTGCGCCATCGACATTAATTTTAATCCAATCCTGAGCAGTGGCTCCCATCGAACCCAGCTAGGATTCTCTACCATACTGCTCATGTCTTCGGCTGCGAACTTCTTGGATTCAAAGAGTTCCCAGATGATGAAGGATGGTTCTCCACTCCTTGAAATATGACTTCATTATGGTGCTTCCAGATGAACCAGAGAGTGGCACAAATACGAGAGGATAAATAGCCATCCCTTTTGCCCAAATCTGGGGCATTCAACCATTTCTTCATCCAAACATTAAAAGGCTCATCTGTTGTAGGAGGGAGCTTGAGTGATAATTGGGAGCCAAACCATATGGCTCGAGCACTTGGACATTCCAAGAACATGTGGGTAATAGTTTCTTCTCTCTCATTACAAAGTCTACACTGTTGCGATACCATTATGACAGGCCCGCCAAATGAAGGTTTGAATCTTTGGGGGAATTGGTACTTTCCAATTTTTTTTCCACTCAACATCTATGGAGTGGCTGATCGGGTGACTACCTGAAGGCTTGCGAAGGAAAAGCATATCTTTTGCTAAGTGTGTGGCTGAGCTAACTTTAAAGTGCCCCGTGTTGGAATGATGCCAAATGAGATTTCAGTAATCTTGAAATACTAGTTTTTTATACAACTGTTCCAACTAGCTTTATTAGAAGCCTCAAATAAATAACAAAAAAAAAAAATTATTTCAAAAAAGGTCAGTCCTCAGAAATTTATTCAAAAAATTCGTTACTTTAAATCTGGGTTTCATGACTTGAGTCGACTTGCGTGCCATGTAAGGACAACCCAAAAAGAAAAAGAAAAAAGGACACAAGATGTGTCTGTCACACGCGTCTATTATTCTTTTTTTCACTTATTCGCTTGAATTGCTTTCTTTGTAGTTCTGGCTTGGAAAAAAAAAAGAGTGATAGCGGCTTTTGTAATTTGTGTTGCAATCTTGTGAAGTTATATATGTTGAAATTATTATTGTTATTTTAAAAATGTTAGCCCAGTCGCAGGTGGTGGTAACTGGCAACAACTGTTAGCCCATTTCCCTGTTATAGGGTACGTTGCGTTGGGGAAGATTAGGGCTGTATTCGGGCCGGGCTTGGCCAAGCCCGGCTCGCTTGAATAGTTTTGATCGAGGCCCGAAGCCCGGCTCGGCCATAAATGACGTTTGAATGTGTGGCCCGAATTCAAAATCTCGGCTTGAAGCTCGGCTTGGCCTGAATTGATTCAAGCTCAAGCCGGGCTTGGCTTGGCTCGAGTTCGGCTTGAATTCTTTTTTTAAAAAATAATAATGTTTTACATTATTTATATATATAATAATGATATATATAAATAATAATTTTATTTATTTATTTATTTTTTAATAATATTCGAGCCGAGCCGGGCCGAGCCGCACAGGGGTTGGCCCGAGCTCGGCTTGAATTAGATTTCAGGCTTTTTTTTAGGCTTGGCTTGGCTTGAATTAGCTTTTGGGCCGGGCCGATCTTGGGCCGAGCCGAGTCGCACCAATGGGCTGATCGGTCTTTGTGCAGCCCTAGGGAAGATTGCATTTGAGCATAGCACTTTATTTATTTTTTTGGGGGTTGTTTTTGCTTTTGATCCAAAAGGCTCCGATTGTTTGGAGGGAAAATAATTCCACTCAACTATTTTTCTAGGAAAAAAAGTTTTTTTTCCGTGCAGTAAAGAATTTCATAACCCCCCAAAAAAAAAAAAACAGTAAAGAATTAGGTAGAGAATGAAGCTCTGGCCTAGCAAAGGAAAAATGGGGATATGATTCCTTTCCCACGAGATCTCAAGTCTCAACCCTTTAAAATGGGATTGAAAGTTTCGTCTCATGCTCAACGCTCAAGTAGTCACACATGTGTCTCTTTTAACCTCTATTAATATGTTATTAAGATTCACTAAAACTTAGGATTCTAACAAAATTAGATTTTTGCATATGAAGGGTTAATGAATATATTAAGGAGTTAAAAGGGACACGTGTTAACTTGTGGTACCATTGAACTCTCTCCATAAAAGATTGAATTGACAGTAAGCACATCTCAATGTTAGTAAGAGACATTCCCTATCCCTATGATCAAAAGTTAACACTTGTCCTTACTTTCAACCAATAGTTTAAAAACCATACCAGATATTGGCCAGTCTAAGGAGCGGGTTTAATTGTCCAAATTGGTGGAACTACCGGGTCAATTGGGTTGATCCAGTTATGTCAAATGATGTCATATATACAGTTAATTTTAATATATTTATTTAAAAACAACGTTAATAAATAATTATCAAATATATTGTTCAAATTTTTTCTTGTGTTATTGTGTACATAACTATTCTTTTCTAGATTTTGTTTCAAAACCTCCATTTGTTTCCTATATATTTTTATTCAGCAATTATTAATTTAATATGTCATTTTTTATCTTGGGCTCCTCTTAAGAGCCTATAGACCTAGTTTGGACTTACATCAAGCCATTTATGATTATTTTTTGAGTAAGCGATGCGCTATAGATTTTGAAAGATTTAGATTTGGCCTTTGCAATGATCCAAGTGGTTTAAAGGAAATTGTCCGAGTCACACGGGTCAAGCGTTTGAATTAGCTTGTTATGAGGTAAACACTTGGCCTGTTGAGGGTTCAAACGAACCCAATGAGGGTCCAGTTTGTTGATCAACTGGTCTGACCGGTCAAGTCGATATGGATTTTAAAGTATTGCTTTCAGCCAAAAACCAACACCTATCTCTATTCTAACAAATGTTGGTTTTTGGCTGAATAGGAATGCTTGAGAATAGGGTTAGCAATTCTCCTGTTACTAATGCTTCAGAATGCCGGATGCACTCACCAAATAGAAGTGAAACTGGGCAACAATTGTGTCAATATGTACACTTTAAAAAAAAATATTATATCTATTTTTATATTTATACAATCTTGATATCACACTCCATTGTTGCCAAGTTCTTGCATTAGCTATTAATTGTCCAGGTTTTACCGTTAATGTTCCTAACTCATCAATTCTTCAATAGTGTCATGAAGAGGAAAATAATCCCCTTCTCGCGGGGGCCAATAGGAGGGCGCATGGTTTAAAATTTCGTTGAAATTTCGTGAAATTTCGGTTTCGGACAACCCCAACGACATTGAAACTTAATTTATTTCAAAAATTAGATTTCGGCCGAAATTTCGAAAATTTCAGATGAAATTTTGGATTTCGAAGATTTCGAAATTTTGACCGAAATCTGATTTTTTATTTTTATTTTTAAATAGTTTTTAAAATTATTTTTTAATTAAAATTTCAAAAATTTCAAAATTTTTACAGAAATTCCGTGAAAATTTATATATTAATTTAAAAAATAAAATAATAATATTTATATAAATATATAAAATTTTAATAAAATATTATTTTTTTAACATATATATATATATATTAATAAATATATATATATATATAATTAATAAAATAATAATATTTCGGATTTCGAAATTTTGCCAAAATCCCGCAATTTTTCGGGATTTTGGTTCAGATTGGCTGGCCGAAATCATCGAGAATTTCGAAATTAAAAACCTTGGGAGGGCGTCTCGCCTCTTTTTTTCTTGGCACAAGTCTTCTTTTTAACTCTCTTTTAACTATGATTAAGATTTACTAACTCGTTGGCCTCATATTTTTAACCTTAGTTTTTAAAAACATTAATCACAGTTCAAAAGAGCCAACTACAATTAAAATTAATTTATCATTAGTGTATGTTGAATGTCTACTCCTTTTCGGTTGACCTCCTCCAAGTATTATGGCATTTTATAGATTGCGAGCCCCGCCATCTTCTCAAAATGGCATTGACTTGTAAGTTCTAAACGCGTTTTGCACATGCTGACTGCAAGGCGTGTTCTTCACGCACCCAGTGGCATGAACCGTGACAAGCGGCCGGGAGCTGATGGCATGCATGTCTGAGACTGAAGACACAGACACACCCAAAAGTCGCAAGGTGTGTGTGTTAACCAATGGGGGTTGGTGGCCTGGCTCACCATGGCCACCCCTCAAGAAGTGGAGGTCCTAAGTTCGATTCTCTTTTTGATCTTGTTAGTTACCTCAAGGATTTATCTTTGCTTTCTTAGCGCGTGTGGATTGAAAGGTTTGCACGTGCCCAGGGGCAGAGCCGGGGGGGGGCCATGGCCCCCCCAAATTTTTTGTAAATCCCTTCTCTACTAGTATGACTAGTGGGCCCCTCAATTAAAAAAAAATATTTTTAGTATACTTGGCGCCCCCAATTTTTTTGTCCTATATGATGTAGTGGCCCCCCCAATTTTTTTTGTCACATATATAGTGGCCCCCCAATGGAGTCCCCTTATGCTCATGTCCTTATTGACACCCCTTAACTATGGTTAAAATTCACCCAATCTCATGGTTCACTTATCCTTGATTTAAAAAAAATATATTTAAATAATTTTAATCTTAGGAGTTAGTGAATTTTTAACAAGGGTTCAAAAAGAAATTTGATATATTTTTTTTAAACCAAGGAGGTGGGTGAATTTTAACCACAGTGAAGGGGTATTAATAGGACAGGTGGCGACCTCAAAGGTATTACCGAGAAAAAAAAATTTCAAAATAAAAAAACTACCCCAAAAAAATTTTTCTCGGGGGCTACGCCCCCAAACCCCCAAATCCCATACCCTCAAACCAAAATTTTTTTTGTATACATGTATTTTGGCCCCCCAATGAAAAATTCCTGGCTCCGCCCCTGCACGTGCCGAAAGATTTAGTTGGGTGCTCTAAGAGGCCTGGACACCCTCGTTATCAATAAAAAATCCACTAATGTGCATTAGTATAGCTAGGTTTCCAAAAGTCGAAAAAATACGTAACCAAACCAATACGAACTACAAACGGACGGTGGAATGGCTTCACAAGTTGGATTGATTTTATTTGATTTGTGCTAACAAGGAATATTAACCCTATTCTCAATCATTTTATACTTTCAGCCTCCACCAACCGCATGTTTATTCTTGGACTTAGGATTGTCTTGGGCGATGCCCGAAAATTGGTCTCGGGCTTCCACACACATTATGTGACTTGTGGCGACAAAAAGAGGAGAAGTCATTCCATTTTCTCCTCATGATTTTGACTTCTCCCCACTAGATATCTCTCTCCTCTTTTCTCACAACTTTATTGTCATATGTTGCATAATGTGTGGAGAAGTAAAAAATGACTTATCCGCCATATGTCGCATAGTGTGTGGAAGACTGAGACCACCCTCTTTGACATCGCCCGGGACAATCCTTTACCTTATTCTTGATGAGCGAGCATTTAACCATTGTAATTAATTAAATAATAGAAAAGTGGTTGGTGGAGGCTGTGAATAAGGATTGATTTAGAGTAAGGTTAATACACCAATTGTGCTAACCAAAAAATCAATGATATGAGATGGGAGACATAAGAGAAAGTATCACTTATGCAAACATTTCAAAATCAACTCATCTAATCCCTTGAGATTGAATCACAGCCAATTGCGAATGAACTCGGGGAGAGTTCAATTGTGCACCCACAAGTCAACACGTGTGCCTTTTAACCTCTATTAACCGTGGTTAATATTCAATAACCTTTAGGGTTCAACAATCTAACCTTGATTTTAAAAAAATATATTAATTTTTTTACTCTAGGATTAAGGAATTTTAAATATGGGTTAATTTTTTTAAGAATTCTAAAAACCAAGGTTATATTGATGAAACCTAAGGGTTAATGAATCGTAACCACGATTAATTGAGGTTAAAAGGGACATGTGTTGACCTGTGGGTGCAATTGAACTCTTCCCATATTCAATCGTGATTGGTTGTGATTCAATCTTAATCCCATTAATCTTTTATAACGCTTGTTTCACTTGATTTTTGTTCGTGAGGCTCATATTAGACTGCTTTAATTTGAGCACCACCCTGCAGCTTGTCAAGAGGAGCGGAGATAGGTACAATTGCCCCCTGATATTTTAAAAAATATATATATAGTTTAAAGGGTATATTTAGGGTGTATTTGAGCCAAGTTTGAGCTTGGCCGAACATGCTAGAGCTCAGCTTAAGCTTGGCTTGAGTTTATCCAAGCTTAAATGTTTAGTCTTGAGCTTGGCTTGATCGAGCGAGCTCCATTCAAGCTCAAACTTTGTTCAAGCCGAACTGTACTTTGGTTGGCTCAAGGTTGATTCATGAAATTATTTTGTTTAACTTTATATAATTTTTACAAAAAATATTTATTAATAACTTGTAATATAAGAAATTAGAGAAAATTAATACGTTCATATACAAAATAAGATTTGTAATAGTCCTTTGGTCCAAATAGTAAAGATTTAGATTAGAGTTTCTGCTTTAACTATTTAACTTTTTTTTGTTATTATTATTTCTTAAACTTATTAATTAAAAATTGTAAATTATTACAATTCTACAAATGATTGCATATAGATTTTGAGTCGAGTTGAGTCGAGCTCAAGCCAAACTAAGCCCGAAACGAGCCGAGTTCAAGCCGAGCCGAATCAAATAAAGTTGGGCTTGGGCTTGGCTTGTTTAAATTTCAAGCTCAAATAAAAGTTTGACTTCATTCGTTCGAGCCTGAAATATCCACTTGATATTGGCTTAAACGAGTCGAGCTTAGTCGAGTCATTGAGCTAGCTTGGCTTGAGTACAATCCTAGGTATAGCAATAGGGCACTAGGTCAATTACCTCCCGTAATTTTTGAAGAAAAAAAAAAAATCTTTAATAGGACATAACTATGAGGCATGGGAGTAGCTATTCTCTTGAGCTTATGGATTTTTAAATTTTTTTTTTATGATATGTTGTTTAATTTTTTAACAGGCATAACCATGAGCATAAGGGCATAAGGGGACAACTGCCCCTTAAATAAGGAGAAATAATATCCATAAGATACATATGAAACTTATAAATAAAATGGCTTATGAACTTGACCCAAAAAAAAAAAATTCAAAGGCTATACTTGGAATCCCCTAAACCCAAAATATTTTATACCCACCTATTATTCCCCCCAAAATCATAAGTAAATACTAATATTTTCAATCAACCATTGCTTAACCCTACTGGATGCTGCTTGTGCCATCAACTTAATATTCCATCCATTAGTTTTGATAGATACATGCATCATAAAAAATAAAATATGTGCATTTTTAATTAAGTAGTGCTTAGTGGATCGATGGGTCCGTTTCATATCTTACCTCATGTCCTTGTATCCCTTTTAACACTCATTTAACCTTGGTTAAGCTTAACTAAATTAAAACTAAAATTTTGGTTTTTTTAGGTTGAAAAATCAAGGTTAGATTGCTTAACCCTAAGGGTGAGTGAATCTTAACCACAAGGTAAATATTTAAAATTAGGGTGTGGACCAATGAGAATCCGCCATTCCGTTATAAAAATGGAACCACGTTTTTAATTCTGGTTAAGTTTACAGGCACCTGAATGAGAATAGTTTTGAAAAGGATCCATGGGGATAGGGTTCTCAATTCATTTGTTAAAATTTCTCTTGATTTAGGTCTTCCATGACTCGTGCCACCATGCCAGGGCATGACTCAGACTCCCAACGCAGTGATGTCTAAAACACATTATACAAGGGTAAATTCGTCATTTCAAAATCAGCCTTTAAGCTCCAGAAATTAGTTATGCAGTTATGAGTTAACTACGATCCAAATACGGAAAGCATACGAAAATACGGTATTCTCGCCGTTGCCCCCTCGAACAGATGTACCCCGTGCGGACCGTACGATTTAGCTTTGCGAAAGGAACGACGTAACGCATTCTGTGATAGCGACGGCTGGATTTTACTTTTCCCAATTCTCTCTTTTTCTCTGTCCGTATTTTCTTGACTTTTCGAAAGAGTGGGGCCCACTTCATAAAAAGAGGTCCACGGAATCTACGGCCACAACTACTCGTAGAATCGGATCCGAACAAAATTTCTCTAAGATGCTGCGATGGAGAGAGATTCTTTGCAGCGAGAAAAGAGAGAGAGATGACAAGAAGAAACAATAAATAATACGAGGATAGATCTACGGTTGAGGTACGGTTGGTGCATTGATTTGTTTGTTGTTTCCTGCTCAGATTCAAGCTTTCCTGTAATGGGGAAGACTTTTGATTTGTTTATTCTAAATGGGGTATTTTTTTTTTAATGGATTATGATTGTTTGGAGGGAATTATTGGTTTTCTTCTCTGTTTGATTGGGTTAAAATCATGGGTTTTTCTTTGTTTTTGATTCTATTTGAGTAATTTTACTTTTTTAAAATTATTTTTAGTTATATTTTTATTTGAGTTCTGTGTGGGATTTTCCAGGCTTTTGAGGAAGGTGGTATTTGACTTTGAAGCTAGAACTCTGTATTGTTTAAGGTGGGTTCAGGGTTTCTGATTCTTTGATAAATATGGAAGTTAGGGTTTGAAAGGTTTGTCTGTTAATGGGTTTTGGTGGATTTGAAGGGATTTTGGTTCTGATGGAGATGAGGGTAGGGTTTGAAAGAGCAAAATCTTAGTGGTTTTTTTTTTTAAAAAAAAATTAATTTGAAAGGATTTTGATTTTAATGGAGATGGAAATTGGGTTTGGGAGGTTTCTCTGTTAATGGGTCTTGATGAGTTTGAACGGATTTTGGATATGGAGTTAGGTGATTCAGATGGGATTGTTGGAAGAAGATTTGTTTAATTTCAAGGCTTTTACTCAGCTGAAGAAGTAGAAAAATAAGGAATTTTCTTCTCATCAGGTGTTTTAGGGTTCTTTAGACCTAGTGGAGGCAATGGAGGAAGAGGCTATCTCTTGGGTAAGGAGGACAAAATTCTCTCACACTGTGTGTCATAGATGGGATTCGTCGAGACTGGTCTCTGTTCCATTATCCTTTCAACTGGATCACAATTCTGGATTAAAGTCTATGCCTGGAACAACTGCTGTGAAACCAAAATCAGGATCTTTTGATCGACAAATTCAGCAAAATTCTACCATTAACAAACAGAGATCCTTATCCCCACTTCCCAAAACTGTTCTTCAGCAAAATCCTACCATCAACAAACAGAGATCTTTATCCCCTCTTCCCAAAACTGATCTTCAGAAAAATCCTACCATTAACAAACTTGGATCCTTATCCCCTCTTCCCAAAACTGCTATTTCTGATGCCTTCAAGGAAGCCCGGTCTGATCGGAAGAGATTCTCCACTCCACATCCTCGTAGAAGAGAACCAGACAAGGAAATTGGTGGCAAATTGTATTCCCGAGATACTCGGGTATCCAATTCCTTGTCATCCTCGAGTACAAGCCCACTCAGGCAATTTTTTTCAATGAAAATTTCTGAGAAAACGAAGAGCCGAAAGGAGTCATCATGGACTAAGTACTTTGACCATGGAGGAGGAAGGGTCAGGGCCGTGGAAACGGCGGATGAATGGATGGTTGATCTCTCCAAGTTGTTCCTTGGGCTTAGGTTTGCCACTGGGGCACACAGTCGGCTTTACCATGGGATATACAAGGATGAACCTGTTGCCGTGAAAATTATCACACAACCTGATGATGACGAAAATGGAGCCATGAGAGCTCGACTAGAGAAGCAGTTCAATAGAGAAGTTACTCTTCTGTCTCATCTCCACCATCAAAATGTCATAAAGGTAACTAACGTCTTTCTTCTGTTTTAAACCTGCTTCCTCCCATAATATTTGGTAATTATCAAGAAGTAGGTTAATTGTTTTGTTTTTTTTTTGTTGCTTGTTAGGATTATGACATTTCATATACAAGTATCCATGCTCCTCTTAGACACCTTTTGCAATTTGTTTGTTTCAGATTTTCACAAGTCTTTGTCGAATTCGGTGTATTCCTCCTATCTATCAGCTAAATGGGTGATGTTTGTATAACCTTCTCTTCGATCCTAAATGATCATGGTCAAAATTACCTTTACTGTGAAGTGTGCCCTGAGAAATTTTAGACTAGCTCCCTTTTGTTATTCTTAATCTCCCAATAGCTACCTCTGGTTGTTTCTGTTTCATATGGTTTCCATTATCTATACTTCGGTGCTGATGGTATTGTTATTTGCTCGCTTCATTACTTCATAAAGAAAAGAAGTTTGATGGTTATCCTTAAAACAAAATTTGAATTTTTAGCATCGAGTTAGGAGGTAGGTGTCAGGTCTCCAAGATTGAGGCGTGACCTCAATGATTGGGAAATATATGATTTGGCTAGGCTCCTTAATCATTTGTATTTGGTTCATCCTAGTCCTGTAGTTCAGGCTAGTTGTTTGTAGAACACAAGTACCATTTGGTGGAATGGAATTCTGTCATCACTCCAATTAAGATGGGGGGGGGGGGGGGGGGGGGCTAAACCTTCAACCTTTGGTGGAGGTCAACAAGGCCCTGATGAGTAAATGGTTATGGAGGTTTGGGGAGGAATGAGATAGCCTTTGGAGAAAGGTTATAGTTGCGAGACATGGGGCAATTTCAGTTCGGGAGCCTAAACCTACAAAAGGCCCATATGGGGTTGGCTTGTGGAAAGCCATCTTCAATGTTCGCACGAGTTTCTACAAACATATTCTGTTTAGGGTGGGGAATGGTTCCGAGATTAAATTTTGGGAAGACATCTGCTGTGGCCAGACATCCCTTCAGAGGGATTTCGGGAACTTATTGTCCTTAGCCTTGGACAAAAACTTATCCGTGGCCTCATGTATCCAAGGAATAGGTGAGCTTGCAACTTGGTCCCCTAGGTTTAGACGCAACCTAAACGATTGGGAAGTAGAAGATCTTCTTAGACTATTCACCCGTGTATCATCGGTTAGTATGAGGTTACAGAGGTGGAATGTTAGAGTTTGGTTAAAGGACAACAAAGGACGTTTCACTGTGAGATCCTTTCTACAATCTTTGCGAGTTTATCCATGTCTTCCTTTTCCATATCAGGTTGTATGGAATCCTGACATTCCATCTTAAGTATATTTTTTCCTTTGGACGGCCACGTAGGATAAGATTCTCATGTGTGACCACTTGCAAAATAAAGGGTGGATGATGATCAATCGTTGTTTTATGTGCCTCGAGGCAGAGGAGTAGGTTGACCATCTTCTTCTTCATTGTCCTTTTGCTGCCATTTGGGGTCAATTCCTTCGCCAATTGGGAAACGTCTAGATCTTTCCTAGATCCCTTCGGTGTTCCTTATCAGGTTGGTTTTTGTTCCCCATGGAGGGTCCCATCTTGGTGATTTGGGCCATGCTTCTGGGAGCCATAGGGTGGGCCCTTTGGAAGGAGAGAAACATGCGAGTTTTCGATGGTAATGCATCTTCTAAAGATCGAGTGTATCATCGAACTCAACAATCTCTTCTAGCATGGTGCGCTTTAAAAAGAATTTTGAGGACGATGGGCTGCTTGAGAGGCTATAGTACCGTGTTTATCTTTCATACATGGTGCTTTTGATTTTTCTGCTATTTTTTTTATCGATAATCAGAACTATATATAAAAAAGAGGGGAAATAATTACAAGATCAAGGAAGAATAATACAGACAAGAGTTTACAATAGCGTAAACTGAAAATAAAAAGATAAGAGTCTCTTGTTTAGAGATAACTGTCAACCCAACAGAGGACCCAAATCCACCCCTCCATCCCGTAATGAAACCCAGTTCAAAATTATCTGCTATTATTGTCTATCTTCTGTTTTTTTCTTATCTTGTGGTCTTTGGTTCATATTCTGTGTGAACCTTTGATCTATTTTACGTTGTTGTACTTTGTGTTCTACTTTTTTACCTATTCAAAAAAAAAATTCTCAGTGAAATCTTTCTATTAGGCTCTCCATGCCCTTTCTAGCTCCCATTTTCCTCATCAAATTTTGTGGGACCCTGGGGTACCATCTAAGGTATTTTTATTTTATTTTATTTTATTTGGACAGCATGTTTGGATAAGATCCTACTGGTGATCATCTCAAAAGCCGAGGATGGAGTTTAGCAACTCGTTGTGTTTGCCTTTCTGAGGAGGAATCGATGGATCACTTACTCTTACATTGTCTTTTTGCTATGGGTGTTTGGAGTTTCTTCTTATCCCAGTTAGGAGTGGTTTGAGTCTTTCCCAGTGTAGTCAAGGCGTCGCCTAGGCGACGCCTAGGCGGTCGCTAAGGCGACTTTGGGCCTGCGTCGCCTAGGCGCCCCTCTAGGCGGGCGACCCTATATAAAAATTTTTTTTTTTGCTTAAAAAAAATCCAAAATTTCCCAATAAATAAATAAAAATATAAAAACATGTAATGAAGTAGTAATAAAATTCTAAATCGTTTTTTTCACTAAAAATATCAATTTTTTTCACTAGGGGGCTCTGCCTAATATTATACATGGACGACACAAATTTGGGTATTTTGCCCCGAATTTTGAAGTGTTTAATACTCCACTATGTTAACATGTCTTTGGTTATGTGATGAATGCTTGTAATAGACTTTTTATTTTATGTTTTTGTGGAATGTGGGTGTGGAGTTTTGATCTTTTTGATGTTATATATATACGTGATATATATATAATTATATATATATTTATATTAAATTTATCACCTAGGCCACGCCTAGGCGTCGCCTAGGCAGCGCCTCGCCTAGCCGGGGCTAATCGCCTAGGCATCGCCTAGACGCCTTGATTACACTGGTCTTTCCTAGATCCTTTTGGGACTTCTTATCTTGTTGGTCATCTTCTTCTCTAGGCCCTCCACGAGCAATAATTTGGGCATTGCTACCAAGTGCTATCGCTTGGTCTTTATGGAAGGAAAGAAACAGGTTTTTTTTTTTTAAAGGGTGTGGATGGTTCTTGTCCTCTTCTATGCATGAGGATTAGAGACCCTATTCTCTCTTAGTGTTCTAGTAAGAAAGAGATTGGGTAATCAGAAATAGCAGAAATGTTCTCAGATTAGATGTCCTGTAGTCTGTTTTTGTTTCTAGTCTATGTAGGACGGTTATCTTTTTTCGTTCATGTCCTGTAGCACGTTCTGTTTTTGTTTCTAGTCTATGTAGGATGGTTATCTTTTTTCGTTCATGTCCTGTAGCACGTTCTGTTTTTGTTTCTAGTCTATGTAGGACGGTTATCTTTTTTCGTTCACATTCTGTGAACCTGCTGTTTTTGCTCATTGTAGTCTTCTTTTGCTTTAATGATATCCTGAATTATCTTTCAAAAAAATTGAATTTATTCACCTTATTAATCACGGGTTTTCAACCCATTTGGAATTGTAAACTTATCTATACTCACCATTGAAAGTGGGGGGAAAGAATAAGTGGTTTATGTATGAACGAGGTTGCTTCTTTCTTGCTTTTTCCTCATGGAGGTGTTTTATATGATAATGCAGTTGGTCGCAGCATGCAGAAAGCCACCAGTCTTCTGCATTATCACGGAATATCTTTCTGGGGGTTCCTTGAGGGCATTCTTACACAAGCTCGAGCGCAAAGTGCTTCCACTACAGAAACTGGTCGCAATTGCTCTGGAAATTGCTAGGGGAATGGAGTACATTCACTCTCAAGGTGTCATTCATCGTGACCTTAAACCCGAGAATATCCTATTCGATCAAGACTTCCACTTGAAAGTTGCTGATTTCGGAATAGCTTGTGAGGAGGCATATTGTGATTCTTTGGCCGAGGACCCGGGCACCTTTCGGTGGATGGCACCCGAGATGATCAAACACAAGCCCTATGGACGGAAGGTTGACGTGTACAGCTTCGGTCTTGTCTTATGGGAGATGGTGGCTGGAACCATCCCTTATGAGGATATGACACCCATTCAGGCAGCTTTTGCCGTGGTGAATAAGGTATGTTTCCAAATCACAGGTTTATTTCCTGAGTTTATATAAGTCTCCAATTTGCATGCTGGCACTCCCTCCATTTCCATTCTCCATCTCCACGTTTTTGTGCTGTTAGTGTTGAGTAAGGGGCTGTTTCGCTGCACCTACAAGTCTATTCTGTATAGAATACTACATGTTTTTTGTGGAAACACAAAGGCGTGTTTTAGTGTCTTTTGTAAGTGAATGTGTATTGCACTCTCCCATAAACCCTTGATCAAACCATTAATAACTTTTTTCCAGGTAGTAGTCTATTCAGAACAGACTTGAAGATGCCACTAGACAAATCCCGGAACATGATAACTACACCAAATATTTTGATGAGTTTGGAATGATGTTGCTTACTCTAAACCAAATCATGTTGGACATAGATTTTTTTTTTAATAATCCTTGCCATTCATGCGATACACTTCCCATCTTCCCTGAAATGTTTTTCTGAGAAACGTTGGTATTAAATCTGTGTCTTCCACTAATATGGTAAGTTTTCTGAAGAGTTCTTTGCTAAGGCTGTCAAACTACGCAGATTTCAAAAACAAGGTGTGGTGGTTCCTTGTTTCATAGTTGATGAATTTTCAATTGGCTTTTGAGTGAACATTGAAGATCTTCAAAAATGATGTTTATAGCAGCATACCTGTCAATATATATATATATATATATATTCTTTATTTTTTGTTTCTGACATGAAGTACAAAAAGAAGACTTGTTAGCATGAAATTCTGACCTTGAACATACTGTGATTTTTAGAACTTGAGACCTGTAATTCCGGTGAACTGCCCACCTTCCCTGCGAGCTTTAATTGAGCAATGTTGGGCCTTGCAACCGGAGAAGAGGCCTGAGTCATGGCAGATTGTAAAGGTATTAGAGCAATTTGAGTCTTCACTCACTCATGACGGGACACAGAACCTGGTACAGAATTCAACTTGCCGGGATCATAAGAAGCGGCTATTTCGTTGGATGTAGAAGCTTAGCCCTGTGCATCCTGAAAGTACGTGCACGTCTAAACCTATATTTTCCTAAACTCTCTTTATGTCTTGCCTTTTGTAGTTTCATCAGATTATAGTGTAGTTAAAAGGCTTATTTTTAAGCGTCTTCTATTGTATTTGTTTTTTTTTCATACATAGTTTGTCTGCACATGAATGGATAGACGAGCATGTGCTGAAATGAGAATGCTTTTGCACCTACATCCGTCATATACATAATTCATAATTATCAACATAGGCCATTATAAACAGCACAAATTTTGGGTGACATAATTGCTGTGGTTGAATGGTTGCGTGTTTATATTGTTGAGAAAATTATATTCCTTTGATTTAAGCTTTTCATCTTGATTTTCCAAAGTCAATTCTCTGGCCTATACGGCTATACTGATACACTATGTGCCAACCTACAAGATTGGTTTTCTTGCTTTAAAAAAAAAAAATCGGTAACCTACAAGATTGATTATTCGAAGGGAATTATTTGTGCAAATGGTTTTTAAGATTGAAGTCCATCATCAATGGAATGCTCATTTATAAACATCTAGATATTGTCGACATACATGTATTACACTAATAACAAGTATGCATTATCTCATACTAGCGATTGTCCTATGCAAGGGATTGAATCAGATAATAATACTTGTCTCTCTCCATTTATCTTTACAGCCCTTCCGTCGATGAAAACATCAGTAGCCAAGAAAGATAAACAAAAATATAATAAATGTCGAAGTAAACATTAGCCAAGAAAGATAAACAAAAATATAATAAATGTCGAAGTAAACATTAGCCAAAAAAGATAAAACAAAAATATAATAAACTCAAACTACTATAGAAAAAACTTGGAGAAGCGATTGCATCTGGCTCCCCTATAGTCTTATTTATATAAAATGCTATTAATGATTGGATAAACAAATAATGCAATTTAGATAAGATACAAATATTATTGTGACCCTCATTAACATCTCCTTTTAGGTGATAATAACTGGTTCCTTCATGGCATCACCAAGTGTCCATCCTGCAAAGAGGGGCAATGGATAATCTAACAGAGGTGAATTGAGTTTGATAGACCTCTAGCTAATCTGACCACCATTATCACCTCAATAGACATGCAGGTGAGATATACCCAATACTTACCCACCAGGGCTCTATTAATAGTCATTCAGATAACCATAGCTGGCTATGGTCCTCAGGAGGAGTGGAGGACCACTCTTTATGGTCCCACATTGGTAGGGGTGGTTATTGAACAAAATGTTGGTGAACTACTCGGGCTGGGCTCGTTAAAAGCTCGAGTATTGTTCGTTTATTTAGTAAACGAGCCAAGTTTGAACACCATTTTTGAACTCGTTTAGTAAACGAGCCGAGCTTGAACACACCCTTGCTCCCCTGCTAGGCTTGATAAAAGCTCAGTTCGATTATATATACATATTACCTTACTAAAATATTTAAAATGTACTTATTTCATTTAAATATTAAAATTAAGTATATGTATTATATACTAGTAAAGATTAATAGTATATAATATATTTTATATGATAAGAATACCCTTTATATAACTATAATTTTATACTAAAATTTTAGTTAACACCTTGATTTCTTTGCCTATGGTAATAAAATGAATTTTTTACCTAATATAAATAGCTATATTCAATAAAACAAGTTGCTCGTGAACTACTTGAGCTCGGCTAGTGAAGCTTGAGCTCGTTTATTTAATAAATGAGTCAAGCTTGAACATGATTTTTGAGCTCGTTTAGAAAACGAACAAGCTTGAACACACCACTACTCGGCTCGGCTTAGCTCAACTAAATATCACCCCTACTCATCGGCCATAAATATGGTCCACTGGAACTGTACACACGCTAAAGAAAGTCAGACTCGCCATGGAGGGGAAGATACATGAACACCCTCTTATATCTTGTTTTTGTTTTGTTGTTTTTTTAGTTAGAATTTATCATTCATTGGCTTTATAGATCTATACCTTCCTCTTGCATGTGTGCAACATGCAGGTTTACTCGTTTAATAAAAAAATCATAATCACTTAAGATTAGTAAGGACTTTCTAATAGATCCCTTCCAAGTCTCTATTAGCAGAGAGTCATTACAAATAATAAAAATATAATGAAGAGACAATTACTACTAATTTTTGTAGTGAATCTACTTATTATTATTAAAAGTACTGAAATTCTAATTACTCCTATCCTACCTTTGGAACAAGCTATTCAACAGCTCGACTCAACTCCGCTCGTTTGCTCGAATAAATCAAGCCAAGTTTTTATTTGAGCTCGATTGAATAAACAGGCCAAGCTCATGCCGGATCGTTTGATTCGGCTTGGTTTGTTTAGGGCTCGGTTTGGCTTGAGCTCGTCTTGATATATACACAATATTTTTGATAAGGTTATTATATTGGTACAAAATAATATTGTATACTTTCTTTATTATAAATTATAATATATTTTAATTTATAATAAATAAGTTTAAGAGATAATAATTTTTTTTTTAAAAAGATGAAGCAAAAACTTTGATGGAACTCTCAACTCTTTAGGCTGAAGGACTGTTCCCAAATCTTATTTTCGTATATGAATGCATTAATTTTCTGTGGTTCTATGTATTATAATTTATTAATAAACACTTTAATTGAAATCATGAAAAATTAAATAAAATAAATCTGTGAATCAAGCTTGAGCCAACTCAAATTCAGCTCGGCTTGAATAAAAGTTCGAGCTCGAGCCTTGTTCAAGCCAAACTCAAGCCTAATAAAAAGGAACTCTATTCAACAGACAACAGAGCCTCGGCATCAATTGCTCAATGAGTTCTTCCAAGATAATTACATTAATTTCCTTATGGCCTGTTCATACTTCTCTTTCTAACTCTCACTCAGTGTAGTCAAAGCGCATGGGTTACGTTACGCTTAGGCAATGAGAGATTCCCTAGGCATGGCGATGCCTAGGCAACCAAAAATGATTTTTTCTATTAAAAAAATATTATGTAGGATTTAGTGAAGGCCCGCCTAGATCATGATCTAAGGTAGCTAGATTGGGCAGTAGAAATCTTTTTTTAGCGATGTGATTGGCTTCTCTTAAAGCATGATTCACCCTGATTTCCCTGGTTGCTGGGCAAAGTATATTATTCTGGTGTTGTTATTCCCACACTTTCACTTTTTCATAGGTAAAAACCAACCCTTCATGGGTGGAATGGCTATACATCATGCTTGTGAAGCTACATTGCTTCCTATCGAAGTGGTACCTAAGTGGTACCCAATGCTGCCTAATGTGTTCCACCGAAGAGTGCTACCCTACTTTCACTCAACTCCTACTCTCAGCCTCTACCAACCATTTGTCCATTTTGCATGAGAGTGAAGTGGTTGGTGGAGGATAAGATTAGGGATAACATTCCTCATGAGCCACCAAGCCTGCTGACCAAAGTCATGCAAAGCACCTTTGTCTTGAGCCTGTAGCATTTGGTGCATCAATTAAGTCCCATTTGATAGCTTAATAGCATAGAGAACACACACGGTCACAAGACACACCTTTGTGATACAAGGTCACGCACCCACACTACCCTAAAAAAATACCCCTTATCGGTGGGTTACTACCTTCCTTATGAACCCCTAATAGCCCCACCTGTCCTCCTTTTTGAGGGTTGTGTGGGTGTTGTGACCTTGTGTTACCGGGATGTGTGTGTGTGTTGTGACCGTGTGTGTGTTCTTTATGCTATTAAGCTATCAAAAAAAAAATTTGAAGTCCCATTTGCAATGACCATATTGAACTTTGCAAGTCTTGTCATTCAATAACACCCTGCCTCTTGCTCCAATGGTGGGGTGTAGCCTCTCTCTATTGAGTGGTCTCAGGATCTAATCACCCAAGCCATGAGTTGCAAGAGTTCCAATTCTCAAGCTAACCAAAGAAATTTTGAATGGATTTACAGAAAGAATCAGTTTAGGGATACTCCCATGGTGTACTCCCAAATAGGTCAGGATTTGAGTAGGCTTATTTTGTCTTTTCTAATGTCACATCACCTCTAATCCTAACCGTTGAATAACTGAGATAAACGGTTAGGGAGTATATTTGGGACCACCCATAGACCGACCAGAAAGAAATTTGAATTCCCACCATTATGAGACTTGAAGTCACCATTTTTTGTGTGAGACCTAAAATTCTTAATTTGGTGGCTTTTGAAGTCTCCATGAAAGAAAGCTTGGAATTGGTTAAAAGAAAAAGGTGGAATCGGGTCACTGTAGAAAGCGACTCCCAAGTCATGGTGAAAGCTACATATGATGGGTCTTCTACTTTGGTAATAGAGGTCGGTCCAATTATTAAGGATATCTTTTATCTCTTAAACTAACTCTCAGAAGTGCGAGTTGTGTTCATTAACAGCTAGGTGATACAAGCAGCACATATTCAAGCCCAAAAGGCAATTCGTTTGCATCGAATGGGGGCTCATGGTGTTCGGGTTCGGGGTCTCAACCTGCCCTTTAACCGGGGCATTGTGGGTGTGGGTGTGGGTGTGGGTGTGGTTTTGTTTTCATATATCTTTTAGTTCGTAGTGTGTTCCTGTTTCCCTTTTATGATATTGTAATTACCAAAATAAAAAACTTGTGGTTATAAATTTTTGAGAAGAATAACGTAAAAAAATTGATAATTTGAACTATAAATTCTTGCATCTCACATCTAATTCCTGCAAAAAGAACATGGCTTATAGAAAATATAAAATTCTTTTGACCAAAATCTCCAATTGAATCAGTCGACCTTTCACATGAAATTCTGACCTTTAAAATACGGTGTTTTTTAGAACTAGAGACCTGTATAAAAAAAAAACTAATTTTATTAAATTCTTAAGATGATTATAAAGAGGCCCAATTAGGGTTTAAATAGATAATAATATATAGATAAATATAAAAACTAAATCAAACAATTCCTAATCTAATCCTAATCAAATCTCAATCTCAATTTTATTCTAAATCCAAATTCTTCCAATTGTGATGATGGTTATGATATAGTGCATCTCATGCATATCATAACCATACATGTACTCTATTACTGTAATTCCGGTGAATTGCTGACCTGCCCTACGAACTTTAATTGAGCAATGTTGGCCCTTGCAACCGGAGAAGATGCCTGAGTCATGGCAGATTGTAATTACAGCCCTTCCGTCTAATGAAAACATGAGTAGCCAAGAAAGATAAACAAAATATAACAAAACGTCGCAGAAAACATCAGTAGCCAAAAAAATATAATAAACTCAACTACTAAAGAAAAAACTTGGAGAAGCGAGTGCCCCTGTAATCTTATTTATATAAAATACTATTATTAATGATTGGATAAACAAATTAACAAATAATGAAATTTGTATAAGATAGAAATATTATTTTGACCCTCATTAACATCTCCTTTTAGGTGATAATAAATGGTTCCTTCATGGGCAATCACCAAGTACTTCTCTGTCCATCCTGCAAAGAGGGGCAAATGGGCAATGGATAATCTAGCAGAGGTGAATTGAGTTTGATGGACCTCTAGCTAATCTGACCACCATTATCACCTCAATAGACATGAAGGTGAGATATACCCAATACTTGCCCACCAGAGCTCTATTAATAGCCATTCAGATAACCACAGCTGGCTATGGTCCTCAGGAGGAGTGGAGGACCACTCTTTATGGTCATCGGCCATAAATATGGTCCACTGGAACTGTACACACGCGAAAGAATAAAGAAAGTCAGACACGCCATGGAGGGGAAGATACATGAACACCCTTTTTTTTTTTTTTTTTTGAGTTAGAATTTATCATCCATTGGCTTCATAGATCTATACCTTCCTCCTACATGTGTGGTTTACTCGTTTAATAAAATATCATAATCACTTAAGATTAGTAAGGAGATCCATTCCAAGTCTCTATTAACAGAGAGTCATTACAGATAATAAAAATATGATGGAGAGAAACATTTACTACTAATTTTTGTAGTGAATCTACTTATTATTAAAAGTGACTGGTGGAACCGGGAACTGGTGAGGGACCGGCCCCCTTGTCATTTCCCAAAACCCTCAAAATTGGGCATCTTTAAGAATTGGCCAGAATTCAAAACCGGTAGAACCGGTTGGGAACTGGTTAGAACCAGTTGGAACCGGAAAGAATTAGGGGAAAAAATGAATTTTTTTATATTTTTTGACGAAAAGTACATGGTCGAACCGGACCGGTGGAACCGGGAACTGGCCACTCTACCGGTTCGATGCCCGATCCGGTTCTGACAACATTGATTAAAAGTACTAAAATTCTAATTACTCATATCCTACCATTGGAACAAGCAGTTCGACAGCTCAACTCAACTCAGCTCATCTCGAATAAATCAAGTCAAGTTTTTATTTGAGCTCGATTGAATAAACAAGCCAAGCTCAAGCTCAAGCTCAAGCCAGATCTTGTTTGATTCGGCTTGGCTCGTTTAGGGCTCGGTTTGGCTTGAGCTCATCTTGATATATACACAATATTTTTGGTAAGGTTATTATATTAATACAAAATAATATTGTATACTTTCTTTATTAAAAATTATAATAAATTTTAATTTATAATAAATAAATTTAAGAGAATAATAACAAAACAAAAAAAGTTGAAGCAGAAATTTTGATGGAACTCTCAACTCTTTAGGCTGAAGGACTGCTCCCAAATCTTATTTTCGTATATGAATGCATTAATTTTATGTGATTTTATATATTATAATTTATTAATAAACACTTTAATTGAAATCATTTAAATTAAATAAAATAATTCCGTGAATCAAGCTTAAGCCAACTCAAGCTCAGCTTGGCTTGAATAAAGTTCGAGCTCGAGCCTTGTTCAAGCCAAACTCAAGCCTAATAAGAAGGAACTCTATTCAACAGACAACAGAGCCTCAGGCATCAATTGCTCAATGAGTTCTTCCAAGATAATTACATTAATTTCCCTATGGCCTGTTCTTCACACTTCTCTTTCTAAATCTCACTCAGTGTAGTCAAAGCGTATGGGTTACGTTACGCTTAGGCAATGAGAGATTCCCTAGGCAAGGCGATGCCTAGGCAACCAAAAATGATATTTTCTATTAAAAAAATATTATATAGGATTTAGTGAAGGCCCGCCTAGATCATGATCTAAGGTAGCTAGGTTGGGCAGTGGCGAGGCCTAGCGAAATCTTTTTAGCGATGTGATTGGCTTCTCTTAAAGCATGATTCACCTGATTTTATTAAAGTTGTTACGAGGCATATGAATATCCTAAAAGATGGGAGATGGGTCAGGGGTTTCCCTGGTTGCTGGGCAAAGTATATTATTCTGGTGTTGATATTCCCATACATTCACTTTTTCATTTAAAGTAAAAACCAACCCTTCATGCGCTGAATGGCTATACATCATGCTTGTGAAGCTACATTGCTTCGTATCGAAGTGGTACCAAATGCTGCCTAATATGTCCCACCCGAGGAGTACTAGCCCTACTTTCAGTCAACTACTACTCTTAGCCTCCACCAACTACTTGTCTATTTTGCATGAGAGTGTGCATTAATCACTACAAAGTGGACAAATGATTGGTGGAGGCTGAGATTAGGGATAACATTCCTCATGAGCCACCAAGCAAAGTCCCTGAGGCCTACTGACCTAAGTCGTGCAAAGCACCTCTGTCTTGAGCCTGTAGCATTTGGTGCATCAATTAAGTTTCATTTGATAGTTTAATAGCATAGAGAACACACACACCTTGGTGAAAGGTCACAGCACCCACACTACCCTAAAAAAATACCCCTTATTGGTGGGTTAATACCTTCCTTGTGAACCCTTAATAGCCTCACCTGCCTTCTTTTTTGAGGGTTGTGTGGGTGTTGTGACCTTGTGTCACCAGGATGTGTGTGTGTTGTGACTGTGTGTGTTCTCTATGTTATTAAGCTATAAAATAAAATAAAAAAATGAAGTCCCATTTGCATTGACCATATTGACACTACAACCAATTTACCGAGTAGTGATGGAATAGTTGTGACGGAAATTATTCTGTCACTAATACTTTACTTACAGGGACGGAACCAATTTCCGTCAGCAATAAGCCATCTCCAATAGGGTATGTGACCAATTCGGCATTTGTTATTTATAAAAGAAGATATAGAGACGGATATAGTCCATCACTAATAATAAGGAATATTTCTAGTCACGGAAATGTTCCGTCTCTAATATATTTGAGACAGAATTGTGACTGGGAAAGAGCTATATTGATGTCATTAGTGGCGGAAATAAATCCGTCACCATCAAGTTTCCCTTATTGGTAACGGAAATAATTCCATCACTCATATGCGTCGTATAAAAGGAACTTTTAGAACCCGCGAAAACTAATTTTTCCCCCAAATTTCTCCCCCGCTCTTCCCTTCTCTATTTCGGGCAGCAAAACCCCTCAAGAGGATTTTGCATGTAGCTGGCGACCACAAGGTGTTGCTGGGTTTCCGTGGGTGCCGGCGATCGGTCTTCCTCTTGGTATCATCTCCCAAATTTCTCTCCTCCTCTTCTCTTCTCTATTTCGGGCAGCAAAACCCCTCAAGAGGGTTTTCGTGGGTGCCGGCGACCACGAGGTGTTGCTGGGTGTGGGGGTAAAAAATACCGGACGGACACGCGTCAGCAGCAGCTACTTCCACGTCCTGGTTTACTGGTAGAAGGTTGGAGCGGAGGGTGTGGCACCCTGACCTGTACTCCGATGGTAAAGTCAGTAGGGGTAGAAGATGGTGAACAGTAAGCACAAGAACAAACACTGAAAAATACTCAAGGCATTAGGAGCACTGAACACGTATTCTCGGATCTGAGTCAATGATCCAGTGTCCTGTGCACTAAAAATCACGGGGTTTTTATAGGGCAAGGCTGGTATGGCCATCGATGACCATGGATGGCCATAGGTGTCCATACCACGTGTCTTAGCACTCATTGCCAAATATCGGAGATATATCTGCCGTCGGTTGCATTACACGTGAGAGCCTCCTCTAAGTCCAATCGGACGGGATCGGACGGTACGCAGAAGTGACCAGCATTAAATGCCAAGACAGTGCTTTCGGCACGAAACGGCGAGTTCGGCACACTTGTCGGAATTATGGATCGCCTCCTGATCACTTCCTCCTACGAGTCGGTCTCGTTGTTGACCAAAGCTCGGTTACGGCGTAGATGCCTCAAAACACAGCACGACCTCGTTGTCGGTGAGACAACGGTCTCGTTGTTCGCGCAACGACAACGACGTTGTCAAGAGCACAACGTTCACGTTGTGCTTTAGACAACGAGCACGTCGTCAAAGTCACAACGGAAACGTTGTTCTGCAAGAGAACAAAGACGTCGTAATGCGCACAACGGGATCGTTGTGCATAGGACAACGTGTGACCCCGATATTTTAAGCACGTGACCCCAACTTGTGTCCACGTGTCACTTTCGTGAACAAAACGACAAAAACGAGCTCGTCCCTCAACGCTGAGTTGGTTTTATGAATTTTATCCGTTACAATTTGCCCCTTTATGATGCTTGGAACGTAGTTCGAAGCGTCATAAACGAACAAAAAGATCATACCTGGCACCACTCCGGAAGGCGAAACGTTGCGTGCTTTAAACGCTTATTGAGAAGGTCGACCGTTCACGCCAGCTGGTCACGCGTGCGAACCGTCGCGTCTCTTTAATACGGACAGGCTGTCATCATCGTCGATTTGAATTTCGAGAACGCTTTAATGACCCCGACGGTTATAATACTTGTTGAAAAGACGATCTTGCCACTGCTCTTAATTCCGTTGATACAGGTGTACGCCTCAGATGAAGGGTAGTGGTGTACTTTCGCAAACCAAAGATGCTTATAAAATCCCACCGAATCCTCCTTCTCTTTCACCCTGTTTCATCAAGCACTGTTACTCTGCCGATTTCTCTTCTCATCTGAAAGTTCATCTTCCTCAAGCTCTTCAACAATCTCTCTGAGTTCTTTGGTTCGGTACGTCCTTCACCCCTATCTCTTATTATTTCTTTACTGTTTCTCCATTTCTCCCTTCTCTGGTTCTTAGAGTGATTCTGCTCTGTCTACTCTGTTGCTCTGTTTATTGTTTTTGCCCTTCTTCGCTGTTTCTTCTAATCACCATGGCCGCCATCGTTCCCGTAGAACCCGCTAGGTTAGAGGAAGTTAGAGGCCCTTCCGATGATGAGGCCAGTTGCACAGGTAGCGCACCTCATGGTGCCTACATTGAAAAATCCTCAGCTCTGCGCCAACACCAGTTGGTACATCTGAACCGTTACAGGGAACGTTTCGACTTCCCTTCCAACGTCAATCTCCACTTCAAGCGAGATGATGTTATCATTGATAGGCGATCTGCCTGTACCGTTGTCTATCTCTCTCAGCTTGAGGCTGGCCTTCGCTTCCCTCTTCATCCCGTCTTGGATGATGTCCTGTCCACCCTGCAACTTGCTCCGGGGCAGATGCACCCGAGCTTCCACAAGTACATGTCCATGATGATCAAATTTATCAAGGACGGCTATCCAATAGAGGCTAGACACCTATTCCACTTCTGCCATGCCGTCAGATGCCGAAACAATGACGATGGTCTGTACTCCTACTATTCGTGGAACAAGAAACCCCACTATCCAGAGCTCGTCTCAGGCATTCTCGATAGAGAAAGAAAATGGAAAGCCACTCCATTCGTTGTCTCTGGCGGCTGGAAGGCAGAGAATTCCTCGGTCCCCAACGTCTTCCGAGTGGAAGCAGGTATACCACTAGTCATCCGTTGTCCTTGTTCACATCGTCCTGACTACGCTCTCTTTGACGCTGTCATCGTTCCTCCTGCAACTGCCCCTCGTTGTACTCATTTTGTGCTTTTTCTTGTTTGTAATGGCCCAGAATTCTCATACAGAATTGGCCCACAAAGAAGGAAGAACTTCTTACCGGTATCCTCCTTGCTGCGGAGGTGGGAGGTAGCTCCGATGAGATGCGACAACTGGAGATGATGCAAAGAGGAGGACTGATCGCCGGCACCCACGAAAATCCAGCAAGACCTCGTGGTCGCCGGCACCCACAAAAACCCTCTTGAGGGGTTTTGCTGCCCGAAATAGAGAAGAGAAGAGCAGGAGACAGATTTGGGAGATGATGCCAAGAGGAGGACTGATCGCCGGCACCCACGAAAACCCAGCAACACCTCGTGGTCGCCGGCACCCACGAAAACCCTCTTGAGGGGTTTTGCTGCCCGAAATAGAGAAGAGAAGAGCAGGAGAGAAATTTGGGAGATGATACCAAGAGGAAGACCGATTGCCGGCACCCACGGAAACCCAGCAACACCTTGTGGTCACCAGCTACATGCAAAATCCTCTTGAGGGGTTTTGCTGCCCGAAATAGAGAAGGGAAGAGCGGGGGAGAAATTTGGGGGAAAAACTAGTTTTCGCGGGTTCTAAAAGTTCCTTTTATACGACGCATATGAGTCATGGAATTATTTCCGTTACCAATAAGCGAAACTTGACGGTGACGGATTTATTTCCGCCACTAATGACATAGCTCTTTTCCAGTCACAATTCTGTCTCAAATATATTAGAGACGGAACATTTCCGTGACTAGAAATATTCCTTATTATTAGTGATGGACTATATCCGTCTCTATATCTTCTTTTATAAATAACAAATGCCGAATTGGTCACATACCCTATTGGAGATGGCTTATCACTGACGGAAATTGGTTCCGTCCCTGTAAGTAAAGTATTAGTGACGGAATAATTTCCGTCACAACTATTCCATCACTACTCGGTAAATTTGTTGTAGTGTCAATATGGTCAATGCAAATGGGACTTCATTTTTTTATTTTATTTTATAGCTTAATAACATAGAGAACACACACAGTCACAACACACACACATCCTGGTGACACAAGGTCACAACACCCACACAACCCTCAAAAAAGAAGGCAGGTGAGGCTATTAAGGGTTCACAAGGAAGGTATTAACCTACCAATAAGGGGTATTTTTTTAGGGTAGTGTGGGTGCTGTGACCTTTCACCAAGGTGTGTGTGTTCTCTATGCTATTAAACTATCAAATGAAACTTAATTGATGCACCAAATGCTACAGGCTCAAGACAGAGGTGCTTTGCACGACTTAGGTCAGTAGGCCTCAGGGACTTTGCTTGGTGGCTCATGAGGAATGTTATCCCTAATCTCAGCCTCCACCAATCATTTGTCCACTTTGTAGTGATTAATGATGCAAAATAGACAAGTAGTTGGTGGAGGCTAAGAGTAGTAGTTGACTGAAAGTAGGGCTAGTACTCCTCGGGTGGGACATATTAGGCAGCATTTGGTACCACTTCGATACGAAGCAATGTAGCTTCACAAGCATGATGTATAGCCATTCAGCGCATGAAGAGTTGGTTTTTACTTTAAATGAAAAAGTGAATGTATGGGAATATCAACACCAGAATAATATACTTTGCCCAGCAACCAGGGAAACCCCTGACCCATCTCCCATCTTTTAGGATATTCATATGCCTCGTAACAACTTTAATAAAATCAGGTGAATCATGCTTTAAGAGAAGCCAATCACATCGCTAAAAAGATTTCGCTAGGCCTCGCCACTGCCCAACCTAGCTACCTTAGATCATGATCTAGGCGGGCCTTCACTAAATCCTATATAATATTTTTTTAATAGAAAATATCAATTTTGGTTGCCTAGGCATCGCCTTGCCTAGGGAGTCTCTTATTGCCTTAGCGTAACGTAACCCATATGCTTTGACTACACTGAGTGAGATTTAGAAAGAGAAGTGTGAAGAACAGGCCATAGGGAAATTAATGTAATTATCTTGGAAGAACTCATTGAGCAATTGATGCCTGAGGCTCTGTTGTCTGTTGAATAGAGTTCCTTCTTATTAGGCTTGAGTTTGGCTTGAACAAGGCTCGAGCTTGAACAAGGCTCGATCTCGAACTTTATTCAAGCCAAGCTGAGCTTGAGTTGGCTCAAGCTTGATTCACGGAATTATTTTATTTAATTTAAATGATTTCAATTAAAGTGTTTATTAATAAATTATAATATATAAAATCACATAAAATTAATGCATTCATATACGAAAATAAGATTTGGGAGCAGTCCTTCAGCCTAAAGAGTTGAGAGTTCCATCAAAATTTCTGCTTCAACTTTTTTTTTTTGTTATTATTCTCTTAAATTTATTTATTATAAATTAAAATTTATTATAATTTATAATAAAGAAAGTATACAATATTATTTTGTATTAATATAATAACCTTACCAAAAATATTGTGTATATATCAAGATGAGCTCAAGCCAAACCGAGCCCTAAACGAGCCAAGCCGAATCAAACAGGATCTGGCTTGAGCTTGAGCTTGAGCTTGACTTGTTTATTCAATCGAGCTCAAATAAAAACTTGACTTGATTTATTCCAGATGAGCTGAGTTGAGTTGAGCTGTCGAACTGCTTGTTCCAATGGTAGGATAGGAGTAATTAGAATTTTAGTACTTTTAATCAATGTTGTCAGAACCGGATCGGGCATCGAACCGGTAGAGTGGCCAGTTCCCGGTTCCACCGGTCCGGTTTGACCATATACTTTTCGTCAAAAAATATAAAAAAAATTCATTTTTTCCCCTAATTCTTTCTGGTTCCAACTGGTTCTAACCAGTTCCCAACCGGTTCTACCGGTTTTGAATTCTGGCCAATTCTTAAAGATGCCCAATTTTGAGGGTTTTGGGAAATGACAAGGGGGCCGGTCCCTCACCAGTTCCTGGTTCCACCAGTCACTTTTAATAATAAGTAGATTCACTACAAAAATTAGTAGTAAATGTTTCTCTCCATCATATTTTTATTATTTGTAATGACTCTCTGTTAATAGAGACTTGGAAGGGATCTCCTTACTAATCTTAAGTGATTATGATATTTTATTAAACGAGTAAACCACACATGCAGGAGGAAGGTATAGATCTATGAAGCCAATGGATGATAAATTCTAACTCAAAAAAAAAACAAAAAAAAGGGTGTTCATGTATCTTCCCCTCCATGGCGTGTCTGACTTTCTTTATTCTTTCGCGTGTGTACAGTTCCAGTGGACCATATTTATGGCCGATGACCATAAAGAGTGGTCCTCCACTCCTCCTGAGGACCATAGCCAGCTGTGGTTATCTGAATGGCTATTAATAGAGCTCTGGTGGGCCAGTATTGGGTATATCTCACCTTCATGTCTATTGAGGTGATAATGGTGGTCAGATTAGCTTAGAGGTCTATCAAACTCAATTCACCTCTCCTAGATTATCCATTGCCCATTTGCCCCTCTTTGCAGGATGGACAGAGAAGTACTTGGTGATTGCCCATGAAGGAACCATTTATTATCACCTAAAAGGAGATGTTAATGAGGGTCACAATAATATTTCTATCTTATACAAATTTCATTATTTGTTAATTTGTTTATCCAATCATTAATAATAGTATTTTATATAAATAAGATTACAGGGGCACTCGCTTCTCCAAGTTTTTTCTTTAGTAGTTGAGTTTATTATATTTTTTTGGCTACTGATGTTTTCTGCGACGTTTTGTTATATTTTGTTTATCTTTCTTGGCTACTCATGTTTTCATTAGACGGAACGGCTGTAATTACAATCTGCCATGACTCAGGTATCTTCTCCGGTTGCAAGGCCCAACATTGCTCAATTAAAGTTCGTAGGGCAGGTCAGCAATTCACCGGAATTACAGTAATAGAGTACATGTATGGTTATGATATGCATGAGATGCACTATATCATAACCATCATCACAATTGGAAGAATTTGGATTTAGAATAAAATTGAGATTGAGATTTGATTAGCATTAGATTAAGAATTGTTTGATTTAGTTTTTATATTTATCTATATATTATTATATATTTAAACCCTAATTGGGCCTCTTTATAATCATCTTAAGAATTTAATAAAATTAGTTTTTTTTTATACAGGTCTCAAGTTCTAAAAAACACCGTATTTTAAAGGTCAGAATTTCTTGTGAAAGGTCGACTGATTCAATTGGAGATTTTGGTCAAAAGAATTTTATATTTTCTATAAGCCATGTTCTTTTTGCAGGAATTAGATGTGAGATGCAAGAATTTATAGTTCAAATTATCAATTTTTTTACGTTATTCTTCTCAAAAATTTATAACCACAAGTTTTTTATTTTGGTAATTACAATATCATAAAAGGGAAACAGGAACACACTACGAACTAAAAGATATATGAAAACAAAACCACACCCACACCCACAATGCCCGGGTTAAAGGGCAGGTTGAGACCCCGAACCCGAACACCATGAGCCCCCATTCGATGCAAACGAATTGCCTTTTGGGCTTGAATATGTGCTGCTTGTATCACCTAGCTGTTAATGAACACAACTCGCACTTCTGAGAGTTAGTTTAAGAGATAAAAGATATCCTTAATAATTGGACCGACCTCTATTACCGAAGTAGAAGACCCATCATATGTAGCTTTCACCATGACTTGGGAGTCGCTTTCTACAGTGACCCGATTCCACCTTTTTCTTTTAACCAATTCCAAGCTTTCTTTCATGGAGACTTCAAAAGCCACCAAATTAAGAATTTTAGGTCTCACAAAAAATGGTGACTTCAAGTCTCATAATGGTGGGAATTCAAATTTCTTTCTGGTCGGTCTATGGGTGGTCCCAAATATACTCCCTAATCCTAACCGTTTATCTCAGTTATTCAACGGTTAGGATTAGAGGTGATGTGACATTAGAAAAGACAAAATAAGCCTACTCAAATCCTGACCTATTTGGTAGTACACCATGGGAGTATCCCTAAACTGATTCTTTGTGTAAATCTCTTCAAAATTTCTTTGGTTAGCTTGAGAATTGGAACTCTTGCAACTCATGGCTTGGGTGATTAGATCCTGAGACCAATCAATAGAGAGAGACCACACCCCACCATTGGAGCAAGAGGCAGGGTGTTATTGAATGACAAGACTTGCAAAGTTCAATATGGTCATTGCAAATGGGACTTCAAAATTTTTTTTTGATAGCTTAATAGCATAGAGAACACACACACGGTCACAACACACACACACATCCTGGTAACACAAGGTCACAACACCCACAAAACCCTCAAAAAAGAGGACAGGTGGGGCTATTAGGGGTTCATAAGGAAGGTAGTAACCCATTGATAAGGGGTATTTTTTTAGGGTAGTGTGGGTGCGTGACCTTGTATCACAAAGGTGTGTCTTGTGACCGTGAGTGTTCTCTATGCTATTAAGCTATCAAATGGGACTTAATTGATGCACCAAATGCTACAGGCTCAAGACAAAGGTGCTTTGCATGACTTTGGTCAGCAGGCCTCAGGTACTTTGCTTGGTGGCTCATGAGGAATGTTATCCCTAATCTTATCCTCCACCAACCACTTAACTCTCATGTAAAATGGACAAATGGTTGGTAGAGGCTGAGAGTAGGAGTTGACTGAAAGTAGGGTAGCACTCTTCGGTGGAACATATTAGGCAGCATTGGGTACCACTTAGGTACCACTTCGATAGGAAGCAATGTAGCTTCACAAGCATGATGTATAGCCATTCCACCCATGAAGGGTTGGTTTTTACCTATGAAAAAGTGAAAGTGTGGGAATAACAACACCAGAATAATATACTTTGCCCAGCAACCAGGGAAATCAGGGTGAATCATGCTTTAAGAGAAGCCAATCACATCGCTAAAAAAAGATTTCTACTGCCCAATCTAGCTACCTTAGATCATGATCTAGGCGGGCCTTCACTAAATCCTACATAATATTTTTTTAATAGAAAAAATCATTTTTGGTTGCCTAGGCATCGCCATGCCTAGGGAATCTCTCATTGCCTAAGCGTAACATAACCCATGCGCTTTGACTACACTGAGTGAGAGTTAGAAAAAGAAGTATGAACAGGCCATAAGGAAATTAATGTAATTATCTTGGAAGAACTCATTGAGCAATTGATGCCGAGGCTCTGTTGTCTGTTGAATAGAGTTCCTTTTTATTAGGCTTGAGTTTGGCTTGAACAAGGCTCGAGCTCGAACTTTTATTCAAGCCGAGCTGAATTTGAGTTGGCTCAAGCTTGATTCACAGATTTATTTTATTTAATTTTTCATGATTTCAATTAAAGTGTTTATTAATAAATTATAATACATAGAACCACAGAAAATTAATGCATTCATATACGAAAATAAGATTTGGGAAAAGTCCTTCAGCCTAAAGAGTTGAGAGTTCCATCAAAGTTTTTGCTTCATCTTTTTTTAAAAAAAATTATTATCTCTTGAACTTATTTATTATAAATTAAAATATATTATAATTTATAATAAAGAAAGTATACAATATTATTTTGTACCAATGTAATAACCTTATCAAAAATATTGTGTATGTATCAAGACGAGCTCAAGCCAAACCGAGCCCTAAACAAGCCAAGCCGAATCAAACGATCTGGCATGAGCTTGGCCTGTTTATTCAATCGAGCTCAAATAAAAACTTGGCTTGATTTATTCGAGCAAACGAGCGGAGTTGAGTCGAGCTGTTGAACAGCTTGTTCCAAAGGTAGGATAGGAGTAATTAGAATTTCAGTACTTTTAATAATAATAAGTAGATTCACTACAAAAATTAGTAGTAATTGTCTCTTCATTATATTTTTATTATTTGTAATGACTCTCTGCTAATAGAGACTTGGAAGGGATCTATTAGAAAGTCCTTACTAATCTTAAGTGATTATGATTTTTTTATTAAACGAGTAAACCTGCATGTTGCGCACATGCAGGAGGAAGGTATAGATCTATAAAGCCAATGAATGATAAATTCTAACTAAAAAAACAACAAAACAAAAAAAAGATATAAGAGGGTGTTCATGTATCTTCCCCTCCATGGCGATTCTGACTTTCTTTCGCGTGTGTACAGTTCCAGTGGACCATATTTATGGCCGATGAGTAGGGGTGATATTGAGTTGAGGTGAGCCGAGCCGAGTAGTGGTGTGTTCAAGCTTGTTCGTTTTCTAAACGAGCTCAAAAATCATGTTCAAGCTTAACTCATTTATTAAATAAACGAGCTCAAGCTTTACAAGCCGAGCTCAAGTAGTTCACAAGCAGCTTGTTTTATTGAATATAGCTATTTATATTAGGTAAAAAATTCATTTTATTATCATAGGCAAAGAAATCACGGTGTTAACTAAAATTTTAGTATAAAATTATAGTTAAATAAAGGGTATTCTTATCATATAAAATACATTATATACTATTAATCTTTACTAGTATATAATACATATACTTAATTTTAATATTTTAATGAAATAAGTACATTTTAAATATTTTAGTAAGGTAATATGTATATATAATCAAACTGAGCTTTTATCGAGCCTAGCAGGGGAGCAAGGGTGTGTTCAAGCTCGGCTCGTTTACTAAACGAGTTCAAAAATGGTGTTCAAACTTGGCTCGTTTACTAAATAAACGAACAATACTCGAGCTTTTAACGAGCCCAGCCCGAGTAGTTCACCAACATTTTGTTCAATAACCACCCCTACCAATGTGGGACCATAAAGAGTGGTCCTCCACTCCTCCTGAGGACCATAGCCAGCTATGGTTATCTGATAATAGAGCCCTGGTGGGTAAGTATTGGGTATATCTCACCTGCATGTCTATTGAGGTGATAATGGTGGTCAGATTAGCTAGAGGTCTATCAAACTCAATTCACCTCTGCTAGATTATCCATTGCCCCTCTTTGCAGGATGGACAGAGAAGTACTTGGTGATGCCCATGAAGGAACCAGTTATTATCACCTAAAAGGAGATGTTAATGAGGGTCACAATAATATTTCTATCTTATCTAAATTGCATTATTTGTTTATCCAATCATTAATAGCATTTTATATAAATAAGACTATAGGGGAGCCAGATACAATCGCTTCTCCAAGTTTTTTCTATAGTAGTTTGAGTTTATTATATTTTTGTTTTATCTTTTTTGGCTAATGTTTACTTCGACATTTATTATATTTTTGTTTATCTTTCTTGGCTACTGATGTTTTCATCGACGGAAGGGCTGTAAAGATAAATGGAGAGAGACAAGTATTATTATCTGATTCAATCCCTTGCATAGGACAATCGCTAGTATGAGATAATGCATACTTGTTATTAGTGTAATACATGTATGTCAACAATATCTAGATGTTTATAAATGAGCATTCCATTGATGATGGACTTCAATCTTAAAAACCATTTGCACAAATAATTCCCTTCGAATAATCAATCTTGTAGGTTACCGATTTTTTTTTTTTTAAAGCAAGAAAACCAATCTTGTAGGTTGGCACATAGTGTATCAGTATAGCCGTATAGGCCAGAATATTGACTTTGGAAAATCAAGATGAAAAGCTTAAATCAAAGGAATATAATTTTCTCAACAACATAAACACGCAACCATTCAACCACAGCAATTATGTCACCCAAAATTTGTGCTGTTTATAATGGCCTATGTTGATAATTATGAATTATGTATATGACGGATGTAGGTGCAAAAGCATTCTCATTTCAGCACATGCTCGTCTATCCATTCATGTGCAGACAAACTATGTATGAAAAAAAAACAAATACTATAGAAGACGCTTAAAAATGAGCCTTTTAACTACACTATAATCTGATGAAACTACAAAAGGCAAGACATAAAGAGAGTTTAGGAAAATATAGGTTTAGACGTGCACGTACTTTCAGGATGCACAGGGCTAAGCTTCTACATCCAACGAAATAGCCGCTTCTTATGATCCCGGCAAGTTGAATTCTGTACCAGGTTCTGTGTCCCGTCATGAGTGAGTGAAGACTCAAATTGCTCTAATACCTTTACAATCTGCCATGACTCAGGCCTCTTCTCCGGTTGCAAGGCCCAACATTGCTCAATTAAAGCTCGCAGGGCAGGTGGGCAGTTCACCGGAATTACAGGTCTCAAGTTCTAAAAATCACAGTATGTTCAAGGTCAGAATTTCATGCTAACAAGTCTTCTTTTTGTACTTCATGTCAGAAACAAAAAATAAAGAATATATATATATATATATATATATATATATTGACAGGTATGCTGCTATAAACATCATTTTTGAAGATCTTCAATGTTCACTCAAAAGCCAATTGAAAATTCATCAACTATGAAACAAGGAACCACCACACCTTGTTTTTGAAATCTGCGTAGTTTGACAGCCTTAGCAAAGAACTCTTCAGAAAACTTACCATATTAGTGGAAGACACAGATTTAATACCAACGTTTCTCAGAAAAACATTTCAGGGAAGATGGGAAGTGTATCGCATGAATGGCAAGGATTATTAAAAAAAAAATCTATGTCCAACATGATTTGGTTTAGAGTAAGCAACATCATTCCAAACTCATCAAAATATTTGGTGTAGTTATCATGTTCCGGGATTTGTCTAGTGGCATCTTCAAGTCTGTTCTGAATAGACTACTACCTGGAAAAAAGTTATTAATGGTTTGATCAAGGGTTTATGGGAGAGTGCAATACACATTCACTTACAAAAGACACTAAAACACGCCTTTGTGTTTCCACAAAAAACATGTAGTATTCTATACAGAATAGACTTGTAGGTGCAGCGAAACAGCCCCTTACTCAACACTAACAGCACAAAAACGTGGAGATGGAGAATGGAAATGGAGGGAGTGCCAGCATGCAAATTGGAGACTTATATAAACTCAGGAAATAAACCTGTGATTTGGAAACATACCTTATTCACCACGGCAAAAGCTGCCTGAATGGGTGTCATATCCTCATAAGGGATGGTTCCAGCCACCATCTCCCATAAGACAAGACCGAAGCTGTACACGTCAACCTTCCGTCCATAGGGCTTGTGTTTGATCATCTCGGGTGCCATCCAACGAAAGGTGCCCGGGTCCTCGGCCAAAGAATCACAATATGCCTCCTCACAAGCTATTCCGAAATCAGCAACTTTCAAGTGGAAGTCTTGATCGAATAGGATATTCTCGGGTTTAAGGTCACGATGAATGACACCTTGAGAGTGAATGTACTCCATTCCCCTAGCAATTTCCAGAGCAATTGCGACCAGTTTCTGTAGTGGAAGCACTTTGCGCTCGAGCTTGTGTAAGAATGCCCTCAAGGAACCCCCAGAAAGATATTCCGTGATAATGCAGAAGACTGGTGGCTTTCTGCATGCTGCGACCAACTGCATTATCATATAAAACACCTCCATGAGGAAAAAGCAAGAAAGAAGCAACCTCGTTCATACATAAACCACTTATTCTTTCCCCCCACTTTCAATGGTGAGTATAGATAAGTTTACAATTCCAAATGGGTTGAAAACCCGTGATTAATAAGGTGAATAAATTCAATTTTTTTGAAAGATAATTCAGGATATCATTAAAGCAAAAGAAGACTACAATGAGCAAAAACAGCAGGTTCACAGAATGTGAACGAAAAAAGATAACCGTCCTACATAGACTAGAAACAAAAACAGAACGTGCTACAGGACATGAACGAAAAAAGATAACCGTCCTACATAGACTAGAAACAAAAACAGAACGTGCTACAGGACATGAACGAAAAAAGATAACCGTCCTACATAGACTAGAAACAAAAACAGACTACAGGACATCTAATCTGAGAACATTTCTGCTATTTCTGATTACCCAATCTCTTTCTTACTAGAACACTACGAGAGAATAGGGTCTCTAATCCTCATGCATAGAAGAGGACAAGAACTATCCACACCCTTTAAAAAAAAAAAAACCTGTTTCTTTCCTTCCATAAAGACCAAGCGATAGCACTTGGTAGCAATGCCCAAATTATTGCTCGTGGAGGGCCTAGAGAAGAAGATGACCAACAAGATAAGAAGTCCCAAAAGGATCTAGGAAAGACTCAAACCACTCCTAACTGGGATAAGAAGAAACTCCAAACACCCATAGCAAAAGGACAATGTAAGAGTAAGTGATCCATCGATTCCTCCTCAGAAAGGCAAACACAACGAGTTGCTAAACTCCATCCTCGGCTTTTGAGATGATCACCAGTAGGATCTTATCCAAACATGCTGTCCAAATGAAATAAAATAAAATAAAAATACCTTAGATGGTACCCCAGGGTCCCACAAAATTTGATGAGGAAAATGGGAGCTAGAACGGGCATGGAGAGCCTAATAGAAAGATTTCACTGAGAATTTTTTTTTTGAATAGGTAAAAAAGTAGAACACAAAGTACAACAACGTAAAATAGATCAAAGGTTCACACAGAATATGAACCAAAGACCACAAGATAAGAAAAAAACAGAAGATAGACAATAATAGCAGATAATTTTGAACTGGGTTTCATTACGGGATGGAGGGGTGGATCTGGGTCCTCTGTTGGGTTGACAGTTATCTCTAAACAAGAGACTCTTATCTTTTTATTTTCAGTTTACGCTATTGTAAACTCTTGTCTGTATAATTCTTCCTTGATCTTGTAATTATTTCCCCTCTTTTTTATATATAGTTCTGATTATCGATAAAAAAAATAGCAGAAAAATCAAAAGCACCATGTATGAAAGATAAACACGGTACTATAGCCTCTCAAGCAGCCCATCATCCTCAAAATTCTTTTTAAAGCGCACCATGCTAGAAGAGATTGTTGAGTTCGATGATACACTTGATCTTTAGAAGATGCGTTACCATCGAAAACTCGCATGTTTCTCTCCTTCCAAAGGGCCCACCCTATGGCTCCCAGAAGCATGGCCCAAATCACCAAGATGGGACCCTCCATGGGGAACAAAAACCAACCTGATAAGGAACACCGAAGGGATCTAGGAAAGATCTAGACGTTTCCCAATTGGCGAAGGAATTGACCCCAAATGGCAGCAAAAGGACAATGAAGAAGAAGATGGTCAACCTACTCCTCTGCCTCGAGGCACATAAAACAACGATTGATCATCATCCACCCTTTATTTTGCAAGTGGTCACACATGAGAATCTTATCCTACGTGGCCGTCCAAAGGAAAAAATATACTTAAGATGGAATGTCAGGATTCCATACAACCTGATATGGAAAAGGAAGACATGGATAAACTCGCAAAGATTGTAGAAAGGATCTCACAGTGAAACGTCCTTTGTTGTCCTTTAACCAAACTCTAACATTCCACCTCTGTAACCTCATACTAACCGATGATACACGGGTGAATAGTCTAAGAAGATCTTCTACTTCTCAATCGTTTAGGTTGCGTCTAAACCTAGGGGACCAAGTTGCAAGCTCACCTATTCCTTGGATACATGAGGCCACGGATAAGTTTTTGTCCAAGGCTAAGGACAATAAGTTCCCGAAATCCCTCTGAAGGGATGTCTGGCCACAGCAGATGTCTTCCCAAAATTTAATCTCGGAACCATTCCCCACCCTAAACAGAATATGTTTGTAGAAACTCGTGCGAACATTGAAGATGGCTTTCCACAAGCCAACCCCATATGGGCCTTTTGCAGGTTTAGGCTCCCGAACTGAAATTGCCCCATGTCTCGCAACTATAACCTTTCTCCAAAGGCTATCTCATTCCTCCCCAAACCTCCATAACCATTTACTCATCAGGGCCTTGTTGACCTCCACCAAAGGTTGAAGGTTTAGCCCCCCCATCTTAATTGGAGTGATGACAGAATTCCATTCCACCAAATATTCCACCAAATGGTACTTGTGTTCTACAAACAACTAGCCTGAACTACAGGACTAGGATGAACCAAATACAAATGATTAAGGAGCCTAGCCAAATCATATATTTCCCAATCATTGAGGTCACGCCTCAATCTTGGAGACCTGACACCTACCTCCTAACTCGATGCTAAAAATTCAAATTTTGTTTTAAGGATAGCCATCAAACTTCTTTTCTTTATGAAGTAATGAAGCGAGCAAATAACAATACCATCAGCACCGAAGTATAGATAATGGAAACCATATGAAACAGAAACAACCAGAGGTAGCTATTGGGAGATTAAGAATAACAAAGGGGAGCTAGTCTAAAATTTCTCAGGGCACACTTCACAGTAAAGGTAATTTTGACCATGATCATTTAGGATCGAAGAGAAGGTTATACAAACATCACCCATTTAGCTGATAGATAGGAGGAATACACCGAATTCGACAAAGACTTGTGAAAATCTGAAACAAACAAATTGCAAAAGGTGTCTAAGAGGAGCATGGATACTTGTATATGAAATGTCATAATCCTAACAAGCAAAAAAAAAAAACAAAACAATTAACCTACTTCTTGATAATTACCAAATATTATGGGAGGAAGCAGGTTTAAAACAGAAGAAAGACGTTAGTTACCTTTATGACATTTTGATGGTGGAGATGAGACAGAAGAGTAACTTCTCTATTGAACTGCTTCTCTAGTCGAGCTCTCATGGCTCCATTTTCGTCATCATCAGGTTGTGTGATAATTTTCACGGCAACAGGTTCATCCTTGTATATCCCATGGTAAAGCCGACTGTGTGCCCCAGTGGCAAACCTAAGCCCAAGGAACAACTTGGAGAGATCAACCATCCATTCATCCGCCGTTTCCACGGCCCTGACCCTTCCTCCTCCATGGTCAAAGTACTTAGTCCATGATGACTCCTTTCGGCTCTTCGTTTTCTCAGAAATTTTCATTGAAAAAAATTGCCTGAGTGGGCTTGTACTCGAGGATGACAAGGAATTGGATACCCGAGTATCTCGGGAATACAATTTGCCACCAATTTCCTTGTCTGGTTCTCTTCTACGAGGATGTGGAGTGGAGAATCTCTTCCGATCAGACCGGGCTTCCTTGAAGGCATCAGAAATAGCAGTTTTGGGAAGAGGGGATAAGGATCTCATTTTGTCAATGGTAGGATTTTGCTGAAGAGCAGTTTTGGGAAGAGGGGATAAGGATCCAAGTTTGTTAATGGTAGGATTTTTCTGAAGATCAGTTTTGGGAAGAGGGGATAAAGATCTCTGTTTGTTGATGGTAGGATTTTGCTGAAGAACAGTTTTGGGAAGTGGGGATAAGGATCTCTGTTTGTTAATGGTAGAATTTTGCTGAATTTGTCGATCAAAAGATCCTGATTTTGGATTCACAGCAGTTGTTCCAGGCATAGACTTTAATCCAGAATTGTGATCCAGTTGAAAGGATAATGGAACAGAGACCAGTCTCGACGAATCCCATCTATGACACACAGTGTGAGAGAATTTTGTCCTCCTTACCCAAGAGATAGCCTCTTCCTCCATTGCCTCCACTAGGTCTAAAGAACCCTAAAACACCTGATGAGAAGAAAATTCCTTATTTTTCTACTTCTTCAGCTGAGTAAAAGCCTTGAAATTAAACAAATCTTCTTCCAACAATCCCATCTGAATCACCTAACTCCATATCCAAAATCCGTTCAAACTCATCAAGACCCATTAACAGAGAAACCTCCCAAACCCAATTTCCATCTCCATTAAAATCAAAATCCTTTCAAATTAATTTTTTTTTTTTTTTTAAAACCACTAAGATTTTGCTCTTTCAAACCCTACCCTCATCTCCATCAGAACCAAAATCCCTTCAAATCCACCATAACCCATTAACAGACAAACCTTTCAAACCCTAACTTCCATATTTATCAAAGAATCAGAAACCCTGAACCCACCTTAAACAATACAGAGTTCTAGCTTCAAAGTCAAATACCACCTTCCTCAAAAGCCTGGAAAATCCCACACAGAACTCAAATAAAAATATAACTAAAAATAATTTTAAAAAAATAAAATTACTCAAATAGAATCAAAAACAAAGAAAAACCCATGATTTTAACCCAATCAAACAGAGAAGAAAACCAATAATTCCCTCCAAACAATCATAATCCATTAAAAAAAAAATACCCCATTTAGAATAAACAAATCAAAAGTCTTCCCCATTACAGGAAAGCTTGAATCTGAGCAGGAAACAATAAACAAATCAATGCACCAACCGTACCTCAACCGTAGATCTATCCTCGTATTATTTATTGTTTCTTCTTGTCATCTCTCTCTCTTTTCTCGCTGCAAAGAATCTCTCTCCATCGCAGCATCTTAGAGAAATTTTGTACGGATCCGATTCTACGAGTAGTTGTGGCCGTAGATTCCGTGGACCTCTTTTTATGGAGTGGGCCCCACTCTTTCGAAAAGTCAAGAAAATACGGACAGAGAAAAAGAGAGAATTGGGAAAAGTAAAATCCAGCCGTCGCTATCACAGAATGCGTTACGTCGTTCCTTTCGCAAAGCTAAATCGTACGGTCCGCACGGGGTACGTCTGTTCGAGGGGGCAACGGCGAGAATACCGTATTTTCGTATGCTTTCCGTATTTGGATCGTAGTTAACTCATAACTGCATAACTAATTTCTGGAGCTTAAAGGCTGATTTTGAAATGACGAATTTACCCTTGTATAATGTGTTTTAGACATCACTGCGTTGGGAGTCTGAGTCATGCCCTGGCATGGTGGCACGAGTCATGGAAGACCTAAATCAAGAGAAATTTTAACAAATGAATTGAGAACCCTATCCCCATGGATCCTTTTCAAAACTATTCTCATTCAGGTGCCTGTAAACTTAACCAGAATTAAAAACGTGGTTCCATTTTTATAACGGAATGGCGGATTCTCATTGGTCCACACCCTAATTTTAAATATTTACCTTGTGGTTAAGATTCACTCACCCTTAGGGTTAAGCAATCTAACCTTGATTTTTCAACCTAAAAACACCAAAATTTTAGTTTTAATTTAGTTAAGCTTAACCAAGGTTAAATGAGTGTTAAAAGGGATACAAGGACATGAGGTAAGATATGAAACGGACCCATCGATCCACTAAGCACTACTTAATTAAAAATGCACATATTTTATTTTTTATGATGCATGTATCTATCAAAACTAATGGATGGAATATTAAGTTGATGGCACAAGCAGCATCCAGTAGGGTTAAGCAATGGTTGATTGAAAATATTAGTATTTACTTATGATTTTGGGGGGAATAATAGGTGGGTATAAAATATTTTGGGTTTAGGGGATTCCAAGTGTAGCCTTTGAATTTTTTTTTTTTGGGTCAAGTTCATAAGCCATTTTATTTATAAGTTTCATATGTATCTTATGGATATTATTTCTCCTTATTTAAGGGGCAGTTGTCCCCTTATGCCCTTATGCTCATGGTTATGCCTGTTAAAAAATTAAACAACATATCATAAAAAAAAAATTTAAAAATCCATAAGCTCAAGAGAATAGCTACTCCCATGCCTCATAGTTATGTCCTATTAAAGATTTTTTTTTTTTCTTCAAAAATTACGGGAGGTAATTGACCTAGTGCCCTATTGCTATACCTAGGATTGTACTCAAGCCAAGCTAGCTCAATGACTCGACTAAGCTCGACTCGTTTAAGCCAATATCAAGTGGATATTTCAGGCTCGAACGAATGAAGTCAAACTTTTATTTGAGCTTGAAATTTAAACAAGCCAAGCCCAAGCCCAACTTTATTTGATTCGGCTCGGCTTGAACTCGGCTCGTTTCGGGCTTAGTTTGGCTTGAGCTCGACTCAACTCGACTCAAAATCTATATGCAATCATTTGTAGAATTGTAATAATTTACAATTTTTAATTAATAAGTTTAAGAAATAATAATAACAAAAAAAAGTTAAATAGTTAAAGCAGAAACTCTAATCTAAATCTTTACTATTTGGACCAAAGGACTATTACAAATCTTATTTTGTATATGAACGTATTAATTTTCTCTAATTTCTTATATTACAAGTTATTAATAAATATTTTTTGTAAAAATTATATAAAGTTAAACAAAATAATTTCATGAATCAACCTTGAGCCAACCAAAGTACAGTTCGGCTTGAACAAAGTTTGAGCTTGAATGGAGCTCGCTCGATCAAGCCAAGCTCAAGACTAAACATTTAAGCTTGGATAAACTCAAGCCAAGCTTAAGCTGAGCTCTAGCATGTTCGGCCAAGCTCAAACTTGGCTCAAATACACCCTAAATATACCCTTTAAACTATATATATATATTTTTAAAATATCAGGGGGCAATTGTACCTATCTCCGCTCCTCTTGACAAGCTGCAGGGTGGTGCTCAAATTAAAGCAGTCTAATATGAGCCTCACGAACAAAAATCAAGTGAAACAAGCGTTATAAAAGATTAATGGGATTAAGATTGAATCACAACCAATCACGATTGAATATGGGAAGAGTTCAATTGCACCCACAGGTCAACACATGTCCCTTTTAACCTCAATTAATCGTGGTTACGATTCATTAACCCTTAGGTTTCATCAATATAACCTTGGTTTTTAGAATTCTTAAAAAAATTAACCCATATTTAAAATTCCTTAATCCTAGAGTAAAAAAATTAATATATTTTTTTAAAATCAAGGTTAGATTGTTGAACCCTAAAGGTTATTGAATATTAACCACGGTTAATAGAGGTTAAAAGGCACACGTGTTGACTTGTGGGTGCACAATTGAACTCTCCCCGAGTTCATTCGCAATTGGCTGTGATTCAATCTCAAGGGATTAGATGAGTTGATTTTGAAATGTTTGCATAAGTGATACTTTCTCTTATGTCTCCCATCTCATATCATTGATTTTTTGGTTAGCACAATTGGTGTATTAACCTTACTCTAAATCAATCCTTATTCACAGCCTCCACCAACCACTTTTCTATTATTTAATTAATTACAATGGTTAAATGCTCGCTCATCAAGAATAAGGTAAAGGATTGTCCCGGGCGATGTCAAAGAGGGTGGTCTCAGTCTTCCACACACTATGCGACATATGGCGGATAAGTCATTTTTTACTTCTCCACACATTATGCAACATATGACAATAAAGTTGTGAGAAAAGAGGAGAGAGATATCTAGTGGGGAGAAGTCAAAATCATGAGGAGAAAATGGAATGACTTCTCCTCTTTTTGTCGCCACAAGTCACATAATGTGTGTGGAAGCCCGAGACCAATTTTCGGGCATCGCCCAAGACAATCCTAAGTCCAAGAATAAACATGCGGTTGGTGGAGGCTGAAAGTATAAAATGATTGAGAATAGGGTTAATATTCCTTGTTAGCACAAATCAAATAAAATCAATCCAACTTGTGAAGCCATTCCACCGTCCGTTTGTAGTTCGTATTGGTTTGGTTACGTATTTTTTCGACTTTTGGAAACCTAGCTATACTAATGCACATTAGTGGATTTTTTATTTGATAACGAGGGTGTCCAGGCCTCTTAGAGCACCCAACTAAATCTTTCGGCACGTGCAGGGGCGGAGCCAGGAATTTTTCATTGGGGGGCCAAAATACATGTATACAAAAAAAATTTTGGTTTGAGGGTATGGGATTTGGGGGTTTGGGGGCGTAGCCCCCGAGAAAAATTTTTTTGGGGTAGTTTTTTTATTTTGAAATTTTTTTTTCTCGGTAATACCTTTGAGGTCGCCACCTGTCCTATTAATACCCCTTCACTGTGGTTAAAATTCACCCACCTCCTTGGTTTAAAAAAAATATATCAAATTTCTTTTTGAACCCTTGTTAAAAATTCACTAACTCCTAAGATTAAAATTATTTAAATATTTTTTTTTTAAATCAAGGATAAGTGAACCATGAGATTGGGTGAATTTTAACCATAGTTAAGGGGTGTCAATAAGGACATGAGCATAAGGGGACTCCATTGGGGGGCCACTATATATGTGACAAAAAAAATTGGGGGGGCCACTACATCATATAGGACAAAAAAATTAGGGGCGCCAAGTATACTAAAAATATTTTTTTTTAATTGAGGGGCCCACTAGTCATACTAGTAGAGAAGGGATTTACAAAAAATTTGGGGGGGCCATGGCCCCCCCCGGCTCTGCCCCTGGGCACGTGCAAACCTTTCAATCCACACGCGCTAAGAAAGCAAAGATAAATCCTTGAGGTAACTAACAAGATCAAAAAGAGAATCGAACTTAGGACCTCCACTTCTTGAGGGGTGGCCATGGTGAGCCAGGCCACCAACCCCCATTGGTTAACACACACACCTTGCGACTTTTGGGTGTGTCTGTGTCTTCAGTCTCAGACATGCATGCCATCAGCTCCCGGCCGCTTGTCACGGTTCATGCCACTGGGTGCGTGAAGAACACGCCTTGCAGTCAGCATGTGCAAAACGCGTTTAGAACTTACAAGTCAATGCCATTTTGAGAAGATGGCGGGGCTCGCAATCTATAAAATGCCATAATACTTGGAGGAGGTCAACCGAAAAGGAGTAGACATTCAACATACACTAATGATAAATTAATTTTAATTGTAGTTGGCTCTTTTGAACTGTGATTAATGTTTTTAAAAACTAAGGTTAAAAATATGAGGCCAACGAGTTAGTAAATCTTAATCATAGTTAAAAGAGAGTTAAAAAGAAGACTTGTGCCAAGAAAAAAAGAGGCGAGACGCCCTCCCAAGGTTTTTAATTTCGAAATTCTCGATGATTTCGGCCAGCCAATCTGAACCAAAATCCCGAAAAATTGCGGGATTTTGGCAAAATTTCGAAATCCGAAATATTATTATTTTATTAATTATATATATATATATATTTATTAATATATATATATATATGTTAAAAAAATAATATTTTATTAAAATTTTATATATTTATATAAATATTATTATTTTATTTTTTAAATTAATATATAAATTTTCACGGAATTTCTGTAAAAATTTTGAAATTTTTTGAAATTTTTGAAATTTTAATTAAAAAATAATTTTAAAAACTATTTAAAAATAAAAATAAAAAATCAGATTTCGGTCAAAATTTCGAAATCTTCGAAATCCAAAATTTCATCTGAAATTTTCGAAATTTCGGCCGAAATCTAATTTTTGAAATAAATTAAGTTTCAATGTCGTTGGGGTTGTCCGAAACCGAAATTTCACGAAATTTCAACGAAATTTTAAACCATGCGCCCTCCTATTGGCCCCCGCGAGAAGGGGATTATTTTCCTCTTCATGACACTATTGAAGAATTGATGAGTTAGGAACATTAACGGTAAAACCTGGACAATTAATAGCTAATGCAAGAACTTGGCAACAATGGAGTGTGATATCAAGATTGTATAAATATAAAAATAGATATAATATTTTTTTTTAAAGTGTACATATTGACACAATTGTTGCCCAGTTTCACTTCTATTTGGTGAGTGCATCCGGCATTCTGAAGCATTAGTAACAGGAGAATTGCTAACCCTATTCTCAAGCATTCCTATTCAGCCAAAAACCAACATTTGTTAGAATAGAGATAGGTATTGGTTTTTGGCTGAAAGCAATACTTTAAAATCCATATCGACTTGACCGGTCAGACCAGTTGATCAACAAACTGGACCCTCATTGGGTTCGTTTGAACCCTCAACAGGCCAAGCGTTTACCTCATAACAAGCTAATTCAAACGCTTGACCCGTGTGACTCGGACAATTTCCTTTAAACCACTTGGATCATTGCAAAGGCCAAATCTAAATCTTTCAAAATCTATAGCGCATCGCTTACTCAAAAAATAATCATAAATGGCTTGATGTAAGTCCAAACTAGGTCTATAGGCTCTTAAGAGGAGCCCAAGATAAAAAATGACATATTAAATTAATAATTGCTGAATAAAAATATATAGGAAACAAATGGAGGTTTTGAAACAAAATCTAGAAAAGAATAGTTATGTACACAATAACACAAGAAAAAATTTGAACAATATATTTGATAATTATTTATTAACGTTGTTTTTAAATAAATATATTAAAATTAACTGTATATATGACATCATTTGACATAACTGGATCAACCCAATTGACCCGGTAGTTCCACCAATTTGGACAATTAAACCCGCTCCTTAGACTGGCCAATATCTGGTATGGTTTTTAAACTATTGGTTGAAAGTAAGGACAAGTGTTAACTTTTGATCATAGGGATAGGGAATGTCTCTTACTAACATTGAGATGTGCTTACTGTCAATTCAATCTTTTATGGAGAGAGTTCAATGGTACCACAAGTTAACACGTGTCCCTTTTAACTCCTTAATATATTCATTAACCCTTCATATGCAAAAATCTAATTTTGTTGAATCCTAAGTTTTAGTGAATCTTAATAACATATTAATAGAGGTTAAAAGAGACACATGTGTGACTACTTGAGCGTTGAGCATGAGACGAAACTTTCAATCCCATTTTAAAGGGTTGAGACTTGAGATCTCGTGGGAAAGGAATCATATCCCCATTTTTCCTTTGCTAGGCCAGAGCTTCATTCTCTACCTAATTCTTTATGCTATGTTTGGTTGCCGAGAAAATAAGTGAAAACATGGAAAAGAAAAGAAAATTTTGGATTTCTAATACAATTTTTAGTTGTGTTTTCTCTAATTTTCTTTTCTTTTCCACGTTTTTACTTATTTTCTTGACAACCAAACATAGGGTTACTGTTTTTTTTTTTTTTGGGGGTTATGAAATTCTTTACTGCACGGAAAAAAAACTTTTTTTCCCAGAAAAATAGTTGAGTGGAATTATTTTCCCTCCAAACAATCGGAGCCTTTTGGATCAAAAGCAAAAACAACCCCCAAAAAAATAAATAAAGTGCTATGCTCAAACGCAATCTTCCCTAGGGCTGCACAAAGACCGATCAGCCCATTGGTGCGACTCGGCTCGGCCCAAGATCGGCCCGGCCCAAAAGCTAATTCAAGCCAAGCCAAGCCTAAAAAAAAGCCTGAAATCTAATTCAAGCCGAGCTCGGGCCAACCCCTGTGCGGCTCGGCCCGGCTCGGCTCGAATATTATTAAAAAATAAATAAATAAATAAAATTATTATTTATATATATCATTATTATATATATAAATAATGTAAAACATTATTATTTTTTAAAAAAAGAATTCAAGCCGAACTCGAGCCAAGCCAAGCCCGGCTTGAGCTTGAATCAATTCAGGCCAAGCCGAGCTTCAAGCCGAGATTTTGAATTCGGGCCACACATTCAAACGTCATTTATGGCCGAGCCGGGCTTCGGGCCTCGATCAAAACTATTCAAGCGAGCCGGGCTTGGCCAAGCCCGGCCCGAATACAGCCCTAATCTTCCCCAACGCAACGTACCCTATAACAGGGAAATGGGCTAACAGTTGTTGCCAGTTACCACCACCTGCGACTGGGCTAACATTTTTAAAATAACAATAATAATTTCAACATATATAACTTCACAAGATTGCAACACAAATTACAAAAGCCGCTATCACTCTTGTTTTTTTTCCAAGCCAGAACTACAAAGAAAGCAATTCAAGCGAATAAGTGAAAAAAAGAATAATAGACGCGTGTGACAGACACATCTTGTGTCCTTTTTTCTTTTTCTTTTTGGGTTGTCCTTACATGGCACGCAAGTCGACTCAAGTCATGAAACCCAGATTTAAAGTAACGAATTTTTTGAATAAATTTCTGAGGACTGACCTTTTTTGAAATAATTTTTTTTTTTTGTTATTTATTTGAGGCTTCTAATAAAGCTAGTTGGAACAGTTGTATAAAAAACTAGTATTTCAAGATTACTGAAATCTCATTTGGCATCATTCCAACACGGGGCACTTTAAAGTTAGCTCAGCCACACACTTAGCAAAAGATATGCTTTTCCTTCGCAAGCCTTCAGGTAGTCACCCGATCAGCCACTCCATAGATGTTGAGTGGAAAAAAAATTGGAAAGTACCAATTCCCCCAAAGATTCAAACCTTCATTTGGCGGGCCTGTCATAATGGTATCGCAACAGTGTAGACTTTGTAATGAGAGAGAAGAAACTATTACCCACATGTTCTTGGAATGTCCAAGTGCTCGAGCCATATGGTTTGGCTCCCAATTATCACTCAAGCTCCCTCCTACAACAGATGAGCCTTTTAATGTTTGGATGAAGAAATGGTTGAATGCCCCAGATTTGGGCAAAAGGGATGGCTATTTATCCTCTCGTATTTGTGCCACTCTCTGGTTCATCTGGAAGCACCATAATGAAGTCATATTTCAAGGAGTGGAGAACCATCCTTCATCATCTGGGAACTCTTTGAATCCAAGAAGTTCGCAGCCGAAGACATGAGCAGTATGGTAGAGAATCCTAGCTGGGTTCGATGGGAGCCACTGCTCAGGATTGGATTAAAATTAATGTCGATGGCGCAACCCTTTCATCCCATGTAGCAGTTGGTGCGGGAATCATTGCAAGAAATCACATTGGTCAGATCCTATTAACTTCCCAGAAGGTAATAGAGTACATGATGATATGGTGCTTCTCATGCATATCATAATCATACATGTACTCTATTAGAAGGTACTGGCAGGGGGTAGCAGCAGGATTGCAGAAGCGGAAGCAAATCGCTGGTTCAAATGATTGGCAAAGGGTGATCATCGAGTCAGATGCCAAAGAGATCGTCGACTCTATTCGGGATGCAGCCATTTTGGCTCATTGGGAAATTCATGCCATTTTGGCTCACATTCAGAGGCTCCAAAATCAAATTGGTTCAGTTGTGTTTAGTGTTATCAGGCACCAAGCAAATCAAGCTGCCCATGAGGCTCTAAACAAAAGTATTCTCAAGGGTTCCTCCCGTTTCCCTTTTCTTAACTGGGGACCTCGTCCTCCTGATGATGTAACACTTTCCTTTTGTTATTGAAGTGAATCGGTTAACCAAAAAAAAAAAAAACTTTTTATGATTTTTAACTTGGGGAAAAATTGAGAATAATTCTTCAAAGCTAAAAAGTCACTAAAAGTCAATTTAGAAGTGAAATCAAACACTACCCGATCTCTTTGAGGAGATCAATGTCATTTTAATTAGAACTAATGTTGAGTGAAGGAAAAAAGTTTTAAAAACTATATATAAAATAAAAGGCTTAGTTGAATTATCATATATAGATTAATAATATTTTTAGTTTATGATATTCTTGGATAAGGATTTTACATTATATATACTAATGAGCCGCACATATGATGAACTTGAGAGAGGGAAGGGGGAGAGAGTGAAAATAGGATCCCTAATGTGACCTACATGATTGTGAGGAATTGGCTCAATTCCAGAAAATTCTTGAGGCATCGCTCGAGCGGTTTCGCGACACAATAGGTTGTAGTGCCTTGGAGCATTTTGCTTGAGTGGTCATAGGCAGGCTGGACTCCAAAATTTGCTTGAAAACTCTTATATTGGAGAGGAGATGTTTCTATTTAGTCTAGGACTCTTGTATAGACCTATAAATACGTAGTTACAGGTCTAAGGTTTGCTAAGTAAAACAAAGTATTGAAAGTGGGAGATAATAAAAAGGGTTTAAACATACTAGGACTTGAAAAAAGTTTAATGGATGATAAATAGGAATTCTCCTTTGGATTTTATTGAGAAGATGAGTTAAGTGAGTTGAGTGCTATTTAGGGCTGTCAATGAGTCGAGCCAGCTTGACTTGGCTCGAAACGAGTCGAGCTTGGGCAGGATTAAAAAGCTCATCAAGTCGAGCCGAGCCAAGTAACTGAACTCGTTTAGATAACGAGTCGAGCTCGAATAAAAGGTAGCTCACCTCGACTAATTCAATGAATACTCATGTACAGTTATACCCCTACCAATATTGAGTTTTACATTAAAAAGTATAAGAAAATGAAATAAGTTTTTTAATTAAGAACATAAAATGTTCATCAGGTTAGTGAAAACACTATTTTATCTTCCCATTTTCTTTGTACCCCAGTATTTAATCCCTTAATTGTTAGAATATCGTCTCCACTATACAATTTTTTTTAAAAATTAGAACTTAACGAGCCGGCTCGAGCTCAATGATTTGTAGACGAGCCGAACCCGAGCGGAACTTTTCGAGCTCAAGCCGAGCCTAAGCAAACATCAAAAATCCAATGAGCCGAGTATGAGCAATGCCCAGCTCGGCTCGTTGACACCTCTAGTGCTATTGTATTAGTTCCTTTAAGGTTTCTTTAAATAAGGAAGAAATAATCGGATTTTGACCCGTGGACATAGGAAGATTATTGTCAAACCACGTATATCTCTTGTTTTCTCTTGTGTGTATGCTTGTTTATTTTTTTTTCGTTGGATCTATTTTTCCCAACAATGATGCATGTGTGTTAGAGGGGAGACATGGGGAGAGAGAAAATGTATTAGAAACGACGAATTGTATAACGGTTGAAAACACATAGAGAGTGGGAGAGTAGGAGATAAAAAATAGGAGTTCATAACTGAGTAAACTAGTCCTATTTAAAGGGATTGAAGTTAATAGATTTAAAATAACTTTAATACCCTTAAATATATATTTAATAGGATAATATAATATATATATATATATATATATATATATATTTTGTCATAGTAAAAAAAGTCAATTGAAACTACATACCCCTCCTCTCACCTCTCATTATAATAGTAGAGAAGTAAACCCGATTTAGTAATTATAAATTAGCGTCGACTTTTAAGGAAAATAATAGTTATTGTTAACTAACTATTGGGATAACAAGTTTAAGTTAATCGGAAACAATTAAATTATTAGAAAAAAACTTAGGCTTCAAAGTACCTCGGCCCAAATAATTTATGGCCCATTTACACATGGGCTGATTCCATGCGCCCTAAATCCCGTCCCAAAGCCCACTCAACAAGGTTTTGTTTGTCATACTTCCATGGCACTCGTGGGAATGCCCATGTGTTTAACCAATTTCAAGTTATTCACCCTTTTGGTACCTATTCATGCATGAATAGAAAAAAGGCAAAAACCCGTAAAAGGGCTTAATTTAAATTACCCACAAATTTATTGATTTAACTCAAAAATTTCGATAGAATTTAAAGAAAGAAAAAAAAAATAAGAAAGAAAATTATGACTTTCTAACCATGTATATTACAATGGAGAAAAACTAAATACACAAAATCATTAAATTCAATGGGTTGTGTTTTACGCTTACAGAGGTAAAGAAAATGACATGTTCTGTATTTAGTAGGAGGAATAGCGACATCACTGAGATTTTCTTTTACATCTGACTCGGTAATAAACAGGTATCTTTTACATCGACTCAGTAATAAACAAACAGGTAGGGGTCTACAAAACCCGAGTTCAATCGCAATTGCGATTGGACAGGATCCAGACTCCCAGGGAGGTGTGTCTTCCCTACATTGGGAATGGGATGATAGAGAGAATCCTCGACCAAGGCACAATGAATCAGAAGATCATTCCACACGGAAAAAAAAAAAAAAAGATTCATCTTATTTCTGAATGTATTATATTATGATTATACATTACATGCATTACCTAATATACATGAATGACTCCCATTCTACCTTTCTTTTCCCTTATCTTTTTTCAATTTTCTACAGAGGATTTGATCAGATCCATTATTTCCCGTCCAATTCTTCCCTCTCCCAGCTGACTGATTTCTCTGCAATCCAATGCCAAAATTTGATATGGCAATTGCCATCACCCGGTTGCTTTCCTCTGTGCAGAATCTCAGTTACAAAGTCTACTCCGGCATAATTTTTTTGTTTATTAGGCCAACATCCAATATTTTTTCCCTCTTTTTGATGGGACGCTTGAATATTTTTGGAAGGTGAGGGCCAAATCAAACCATCTCCAGAAGTTTGATATTCCCGGTGGAATTGGCAGCAACTAAGGTGGAGGACTGGCCCCGCCAGCACACAGAGGAGATGAACTGCGCAGCATCATCAGCTTCACGGCCGGAAAGTGGGTCTGTGCTGCTGAATTTGAACGTCAACACCGGCATAGGGAAAGCTTTGTGGTAGACAAAAACCTGTTCCATGTAAGATAAGAGCAACATCAAAATAGATGACATGGACGGTAAATAATTAGCAGTGACATACATAGACCTACATGTGTGCATTCCCTATAATCATATCCATATGTTGTTCCAACTTGAAGTCTCCATAACAGAAAATATAGACACTAACAAAAAATAGCCACAAATTCGAGGCAAGGCCAACTCATTTAAAAGTTAAAACAAATGAACTGGAATCACTACAGGGGTAGAACGTAGGCAGGGTAAATTAATTCTACAATGATACTAAAAAAAAAGAAAAAAAAATGCAAAAGATTCATTTCAAAAAGCAAGATCATCCCTCACCACACCATACACGTCGCTAACAGATCATGTAGAGACTCAAAACTTGCATGTCTAGATAATTATGCAAATTGACTGATAACATTGTTTTGGTGTCAAATTACTGCATTTAATGTTTCTCTATGTTAATAAATATGTGGTGGCCATAGTGACAAAGTGGGGGTTCAGGAATAATTCGGCAGAGGTCAAGTTTGGAAAAATTTGGAAAAAAATCGGGAAATATTTGGAACAAATAAAAAATAAATTAATAAATATAAAAATATTCCGAACAATTTGAATAAAAAAAATACAAAATAAGTAGTTTTTTGCCAAGTTTGAGAAAATAATTCAAAAAATTCGGTAATAATCCGAAAAATTCACGAATAATTCAGAAAATTTGCCAATAATTCGCGAATAATTTGGAGAATAATTCGGCAAAGCAAAAATACGCGAATAATTTGCGAATTTTTGAAATAAACACAGTTTTTTGTTATAGTGGTGGTGCAATAGACTAAGGGTTAAAACGAAGAAAACAACCAAAACAAAACAAAAACAAGGTCCACCGGTCGACCACTATTCCCACAGGTCGACCAGTAGGACGAAAGAGGGTTAGAAAAATGTATGGGGAAATTGGGCAGAGAGTGAGTAAACAACCAGTTGACCACCCACCAAGTCCGGTCAACCGCCCTTCAACACCAATCGACCGCTCCTCTAAGGTTTAGCCCCAAAAAACCTTCTAATTGTGGATTTCTGAGAATTCTAATTAAAGGGGGAGACTCCTAACTCTATAAATAGACCTTTAATTAATGGGTTTTGGGTTTCTGAACATTCTAAGAGTTCTTAGAGATTCAAGGAGATAAGAACCTAGGGTTTTGAAAGGGCTTTCACTCGGAGAAGAAGAAAGGATTAAAGATCGAAATCGAAGGTCATTCACAAGCTTGTGATTGTAGGAAAGCGATCGAGAATGGTAGATATGGATTCCTTGTTTTCAATACTATAATCATTGATGTAAATAAGAAGAAAGGATTAAGATTTGTAGTAAAAATAAGAACAAACATGAATTGAAAGTAGATATACTCTCCTATGTTAATCCTATTATGATTATTGATGTATGATGATATTCGATTATGATGTGAAGTTTTGTATGATTGAACACGGGGAAGGGAATGAATTTTGGAGTATGTATGATCAAATATGGAGGAAGGGGTGTATGACGGAGTTTCTTGAATGATTGTACGCAAGATTTCTGGATTTGTGCAAATAACGATTTTAGGGCTATTATCTCTATGTATGAACCACTTGAAATCAATGTAAAATGAATGATCTATTATGACATGATGTTACTTTATGAACCATGATTATGTATGTTTAATATCCAAATCCTGAGGACTATATGCCATGATGAATGATGTATGATGTTGATTTTGCATGTTGGGATATATGTCCGGGTAAACGAACCTTGGTTATGGTCTTGGTTGCTTAGAACATTTATCATGGTGGTATGAGTTGCTATGATGGATTTCCGATGACTCTTGACTAATAATATTCAAGGGTTTATCACCTTTTCACTCTCCTTCACTCACGATAATGATGTATGCACAAGCATGATAAAAATCACGATAACAAATACACCGAAAGCAAGAAAGTAAAAAAGTAAGGAAGTACACAAGTATGACTGCATGATTCAATTTCGCACTGTCTAGTACCAACAATCTAAGATCAAGGCATGAATGTCAAGTAAGTGAATCGTAAGTAAGCTGTGCGCAGAGGATAAAATGCCAAGGATTGGTATCTTGATAAGTAAAGTATAGTTAATCTCTACCCATATATGGTGTTGAGTTACTTTAAGTTATTGCACAATTTACTGAATTCACTCACGAGAAAAGTAAGGAAAGTAAGAAAAGTGAACACAAGTAAGATTTGTAAAGAAAAGATGTTTCTGCACTCAGATTTATGTATGCATGTTCTATTAAACCATGATGAATCTGTTATATTAATGTTTAAGGTATTGTTAGCTAGGAGTATATATCCGCTGAGCGTTTTCATCAAGGATTAAATATACAGTTTCGGGGGATGTATCAGTCCCAACTGAAACCTATATGTATCGGTTTCGGTATCGATTTCAGACGATACGTATAATTTTCTTAAATAAACAAAAAAAATTACATTAATTTTTTTTAAAAATCAAATGAGCAATAAAAACCAAATTTATCAAATATAAATTCATGGGAAGCGACTCAAAGGCAAAGTAGCAAATACAATTACAATTCTACATTGAATCAAACATACATAACTAATAAACGATACATATTGCCCGTTTCGTATCAGTATAAATATCGTACAAGGGGTTATCGATACATATATGTATTGTCCGTTCCATATCGGTTTTGACGATTTTTATTACCATGGTTTCATTGCTTAGCCGAATTTTGAATGTCGGCAGGTTCAAAATTTGATATTTAGCAGCTGGATTTTGGGACGAGGAAGAGACGGAGAGTAAGTACACATAGGTTCGAACCCAAAGGTGATCATCTCGAAGAGGAGAGGGATCTAGATTGATGGCCTTACTATTGATTTTAGTTATATGACTTTCATTAAATGGTTAAGAGATTGTAATCAGATTTTATTTAGATGACTTTAGAGTTAAATAATTGGGTGGAGAATCATGATGTATGATCGGATAATTTATAATTCAATTTTAGTTGTGGATTTTAGATTCGATTGATATATTAATTGAGGAAAGAAAATTTTCAGATTCATATTTTAATATGCCTTAGATGCTTTTAATATTGTTACAAGTTAAGTAAGTCATGTGCCAAGGTCTCATTTATGGCATGTCTCATTTAGCCTAGATGGGATTTTGGCAGACTGTCATACCCCAAAATTTGTAGTAGACTTATGTATATATACTTGTAGAGATTCTAGTAGTAGAGAGGTGTATAAGCTCTCTAGAAGGTTCCTAGAGAGAAGGTGGTAGAAGAGTCTAGGAGTAGAAAACTCTAGAATAGTCTTTTAGAGGAGGTGGTAGAAGTTCTAGAGAAATCCTCCAAATGAGGTAAGAATGTTTTTGAGTCTAGAACTTTCCCATGAGATGTATATAAAGGGGATGACTCCTCATTTGTAACCATCCAATGAGTGGGATCCAAAGAAGGAATCCAATTATATACTCTCTTAAGGTAATAAGAGTTGTAGCTTTCTTCTAAAGAGTATTCCTACTTCTCTCCTACTAAGCTTGAGGGTAAGGCTGACTCGTCTAGAACGGACTCTAGCACGAGTGCCGCACGGTCAAGGTTGGGAAAATAACTAAGGTCGTGACAAGTGGTATCAGAGCGGGTTACGAGAGGGTCGTAACGTGTGAGATTGAGGAGGCCACAACAATTGGGATTGTGGTGAAACAACTTGGTGCAATGGAAGGCAACGCTATGGTTTTCAACCTGGGAGTGGACGAGCCAAGGTGGAGTAAGTCCAGGGATGCTCAAAGTGCCATGGGGACACGACTTGCCGAGGGAGTGCTTGTCGTGGCGAGCAAGGGAGATCACGTTGGGGAGCTCGGTTCAAGCATGACGGGACTCAAGAGGGGAATCGAGCAACTCGAAGGGGAGATGCTGAGCACCAGGGATGCGATGCTCGTTACTCATCGGCAACAGGAAGAAACCATCAAGGAGTGGTTGGAGAAACGACAAGCCGAGAGAGAGCTTGTTGCGGAGAGGATACGAGAACGTATTAGGAATTGGGGTTCGAGCACTATAGGGCGCAAGAAGGGAATCGAGCAACCCGATAGGGAGATGCCGAACACTAGGAATACGTTACTCACCGAGACCACCAAGGAGTGGATAAACAGGTGGAGACAAAAACGGAACTTCTGGTGCTTCATCTGCGATGGGACGCACAATGCTAGGGATTGCGAAGTTCGCAAGGCCCGCCTAGCAAAATTGGAGAGCGGAGAATGGTCAAATGAAGACTCGGACGAAGAAGATGATGAAGGTGATGGGGAGTCAAGCACGGAGTCAATGCAGCTTCTCAACCCAACGGAGGAGGTGGATATGTCCAAGCCCGAGGGTAAAGGGCTTAGGGTCGTGGAGGAGCACCTCGATGGGGATGCCTTGAATGCACAGGGAGACATGGAGGCTAAAAACGACTTTGTCTCAGGGGAAGAGACAAAGGGAGTGGAGGTGAAGACGGCCAAGGGATCGTGGATGATCCAGGCGGTCGAAATGGATGCCAAACCCATTCATAGTGTGGTCCAGGGAGCGAGCGAGACTGCACAACGGAGCATGGAAGGGGGAGGCAAGCTTGTCGGTAGTCGGGCTGGATGGCTACCAACTCAACTTGGAGATAAAGTTTGGGGGTATGGTGGAAGGGATACCTATGCCCTGTGTTAACTCCTAAGGAAGGAGACATCAGGCATAGTCCCATTGGTGCTAGGGACCAAAATAGATACAAAGCGGTTCTGCACTTTGCGAAAGGGAATGAATGGAAGACCCTGAAGTGGAGAAAGCGAAGGAAACAGAGATGGATGCGGTGCAGAAATAAGTCGCGACGAAGGCATCGCGAAATTAGGTGGGGGAGAGTGTCACACCCCAAAATTTGTAGTAGACTTGTGTATATATACTTGTAGAGATTCTAGTAGTAGAGAGGTGTAGAAGCTCTCTAGAAGGTTCCTAGAGAGAAGGTGGTAGAAGATTCTAGGAGTAGAAAACTCTAGAATAGTCTTCTAGAGGAGGTGGTAGAAGTTCTAGAGAAATCCTCTAAAGGAGGTGGGAATGTTCTAGAGTCTAGAACCTTCACATGAGATGTATATAAAGGGGATGACCCCTCATTTGTAACCATCCAAGGAGTGGTATCCAAGGAAGGAATCCAATTGTATACTCTCTTAAGGTAATAATAGTTGTAGCTTTCTTCCAAAGAGTGTTCCTACTTCTCTCCTACTAAGCTTGAGGGTAAGGCTGACTCGTCTAGGACGGACTCTAGCACGAGTGTCGCACGGTCAAGGTTGGGAAAATAACTAAGGCCGTGACAGCGCGACTAATCAACCATCTCATTAGCTGATCTAGGGATCCACAAGAATGAAATGTTCCTTAGGTCACTAAATTGTGGATCTCTCTAATCGCGAAGGTGTATCTCCAAGGGATTCATTACCCGACTCATCTAATAATATTTCTTGAATCACCATCAAATCATCAATGATAAGGGGAGAGATCAAGAAAACGAGAAATACAAAGACCTAGCCATAACAACAAAACCTCTATAGGATTCAACATTGTGTTCACCGCCAGAACCGAATATCGAAAGTCAATCATCAAAATTTAATTTGGAAGAACTGGCGGAAAGAGGGCTCCAATTTAATGCTCAATGATAAATTTAATAGTACTTTTGCACATATCTATATTGTTTAAGGCAAGAAAAATCCAATTTCAGCATCAGATGTAAACATGCACACACCTAGTTGTTGTATTACTTGCCTATATGGAAACTTGTCAAGATGCTGATGTAAGCAGTTAGGCCACTTACATGAAAGTTCATAAGTAGGAGAATTTTGTGGAATGCAAAATACGAAAGATCCACCACAGTAAGGTTTACATACATCCATATGGAATTATTGACAGGGTATGACTTATGAGTACATCCTATTCTTAATACAACTATTCTCTTTCCTTTTTTCTTTCGAATAACATCTACCTCTATGTCAGTCTTGAACAGCTTTGTCACTAGCGCTTCAGAGCCTGGGAAACGAGACCTAGGCACCACTCAATGACCTCGTCTTAACTAGTGCCAGCCTAGACGGAGGAGCCAAAGAGAGGGCGGTTGGCTAGGCAAGAGTCAAGATGGTGGCCAGGCATTGCCGCCCTGGCAATATTTTAACTACACTAGTTTCCCATCCCTTAACTTTTATAGATTTTTTTTGTTTTATTATTATTATAAGGATTAGTTTTTCTTTAGGCAAGTGTGTGAGTGGTTTGTGGTTACCATGAAGAGACATGTTTTAAATCTGTTGAGATATGATTTGTTATGCAAGTGTGTTACATCGAATCACCCCTCAGGGGTACACTTGTAACTTTTCTATTAGGGTTATTATAAATACAAAGAGATTAGAGAGAGACTCTCTAATTTAGTTTTCCCCTAATTTTCTTCTTTTTCTCTTCTATGAACCCTAATTCATTATTCCTAATTTTCTACTTGATATCAGAGTAAGAAATCAAGGCTTTTTTTAATGGCATAAATAGTGCTGTGAATAGTGTCACGTGAATAGTGACACATGAATAGTGTTGCGTGAATAGTGCCGTATGAATCTAATATTGTTTAAAAAAATTAGAGTTCGGATTGATTTTATTATGAGTTTTTGGAGTATCTAAGTTAATGTTTCATGCTCTCAAATGATTTTATGAAGAAAAAAAATTAGATTTACAACGTTAAGTTTAAAAGTTTTTGGGATTATTGATGTATAGTTGCAGGAAAGCTATGTATAGGGTGGGAAGCTCGCTTCCCAAGAAGCTCGTTTCCCAAACTCGCTTCCTCGGATGGACTTGCTTCATAGGAAACTCGCTTCCTCAGACGAACTCGCTTATTAGGAAGCTCGCTTCCATCACGTCTCATCTAGTAGTCAAAAAGAGTTGTAGGTGCGAAGTGATATGGTAGACCACAATCTATAGCTTAGGGTATAGACTCTAACCAAGTATATCATCGGTTTGAAAACTAAGGCACCTACTTTTCTCAAAAAAGCTCATGTAAGATAAAATCAAAGATATAGCTACCCATAAATAGCATAATGAGAATAAGGAACCTATATCTCATTTCTTGCTTCCCGTTTCCTAAGGTTCTTTTGAGTCTCCCTTCCCGCTTCTCGCTGTCGCTTTGCTTCTCATTTTCGCTTCTCACTCTGGTAACTATGTATTGATGGGCATCTAGATCTACTATGAATCATTAGATCTAGAGTTATAAATATGTGGATTAATTGATTTTAACAATGCAATAGTAGTTTGAAGTTTGTTTGCTGAAAGGGTGTGATTCTAGAAACTCAAAGTTGTTCTGTAAGTTGATTTTGTGAAAACAAACCATATTTAACATCCGTAAGAGGCGTTGGCAGTGTTTATTATTCTTTTTTATGTGCTGAAAAAGTTGTTCTTGACCTAAAGAACTGAAAAAATGGAATTGTTGGAGTTGTTTTTTGCATATCAGAGATATTTTCTTCTGATTTGAGTTGATTGGAAACAAAGCACTGAAAAAATAGCCAATGATGGTGTGTCCGAAGGAATTTGCGGTGCCACATCGAAGGGTTGAAGCATTAAGATCACTTCGCCGATCACTAGTAACTATGGTGATAATCCCGGTCTGCTAATCACAACTATAAAATTGGATGGCACCAACTTCCTTGAGTGGTCTCAGTTTGCTAAAATGTATATTGGCGGTAAAGGAAAGTTAGGGTACTTGATAGGTCGAGTGAAAGAAGTGGCTATAGAGACCGAGACATATAACAAGTAGGAGCAAGAGAACTTTACGGTTATGTCATGGCTGCTACATTCCATGCAATTATTAATTAGTGAGGTTTCTTGTCTCTTCAGACAGCGAAAGTGATTTGGGACAAGGCGACTCGAACCTATTCCCAACGTCAGAACATTGTCAAACTGTATCAATTGAGGCAAGAGATAGCTACTCTTCGTCAGGGGGAGAGGAGTCTATCTACCTATTACTCCACTTTTGAGGGTCTTTGGGAAGAGTTGGACCATTTTCAGGTCATCTAATACGACATTGATAAAGACAAAGATAGGCACAGTAAACAGTTGGAAATTAACATAATTTTTTACTTCTTGGCAGGCTTGAATCTGGAATTTGAAGTCACCCGGGTTCAGATTTTAGAGAAAGATGAGCTTCCTTCTTTGGACTAAGTTTATTCCCTAATCCAAGGTGAGGAAAGCAGGAAAAATGAAATGGTACCTACTCCAACCAAAGATCATCTCACCCTTGCCGCATCTTCTAGTGCTCCTCGAGGTGGGAAATACCTTCATCGAAAGAATAGGCATCCTGATGACAAAGATAAGTAGAAGTGTGAGCATTGTGATAAAGACTAGAAATACTTGGGAAACTTGCTGGGATCTCATTGGTCGGCCCACAAAGTTTTCTCGTCCCGAACAGCAAATGGGCACCCCTCGCGGTAACATTATAACTTCCATGCCCATACCTTGGGTACCTCAATCGCGTCGGCTTCTCCTACCAGACCATCTTCCTCCGAGATCTTCTTTAATGTAAATATTGATCGTCTTCGACGCCTTTTGAGTCAGATAGAAGATTCTTCCGCCTCTACTTCCTTTGCTTAGTCAAGTACTCACGCATTTGCTAATTTCATTTCTCATTCCCAGTCCAACCCAACCTGGATCATTGATTCAGGTGCGTCATATCATATGACCAATATATCTACTGTGTTTTCTTCATATAGTCTCTTGTCTGGAAGAGATAAAGTTAGGGTTGCTGACCGATCTCTTTCCTCCGTCTCTGGAAAAGGTGATGTCAAACTTACTAATGTCATATCTCTTTCTTCTGTTTTTCATGTTCCAAATTTATCAACAAATTTATTATCCATTAGCAGTCTGACCAAAAGTCTTAACTGTGTGACCTTTCTTCTGATTCCTTGTGTGTTTCAGGACTTGGTGACGAGGAAAACGATTGGAAATGGTCGTGAAACAAATGACATCTACCTCCTGGACGTGGATGAATCTCCTTCAGCATTACAGATTAATAGTAGTCCTAGTAGTAGTAATAATGATGCTCAAATCAGATTGTTGCACAGTCATCTAGGTCATTTGTCTTTTAAGCCCTTAATGTTGGTCTTTCCGGACCTGTTTAAATTTGCTTTTGGTCATAATCTACAGTGTGAAGTGTGTGAACTCTCCGAACATTGTAGATCTACTCTCTCCCCATGTATGAATAAAAGTGTGTCGTCTTTTCAGCTTATTCATTCTGATGGTGTCCTCTCGGGGTATTCATCTACACAAAAGGGATACAGGTGTTTTGAACCTGTGTTAGAAAAATGATTTGTTACCATGGACATCACCTTTTTTTAGAGTGTTCCAATTTTTTCTCGTTCCTCTACCTCTCTCAAGAGGAGCATAGTGAATTGTTAGAAGAAAGTGTCTTCAGTTCCACTCCGGCGTTGGTCCCTGATGGTATCCATTATATTGCTCCTACTGAGACTATTGCTAAGAATGGCTTACAGGTATATACCAGACGTGAAAAGGAGGGGACAACTGTGCTACGGCCATCTCCCAACTCTTAACTCTCCTCTGAACCAAGTAACATTACTCCATTATCTTCTATGATTCCTAATTTTGTTCCGGATACTTACAATGATACTGCTATCATTGCCACGCCAGTATACGATTCATCTTATCTCTAATTTTATCTTGTATGCATCTCTTTCACCCTCCTATTCGGATTTCTTGTCCTCTGTTTTTTTTGTCTTTACCTTCCAAGTTTCAGAAGACCGTCTCTAACCTAAGTGGCACGATGCTATAATGGAAGAAATGAGAACTCAGGTCAAGAATGGTACATTGGAAATAGTTGAATAGTAGGTTGCAAATGGATGTTCACCGTGAAACATAAGGCAGATGGATCGATTGATAGGTACAAGGCAAGACTATAGCTAAAGGGTATACACAGACATACAGGATAGACTATAAGGAGACATTTGCAGCGGTTGCAAAAAGGAAATCCATAGGAGTGCTCGTCTTTAGCTACAAATCACTCGTGGCCCCTACACCAGTTAGATGTAAATAATGTGTTCCTCTATGGAGATCTACGAGATGAAGTGTATATGTCTCCTCCTCCAGGATTCAAGCTTCTTAATAGTGAAGAAAGGGTCTGCAGGCTTAAGAAATCTATCTATGGACTGAAAAAGTCCCCCCAAGCTTGGTTTGAGAAGGTTCAGTCAAGCCATTAAGAGGATGGGTTACTCATAGAGCCATGTTGATCACTCTCTGTCACGAGAAAAGGACAGTTAGTTACAGCATTGATTGTTTACGTTGACGATATTGTGGTGACTGGAAATGACTCTTCAAAGATCCAAAACCTGAAGAAATTCCTAGCTACAAAATTTGAGATCAAGAAGGCAGTTTGAAGTCCTTTCTAGGTATTGAGGTAGCTTGATCAAAGAAAGGCATCTTCATATCGCAGTGGCAGGATACCTCAAACTTAGTTAAGGATACGAGAAAATTGGGTTCTTAGCCAGCAGAACTCATATTGAGCAAAATCATAAGTTGAGCTCGAGTGAGGACCCATTTATAGAAGACAAAGAGATATAACAAAGACTGGTTGATCGTCTCATTTATTTCTCTCATTACACCTGACATCGCATATGCAGTCAGTCAATTCATGCATGAACCTCAAATTGTTCATTACGAGGTAGTGGAGATAATTTTGAGATATTTGAAGGCTACTCCAGGGAAGGGCCTTCTATTTGCTTACCATGGTCAATTCCGACTAGAAGCTTACTTGATGCTTATTGGGCTGGAAGTATAAATGATAGGAGGTCTACCACAGGCAAGGTTCGAAATTTCGATAATATCGGCGATATATCGCCGATATTTTTCGATATCGGTCACCACTGATATTTAGATACACTATTAAGCAAATTTTACATGGTGTCGGGAGATATCGTCGATATTTTGACGATATCTCCCGATATCGAGCAAAATCCGTAAAAAAAAAAAAAAAAAAATCCCCCTTTTTTTTTTGCAGTTGCGTAGTCATCATCCAAAAAAAAAAGAAAATCACGGATTGAAAGAAGAAGGAAGAAAGAAAAAGTAAGAAGGAAGAAAGAAGAAGGAAGAAGGAAGAAGGAAGAATTGAAGAAGAGACAGTGGGTACATAGCTGTCCACTATCACCATCTCCGTTCAACAAGGGTTGTAGCCTTTGGCCCTTTACTGGTTGAAAAGCCACATGCATAGCCAAGCCCGCCAAGGTTGAGCCATCCTTCTCCTCCCCTCATCCTTTCCGAGCTCTGCTCTCTCTCTCTCTCTTTTTCTTTTTCTTTTTCTTTTTCCAAAGAACTGATCCAATGATTCAAGAAAGACAGAGGCTTGGGCTTTTAAGTGGTTTAAACCCTAACATGGGTGATGCTAATTTCACTCTGAGTCTTGGGAATGAGGCATAAGGGGCTTGACCCTTTTATGTTTTAAGTAACCCTAACAAGGGTATGCTAGGGTCAATCCTATATCATTACACATATGTTTTAACTTTTAAGTAACCCTAACAAGAATATGCTAGGGTCACTCTTATATCATTAAACATACTTCTTTAATTGTTTTAAGTTTTAACCTAATAAAGGTAATGCTAGTGTCACTCTCATAATCTCATTAAAAAAAGACCTTATGTTAGGGTCACTCCCATAATCTCATTAAAAAAGACCCACTAAGGCCTTTTTTTTATTTTTATTTTTATTTTAAGGATTATACATGAAATTCATGAATATTTCATTTAGTAATTAAATTTATTAATGTTCTATTTTTATTATTAATAGCTAATAATTCTAAATAATGTACTTAATAACATCGACCAAACAATATAACTTATTAACTAATATATATATATATATATAATTACTAAATATTACTTAAATGTATTATTTAATAACCTTAAAAGTAAAACAACTTATTAATCTATTAAAAATATAAAATATTTGTAATCATGAGTTGTATTGGTAAAATGTTTAGAAATATTTAAAAATATAACTTATTTCAGATTTAGATGCATGAAATATGAATCAATCATCCATTATCGTCACTCATCAGCACACATTTTTGCTCTCTTCTCATTGCATCTCTTATGTGCATTGTTGTTTTTTTTATATATTTTTATTCTAAAAGGTGTATTAACATTTATTTTAATATTTCCTGAAGTTACACTACAAAATTTCATGTTTGGCCCCATTTTTTTTGCTATTTTTCCAAAAATTACCAATAAACAATATATCTTCCGATATATCTCCGATATATCTTTTTTCCGCGGCTCGACATATTGAGCCAATATTGACATTCAGAACCTTGACCAGAGGGTATTGTATAAATCTTGCAAGAAGCAAAGTATAATGGTTAAGTCCAAGTGCTGAAACATAGGGCAATAGTTAATGGGGTAGCATAATTATTATAGCTGAAGATTTTACTACGAGATCTAGGGATGGAGGTGGATGTTCCTATGAAGTTGTTTTGTGATAACAAGGCGGCCATCAATATTGCCCAAAATCCCATTCAGCATGATCTGACTAAACATAATGTAATTGATAGACACTTTATTAGAGAACAAGTTGCTTCAGGAAATCTTTGTTTGACGTTTGTTACAATGAGAAATCAACTAGTTGATGTACTTACAAAGGGGATTACTAACGCTAACTTATAAGGTGTTCTTAACAAGCTGAGCATGTTGAATATCTGTGCTCAACTTGAGGGAGAATGTTGAGATATGATCTATTATGTTGATGTGTTACACCGAATCACCCCTCAGGGGTATACTTGTAACTTTTCTATTAGGGTTATTATAAATACAAAGAGATTAGAGAGAGAGACTCTTTAATTTAGTTTTTCTCCTAATCTTCTTCTTTCTCTCTTCCATAAACCCTAATTTATTATTCCTAATTTTCTACTAAATCCAATTCTGTGAAATCAATATTCGAAAACATTGCCAACTTAATAAGCTAGCATCTTATAATATATAAATAGTTTTTTTGTAATGAATTCCGAATTTGCCTTGGGTTCTAGTTCTTTTGACAACTTTAAGTTTTGTAGCGGAAATCCATGCAAGAGGTTTTATTCAGGTTTGCCTCTTAAAAGCAATAAGGCTTTGATATGGTTTCTATCTCAATACTGGATAACCTTTTTTTGGTTGTAAATGTGGGAATTTTTTCCCTCCATTGGATGCTTAGGAGCTCGTCAGAGAGCAAATGCCAGATCATTTCAAAATTGCAGAAAAAGATTACAATAAAAGGAAAATAAAGAAGCATTTGAAACAGTTGGAATAAACTAAGCAGTCATCATTGCTACTAAGAGTCGAACATCATGGCTAAGTAATATTGCATTGACAAGAATTAATCCATTTGGAAGAAACTCAATTCCTGATGCAACCAGAAAGAGAACTGAGAAATGGAGAACAGTAACAGCACTAACTGAGAAAATGGTGACAGATGAAACTGAGAAAATGGTGACAGATGATACGGTGATTCACTTGTAAAGCCATAACTCCCTTTGGAATGGATGAAGGTCCAAAATATAGTAAAATACATAAAACTACTAGCCCCAATCTAAACCACTTGATTAAGTACAATTGGGGATAAATTTTCAGACGGGGAATATACAACTAGCCACTAAAACACCTACATATTTGAATATCCAGACGGAGAATATACAACTGGCCACTAAGACACCTAGTTGCTTCTTGTGTGAGGCAGAAGCATCCATATGTTTTTTTTGATGTTGCTCCCTGGAGCCTTTTTGTTGGCGCATTTGGGAAGAAAGGAACACAAGGGTGTTTGACAATCGTTCCTCGTCACTTGAGAAAGTGATATCACACATTTTGTATCTATTATCTTCTTGGTTTCAATTAGGAGTGATTTTGAGAAGTTGGGTTTGTCTTCTCTCTTAGTTACTGGTTAAGGTCTTTGTAGATTATTGGGGTTTGGCTGACATATGGTGTTGGTCTGCTTTTGTGTCCATACTATTTGTGGACTCTTGTTATTCCTATTTCCTTAATATAATGACTTTATTATCGATAAAAAAATACTAAACCCACAGGGTAATGAGTTTTTTATGCGTTTTGGTAGTATATGTGTATCACACATATATATACTGACACATTACGATACAGTTGATACACTACGAAATATACCAACTTAAGCTTTAAAATAGGATTTTCAGGGCTTTAAAACTTACTCTAACCATCTTTTTCAGGGCTTTTGCCCATATAAAACTTACCCTACCAATCCTTTGCCTTTTTTTTTATTTACAGAAAACACATTCAATCTTTGTGGACATTGAATCAAACCCTAATTCATAAGGTATGTTATCTACTTTTTTTTAATTTTGCTATTCTAAATATTGAAAAACAATAGCTATATGAATTTTAGATTTATTAATTTGTGGTCAAATCTATGGATCTACAACCACTAACAAGAAGATTCTTGTTGATTTTTTTTTTTTTTTTTTTTGAAGTTTAAAGTTGATATAAAATTATAAGATTAGTAGTATGGATTTGTGGTACTGATCAACTACTATGTCTTATTGTGTTTCCTAAAAATGAATATATTTATTGTGCTTCTAGATGTTTATACTTTATACTTGTATTAAATGGTATAATCCTATATCTTTGTGCTTGTCCATAAACTGAAAGGCTGTATCCATAATCCTGTATGCTTACTGTCCATAAACTGAAAAGCTGCATTGTCCATGATCCTGTATGCTTATTGTCCATAACATAAAAGGCTGTATCCGGCAAGAAACACACAGAAACCAGCTTTTTTGTATCACTATATTAGTATATAGGTGATGAGAAGAATATAGTTAGATTTTAGGTATCAAAAAAGCCATCGCATAACTAATAACAATTGGGTTGATATATGAAGTACCTCATTTGTTTCTGAGCCTGTAGCAATGTACCCATCAAATATAGATAGACCCACAAAATTCTGGAACCAAGAAGAACATGCATCAGCAACAAAGGAAAATAACCATAGACAGATTTCTAGAAGGGATTGATAAATGCAAATAATACAACAGAACAAATGCCATTAAGATATGTAAAATATTCACTCACATAATAAGCATACAAAATATATCAGGGCATTTGTCCATATAATATTAGAAATAATACAATAGGACAAATATTATCATAATATACACCAAACTCCATTACATAGCAAAAGAAATTTATCATTACACAAATTTGCTAATTCCCGTTCTGGTTTTCCTTTATGCCAATATATCACTCTTCAATTGCAATGGCCAAGGTTCCCCTAATAAAGATCAAATTGGATTCATTTTAATTGCTCAAACGAGATACAAGGGAAGAAAAAAACAAAAAGCATATCCGATAGAACACTACTTGCCTAACCTCTAACTCACATAGGTAGGTCACCCAGTCCCCAATCTCCCTATAGGAAGAACATTATAATAGAATAAGATGTCTAATGCCCACACACAAGGGCGAGAGAGGTCAACGTATCATCAAACACTCTCAGGTTCCTCTATTTCTAAATAAGCCATGAAATGGCCCTCGGAAGAAAAGACCAAATAACCGCTCGAGGAGTCTCCAAATTCACCAAAGACAAACAAGACAAGTTGTTCAAAAAGGAAGAAGGACATACACTACACACCCCCAGTCAAGAGAGGAAAAATCTCCAAATAACAAGGCAAAGAGGCAGTGTAAAAGCAAATGGTCCACTGATTCCTTAGCTTGATGACACAAAAACCAATGATTGGTCATCCTCCACCCTCTACTTTTCATATGATCAATATTGGTCATCCTCCACCCTCTACTTTTCATATAATCAATCGTAAGAATCTTATTCAGAGCTGCAGTCCAAAAGAAGATACCTTGGACAAAATTCCATGATGAGAAACCATGCACCAAATAGAATTTCAAGTGAGACCCACATGGGCTCCTCAATAATATAGTGGAAACGCAACATTTGTCAGTAACCTCAGTATTCAATTTCTTATGTGAATAGGACTCGAGAATAATCAATCTACACTCATTTTTCATTCAGTGATTGCAGCTAAGGATAACTTTTTGTTGACCTATAAAATTACTAATAAGATGCATTTGGTAAGAAAAGGAATCGACATTAGGTCAGCATTTTACTTACATGCTTGTGGATTTATTTTATGTTGATTTTGCTTGTGTAGCAATCTAAGTCTTGTTAGAGAAGGAAGAAATCCACGGAAGAGCATTGCATATGTACAAATTTTCCCATAAGCAGTGAGACAATGTGTCGAATCGTTGGACTCCTAAGCGCGTGACTATAAGAACATGTGTTACCTAATGAGGTTGATCAAGCCATTTCTGCTTATGACCGATGTTACACTTTCTCCTATCTAGTATACAAAGGTTTCATAACATGCACTTCTATGTCAGATTAAAGAGGAAGAGATAGGCTAAACAACTTGGTTATGTTCCCTAGGAGACTAAGGTCGTTTGGTTTGGATTATCGAAATTGATTTAATCATTTATAATGACTTATCCAGCGATTATGATGGAATAATAGCATTTGGTTCAACCCATCATAAGCAATTATGAAATAATCAATAAAGTAAAAAAGCAGTGATTCCATAATCTCATTGGCGGTGATTATGGGGGAGCAAAACCGCTTATGCTTCTTTATGATTATGTATGGATTATTGTAAACATCCAGTTTTACACTCCTATGAGGCCTACAAGATCCCTTAAACTTGAGAGGTATTTCAAAATGTCATTTTTTCTACATGATCAAAATACCATTTTTCAAATGATCAGATAATCGCTTATCAATAGAGTACTACCATAGTGACAAAGTCGAGGTTAGAAAATAATTCGACAATGGTAAAGCTTCAAAAAATTCAAAACAAATAAAAACTTGCCAAACGAAACGAATTATTTGCATTTTTTATGTTCTTCGAGAAATTAACAAATAATTCCGCAAACCTAAAATTCATGAACAATTTGGCATACCAAAAATTTGCAAAATTTTCAAAAATTCGGCGAATTTTGTTACAATCCATGCATGATTATTCGCGAATGCGCTTACTAATGATAGCGTTTATTGTGTAATCAATTATAACTGCAATAATCCGGACCAAAAGAGGCCTAGAAGATGGAGAGAGACAGAGAGTTTTGGTTCCTACTACCTAGTTCACCATTTTTAATTAAAAAATATGAAATAAAACTAAGAGATTTTATGTTGCCTACGGTTTCATTTTCGTTTTTTTTTTCCCGAAAAAGTGAATGGAGGTTCATTTGGTTTTTAAGAGTATTTTGGTCAATGAAGATGATGTTTTCAAGCAAGTGAGGTGTATAATTAAATAAGAAACTTTGGCAAGGATAAAACTATATTGGAAAAATGGTGTATTATGCAAAAGTCCTCAAAGTGTAGGAACTAGGAAAGTTTAAAATATATCTCCAAAAAATATTCTTCAGTTTGGTTGGGGTAAAAAGAAGAGTTGAAAAATCTATTAGCACAAAAAATAAAATTACATTAATGTCAATTATCTTCACATGCCATCAGCAGCTCCACTCAAGGTAGTGTGAATAATGACAAGACAGACCATGCAAAGATTTTTTATTAATAAAAATATGGAAACAAGGGGTACAATATACCTTTAAATACATACCAATATCAGACTAATACGTAGATATCAATACAACTAGGAAAGCCAAAAATGAAAATGAAGAAATACAATAAAATAAACAAATATTGTTGGAACATGTCCACAAATGTTATTCGTTCTAAGCTTATATTTTGGGGTTTATTTAGGGAATATAATTTGGAAGGAATCCTATTTAGCGTAGGACTTGGGTTTCAGCTTTTAAAAAGTCCTAGAGTACATGCTTATTGTAGTGTTGATAATATGTGATTTGAGTAGGTGGCTGTCAGGGAGAGCGGGCTCTCGACAGAGCATGTGGCCTTTAGGGACAACGGACTCAGAGGAAATCTCACTTGATATTTAGAGCCGACATGCATTACGACCTTGAATCATACTAAGATTCTAGCTTTGAGGCAGGGATTGAAGTTTGCTACATCGCTTCATGTCTTTCCCCTAATCATTGAGAGTGATTCAAGAATAGCCAATAGGTGGGCTTTGGGGGAGGTGAGCAATCCTTGGAAATATGGACACACCATTACGGATCTTGCTATCCGAGAAATATCTCATTTCTTGAATACCTAGATCAGCGAGGAGGGGAGAGTAGGGACAGCTCAAGGTGTGAGCCCGTCCCTTCTTGAATGATTTGTATTTTCTTTTTATCCTTTGTTGTGGGCTCTCTTGTTGGAAAGGTCATAGCCTATTGGATTATTTTTCAATATATTGTCTCATTACCGATCAAAAAAGAATCTTCTAAAGTGTTCTTTCTTCTCTTTCTTTTTCACGTCTTTTTTTCAATATATTTTTTTGATCGGTAATCCAAGCAATATATATAAGAAAAGAAAGAGATAGCAGACAAACAATGAAGAAAGAAACAGAACAACATGGCTCACAAGGACGTGAACCAAAACTCAGCAACTACCAAATGGGAATGTGAACAAGTTTCAAAAGTAGGCCCCGACCCCCTCAATGCGGCCCCTACTGCAAGATCAGACTAATAACATGTCCACATCCACCCCTGCCTAACACGCAGTGCACCACTCCACCACCGTCGAACGTGTCCAAACGCAAATACTATGGATGGAGGATGTAGAATTCTCGAAAACCCTCCTATTTCTCTCCTTCCAAATGGACCATGCTATAGCGCCCGGTAAAATTGACCATATAGCCATCCTTGAGTCTAACTCGCCTACCTCCTCCCAACCATAGTCACCAAGTACGGGTACGGGTATTAAACGTCAATGATACTTTCGGGAAGTACGGGTTTTAAACGGTAAAACACGGGAAAAGTACGGGGAGTTAAAAATAATAATAAATAATTATATATATATATATATATATATTCATTTAACTCATAATTTAAGCTTACACAGTTGCAAAACGAAGGTAACCACACAAGATTTAAACCACACAGATGCAAAGGATAAGGAGGAATACCCCTCCCCAATATGTATATAAACTGATTAACTCATATATCCCTAGACATGAAGCTCCCAAAAGCATCACAAGATGGTTTACGAGTTAAAAGAATTTTGCGTATGAAAAATGGGTGACTCTTGGGTAGAATCGAAGCTAGTCTCTTCTAGTCCTAGCTAAGGAGATAAACTAGACATTGAAGAGGAATAATCCAAAAGAGAGAGAGAGAGAGAGAGAGACTTATCATTGCCGGAGAGAGGTTCCACCGGAGAGCAGCCGAGTGCGAGACGAGAGAGCTGAGACTTGAGACCAGAACGAGAGACGAGGTATTGACGTTTTGCCCTAACACATCATCTCGTAACTCGTAAAACACGTTTCAACCTTATTTTTTGGTTAAAAAAAGTTTTAAACGCGTATAAAACGGAGTACGTGTTTAAAACGCGTTTAAAACGTATTTTAAAGTTTAAAACGGCAAACAAGTTTAAAACGGAGTTTAAAACGGTGACCCCCTCCAAAAGTTTTAAACGCGTTTTAAACGGGTTTTAAACGGGTACTTTGTGACTATGCTCCCAACAGGATAAGAAGTTGAGTAGAGAAGAGGGGAAGACCCAAACCAAACCCACACGAAACAGAAAGAAACTCCAAATTTCACGTGCTATAGGGCAGTGCAAAAGAAGGTGATCCACCAACTCTTCCTCGTGGAGGCACATAAAACAGCGATTTGCCATCCTCCACCCTCTAGATTTCAAGTGATCGCAGGTGAGGATCTTATTCAAAGCCGCATTCCATAAGAAGAAAGATACTTTAGATGGAATATATTGTCTTACCAATCAAAAAGAATCTTCTGTGTGTGTTCTTTCTCCTCTCTTTTTTTCATGTCATGATTGACCCCACCCTACGATCATGACATAGTATTAGAGCGGGGATAGGGTTTCGAGATGGTTGTGCAGGCTTCAAACATGAGGTTCAAAGGTGGAGAATTTCAACTATAACAGTTTTGGTCTATGGTATGTCAAAAGTTCAATTCTTGTTGATCCACCAGATTACAAAAAATGTGTTAAAGGTGAAGGCAAACTGCATTAGTTCCTGTGAAGAAGTTCAAGTTTTTCTTAAACTTCATCAATGTCCCACAAGATTGATTGGAACACCCTCTAGGATGGAGGAGGAAATTAAAGTAAGGTTCTGAATATCAATATCACATGATATGTCAAGCCGTGGAAAAAAGATATATTGTAGGATGTATCAATGTCGCATAAACAATATTGCATATGGAGGGAAATTTTTTTTTAAAAATAGTGAAAACATGGAATTTTTCAATGAAACTCTAGGAAATAATAAAATAGATGTTAATACATATCTAAGAATGAAATGAAAAAACAACAATGTATATAAGAGATGCGATGAGAAGGGGGCCCAAGATATGCGCTAATGCAGAAGATAGTGTATGATTTACTAATATTGATGTAACTTACATAAAGTTTCAATTCATTTCTTAAACAAGCATAACAATTAACTCAAATATAATTAGTTTCATACATAATAGTTAAAACATCAATAATAGTATCTCCAAGTATCCAACCTCAATAACTACAATCACAAGCTCACAACCACATAGAGTTACACGGAAGGTCAAAGTCATCTTTGTCCTGACTAGGCTAACGATAATATTGGTTCTCCACATAAGCACAATATTGTGTCCAGCTCATCACATCATAGGACAATGATGTATACTCATGTACATAACATTGGTAGTCATATGGTCCAAGATGTAGCAACACTCCCATCAGTGGATATTGTGCGTATTGATGCACAATTGTCACTAGCACTGCCACATAAAGTTGTACACCTCCATACTCATCCATACGGCTCATATTGAAGACATATTCATATGATTCTTTCGGAATTTAATTTTGGGAGTATTTTATGGAGGGTATGCTTAATTTTTTTTTTTTGTAAAGCTTGAATGTAGGTCTTTTTCAACTGAACTGCTAATTGACTTTGACCCTGTAAATGAAAATATATTTGAAGAATAAATGAGACTTTTCACCGGATTTTTTGGGTTTTAGTAATGTTTTGATATGAAATAATTTATGAAATTTTAAGATTTGAGAAATATCTTAGCATTTGAAAGTTGAAATTTTGAAAAAAACAATAAAAAGTGAGTTTTGTTCTTGAACTGGAAAGTCGACTTTTCATTCTTCAGGAATTTGGATCGAAAATATATTTGAAGAATAAATATGAGACTTTTCACCGGATTTTTGGGTTTTAGTAATGTTTTGATATGAAATAATTTATGAAATTTTAAGATTTGAGAAATATCTTAGCATTTGAAAGTTGAAATTTTGAAAAAGACGCTAAAAAGTGAATTTTGTTCTTGAATTGGAAAGTTGACTTTTTATTCTTCAGGAATTTGGATCTAGGATCATTTTTATTGAATTCAAATAGGGGGATAATCTTTACATTTAATATCTTAAGCAAATGAAATGATATTTGATGAAAATAAGTTGTAAATAGGATTTGGCTCTGTTTATAGCTTAAAAACCAACATTTCCAAAATATCCCACGATTTTGCAATATATGTCTATATGCACGATATATATATCATGCGATATTCTGTAAAATTTGTATTATCCCATATAGATATGTCGGGAACCATTAAAATCGAGAAATATCATCGATATTTCGTCCACATTTCAAATCATTTAAAGCGGATTCTCTACAAAAGTTTAAGCTTTGCTTAAACTTAACCAAAGTCCCAACATGTTAATAATTAGAACAATCTCTGGGGTTTGGAGACGACTGTAGAAGCTCCTATGGAGATGTTTAAAAGTTGCTTAGACTTGATCAAACATCCCACAAGGATGATTGGAACACCCTATTGGGTGTGACGGAGAAGATAGACGAGGAGCTTTCCTAGTCGGTTGATAGATTTCAAGCCATGGTGAAAACTAGGGTAAGTGTCTCAAATCCCATTTGAATTGAACTTCTATTGGGGGGTTTATCATTGCGAATATAAAATGGGAAAATTCCTAGCAGGTTTAGGACTTGGGCTTGAGACACTATAAGTAGCCCACAGTATAGGCTTATTGTATTGCTAAGAAAATGTTATATGAGCAGATGGCTCTTGGGAAGAGCACGTGACTCTTGGGGAGAGTGGGCTATTGGCAAAGCATATGGCTCTCAAGTAACCTTAGTGGTTATCGAAGAGCAAGCTCTGTGTTTAAGAGCGGGAAAACTCTTATACCTTGTAATATTTTCATAGCGGAAGCTCTTGCATTGTTTTCGTCCATGGGCATAGACACTCACATAACAAACCACGTAAATCTTAGTCTTCTGAGTGTGTTATTTCTTCTATTTGTTCTATTTCGCGTTATCGTCGATCATAATTCATAAAGTTGCACTTTTGCCCAACAGATTAGTATTGAATCACTTGGTAAAGCTTTGTGGAATCTAGGATACTATAAAGTCATGAATAAGAAAGCATTAAATAGAAGAAACTTAAGCTTTTCCTGAAGGACCCTATATCATCGTTGTTAAATCGTTGCGATTTGTGATTCAAATCCTACGATTTGTATCGAAACACAGGTAAAACAATTCAAATCGCACATGGAAATCGTAACTAGGTTAAATCTCATTTGATTCAGATTGCAAATCAAATCGAACAATTCATGCGATTAGAGAATGAAACTACTATTACGGACCAATAATTAAAAATGCTTAGTTTTTTATTCTTTCAATTTTCTAAAAGTAGTATTGTACGAAAAAATCCTATTACAGACATGCCAAAACCCAAGTAAGGTTTTCTCATGGTTGCTGTGAAAAGGAAAAAAAAAATGAGAAAGAAAAGAGAAGAAATGAGGCAGAGGAAAGAGCATGCAGTTGTAGATGGAGTTGGAGAGTTGGTGTCTTGGAGCACTTGATAGTTTATTCATTAGTCTTTTTTATTGCATGAGTTTTTTGATACTTGAATGAATCTCATACAACATGATTATATAAGTTTACTTTTATCGACTTATCTTTGATAATATTATAGTGACAAAGTCGGGGTTCGGGAATAATTCGGCAGAGATCAAGTTCGGAAAATTCGGGAAAAATTGGGAAAAACTCAGGAAAAAGACGGAGCAGAGAAAAAATTAATTAATTAATCAAAAAATATACCTAACAATGTGATTAAAAATATACAACATAAGTAGTTTTTTTTTGCCAAGTTTGAGAAATAATTCGAAAATAACCCGAAAAATTTGGAAATAATCCGGAAAATTCGCAAATAATTCGCCAGTAATTCTGGAATCCAATAATTCGCGAATAATTCGGAGAATAATTCGGCAAAGAAAAATGCATGAACAATTCGCGAATTTTTGAAGAAAAAAACAGAGTTTTTGTTATAGAGGATAATATTGGGGGTTATGTTTCATGTTATGGAGTTCATTCGCGTTTTATATATTGTATGCAATGAAATTAGGGGTTATGTTTCAATATTATATGAGTTTACTTTTATTGATTTATCTTTTATAATATTGGGGGTTATGTTTCGTGTTATGGAGTTCATTCGCGTTTTATATATTGTATGCAATCAAATTGGGGGTTATGTTTCAATGTTATATGAGTTTACTTTTATTGATTAATCTTTTATAATATTGGGGGTTATGTTTCGTGTTATGGAGTTCATTCGCGTTTTATATATTGTATGCAATGAAATATTCATTACTTGCTTTTACCAAAAGACATGAATGAAATCTTTTGGATAATTGATTATTTTATTTTTTTTTCTCTTTTATTAAGTATTTTTTAACAATTTTTTTTTAATGAGATTGAATCTTACAATTTGCGATTTGAATTCCGATTTGAATTGAATCGGTCCTAAAACGATTTTAAGATTCGATTACGATTTAACAACATTGACCTATATATGCATTTCACCCAGTTTTTTCACTACAGAGCATACATATTTCTCTTTTACTTCTTTCCCTTGTCATCTACAAGACAGCTATCCATCTTAGAACAATGCCTTTGGAAAAGGCAGTAACTATTAAAGACCAAAGTGACCATCTAATAAATTTTGAGAAGAATTTGGATTACCATATGAGCTCTTTCCCTCAGGTTCTGTGACTCGACTCACATTCTTGAGTGCCTATAGAATTGGCACCTTAGTGTTATTTCCAATACATAACGCTGACTTAGTATCAATATCCCCTAATTGTGGGTAACATTTGTACTTTAGGCTGGCTTAATAGTTTGTGATTCAGAGTTATGAAGATTATTTTTTCACTTGTTCACATCAAAAACATGAATATCCAAGTCACAGTAATAAGAAGAGGAAATTATCAATAATCAGTTGACAGAACCTTGAGCAATGAGCATGGTAACAACTAAATTTCATAATATATGCCTAAAGAATGTAAATTCGATATAATGTCGGGAATTTACCTTTACATTCATATGCCCAGTGAATGTTTGGAGAGGAGTGTCAAGAACCCGAGATGTGCATGTCGATAAATCCCAAAGCTTCAATGTGTTATCCGTGGATGCAGAAACAAGAGTTGTTGAATCTATAAACTTAACATAGCTCACAGTCTTATTGTGACCAATTAATGTGCACAAGGGAATTCTTGTGTTGCGTAGATCATAGAAATAGATCTTGTGATCCGCTGAACCAATTGCAAGAGAACGAGCAGAATCCGGAGGAAACTGAACACAGCAAACATATGCCTTTGTATTAATGGTACAAACACTTCCTCCCTGCAGTTGCAACCCATGTAAGAAAAACAACTTATTAAACATCCAGAATCGCTATCAACATAGCAATGATAATTAGAAGACTGCAGTACATTTATCAAAGCTGACATCCACCAAGTGCAAAAATAGAATTGCCTGATTGATATTCCATAGCTTAACAGCACCATCATCACTCCCGCTGGCCAACTTTGTCGGATCCGCTAAAGAAAAGTCGACAGACCATACACGCCTCGCATGCTCCTTCATTTCCATAAATACTTGACTTCTCGTAACATCCCATACCTGACACGTTTCAAAGGAGTCACTAGATTACCATACAGGAACAGAATCTGAAAATGGAATGAAATATAAGATCCAGCATTACCTGCACCACACCTTCAAAGTCACTTGAAGCAATCTGACTTTTGATATAACTATTCCAACATATGCTGCTTAGTTTTGATCTACTAGCCATCTCAGTTACGGGATAGTGAATGTCACGATCCTCATTTAGGATCATGTCACATTCAAAAATTTTAATCTTTCTATTTACGCCAGCAGTAGCAAAAAATTCTCTATCTCGATCGAAACTCAGAGAGCATACTAAGTTGGAAGAATTTAACAGATCCCCTTGCTTCAGGTCTGCCCTAACTTTTAACTTGCTGAAAGACAGATACTTGCACAAACCCTCAAGGAAGGGATTTATCCATCCACTTCTTCTACCATCACTATAACCCTCTTTAGAGACTAAATTATTGACCGAACTTCCTTCGGTTATCACAACTGACCCTCTACCATTACTACTGATTGGCGAACATCTAGTCAATGGTTTCCCTGTAGCCTTGATTGGCCTGCATCTTGTCGAAAAATAAGCTGACTCCAGTTTCTTAAAGTTCTTCATCAATCGAGAACTTTTGGACAGAATACTTTCCCGACTATCAGTGTGTGCCTCCGACTTAAGACCATCACCTAGATGCTCATCAAATTCCTTTACATTGTGAATCCGAAGTCCTGATTTAAAGCGTTTTCTAGACACAAAGCTAGCAGAATCCTCATTTCCAACAAGATCCAGGGAAGGGTGATCTACCTTTTCCAATGCTGAATTATCATCCTTGTTCAGCTCTATGTAGGTGCCTCCCTTTTTCTTGAGAATCATTTGCTGCTTCACAACTTCTTCAACGTCAGAAGACAGGCAACAAATGGAATCATGCAACTTATTAGCAGCTTCCTGCTTTTTTTGTTGCATCTGCAAAAGGAATTCCAGCAACAACTCCTGCTCTTCTGTTCTCTCTCTAAGCTTCATTGCTGCTTCGCGTTCTTCAAAATTATCCCTTGGTTCATTAAGGAACTCACTTTGTAACACCTCACTGTTACACAACGTACCAAAGGGCAAAGTTAGGGATCTAATAATTTCATCTCATGGAATCCATAAACTATAAATAACAAAATAAAGATTTAATATATGTCACTGACCATCCATTTTACCAATCCAAGCATAATGATGAAAAGACATGCTTACCATGACAAAGGATAAACAAAAATCTAATCAAATGGGAAAATGTAAAGGGAAGAAGGGCGAATGCAATGAAGGTGTGAAGTTAAGGTTTCTCATGGATTACTAATCTAATAAGCTAATAAACAATAGACTCATAATTAATCAAGGGTAATAGAGAAACAAAAACAACCCTCGTATCCAAGATTCAAAAATCGACGATATTGGTGACATATCGCCGATATCAGTGGTCGGAGACATCTCTACATGCTGTTTAAAAAATTTTACACCATATCGAGGATATATGAACAATATCATGCAATATCGACCGATGTATGTTTTTTTTTTAGGCTTTCGCTTTTGAATATGAGAGTGAAGCTCATTGCTTCACTACATCTTATTTACATAAAATATCACGTACCATTTATTTAAGAAATTTATATATAAATAAGGTTATACCCCCCTTTGAATTCAACAAAAATTATTTCCAATCTAAATTCCTGAAGAATAAAAAGTCAATTTTTCAGCTCAAGAACAAAATTCTTTTTTTAGCGCCTTTTGAGAATTTCAAATGCTAAGGTATTTCTCAAATCTTAAAATTTCATAAATTCTACCAAATCAAAACATTACTATAACCCAAAATTCTGGTAAAAAAAGTCTTATATTTTAGTATTTAAAAATATTTTCATCGACAGGGTCAAAAAGTCACAATTCATCAGAAAAAGACTTTACATTCAAAAAAAAAAAAATTAAGCATATTATGGGTACCCTCCATTTAAAATACTCCCAAATTTAAATTCCAAAAAAATCATATGGGTATATTTTTAGGTATGAGCTATATGAATATGAGTATGGGGGTACAACCTTATCTGGAAGTGTTAAGCCTTTTCTGGAAGTGTTAGTGACAATTGTGCTCTCAGGAACAATAATTATGCACAGTCAAAGGGCCAATATCCATATGGATATGTTTTTGTGTATGAGTTACATCCATATGGGTATATAGGTATACAGCCTCATTTGCCAATGTCGGTGGCAATTGAGCCTTTACGTAACTCCTTTTGGTTTTGACTATTGTTCTTAGAGGGGGTTGGATTATTAATAGGTATGTTAGTATTGTTATGAATCTTATGATTTATAAATTTGTGATTGATTGAGAAATGAATGAAACATTTTATATAAGTTAGTTATGATTTAGGAACATGAATCGATCATAAATTGTGCCATCAACACACATCTTTGCCCCTTCTCATTGCATCTTTTATGTACTTTATTGTTTTTTTAAATGTTTTTATTCTCAAAGATGTATTAACATCTATTTCAACATTTTCTGAAGTTCCACTACAAAATTCTAAGTTTTGCCCATTTTTTCCAAAAATCACCAATAAGCGATATATCCTTGATATATTTTTTTTTCCGGCGGCTCGACATGTCGAGCGATATCGACATTTAGAACCTTACTCATATCTCCTAACATCCTCCTACATGAAGCTACTATAAGTATACTTCAACAGTAATTACATCCTTTCAGCTTATGCATGTCAATGATTTAATTATGGTCCACTTACCTTTTCTAATGCAAGCAGTTGAAATGCTTCTTGATCTTAATAATAAGCTGGATCCAGCATATGGAGAGCTAGTTTCTAATCCTATAAATCAACATAACATCAACAAACTCCTTGAAAGCTCGGTTTAGTCTCTGGACACTCGGTCCAAAATCGTACATGTAGTTCCTTTGGTCAAACAGTGCATACTGGCACCCTAGACTGCCAGTTTCGTGGACAATATTATTCATTACAAGGGTTCTCTTTCTTCCAATCTACTTTCAAGTTTTCAACCAAACAAGTGAATAGAAATTCATAAGAACCTCAGATCTGGGTTCCATTTCTAGGAGACTAATATATTTATATTTTATATCTCAGGGGAAAAAAAAGACAGGATAGCATTGCTTGTTAAATGTGTAACTTTATGGCTCATACTATAGGATTGATTGACTCCATAGTTGCTCTCACTAATGATCTATATCATGCTAATGCTAGTGTTATTTTTTCCGAGAGACACTCCTATATCTTGGACAAGCAATTTGGCAGTATGCAGTTATCTTGTTGAGATGATGCGTTATTATTATGGGAGTTGATACACCGTATCATGTATTTAGGGTATTGTTGTAATCTTCATTTATAAGGATATAAATTACAGAAAGGGGATCAGCCCACTAATCTTTCTCTCCAACTTTTCTCTTCTCTTCATCCCCTCTTTTCTTCCTCTTTCCTTTCTATTTAGTATCAAAGCAATTCTTTCAATCAAGGTCAACAGAAGAGTACCCAAAAAAAAAGGACCATACGACTGACGACAACAGTTGTATATACGCAGTCCTCCCCAGAAAAAATTGCAAAGGTTAGAGGAAACGCGAATCTGGTTTTTTTTAGTATGTTTCTAGAATTTTTGGATGAGTTTTAGAGGGTCCTTTCTCACCCAGAGTTCTTCACGAGAAAAAAATTCAATTTTTAAAAATCTGATTGGTACAATCTGTTGGGACAATTTTGTCGGGGGGAAATTGGTATGATTTGATGAGTTTGAATATTTAGGAATTTCTTAAACTTGTTTGGGGAAGTTCTGAAAGGAATTGAAGTCGAGTGATGAAATTTCTATCTCTTTAGTAAAGTTTTTTGCTGTTTTTTGTGATTTTGGGTTCCAAATCTCGTAGATTTGAGATTTAGGAAATTTGTGGAGATTCGAAATATATTTATAGGATATTATCACCAATGTCGACTGAAAGGGGGGGTCTGAACTAATTTCTAGGGTATCCGGGAATTCAAGTTCAATGCCTATCACAAGCAACCATAGTTCAAAAACTCGACGAGTCACCCGAGTAACTCGGTCGAGTTCTCGACTCAACTGAATTTCCAGTCTATTCGCCTCAAAACTCGAAGGAGACACTATTTGCCGAATTACTCAGGTGACTCAGTCGAGTCGAGTCGAGTCGAGTCAAGCTGAGTTTTTCGACTCGCTAGACTAGTTCGAGTCACAGAAGAGTATTACTAACATTTTTTTAAACCTAAAGTCGAATGTCGCACTGTTTTTGCATCATATTTTTTTGGGTCTTCAAAGACAACCTACTATGGGTTCTGTTAAACCTAGATTTTAGGTTTGAGGCTATAAAACCAGTGTAACCCAGGTTTTTCAAGTTATTACGTATATATTCCGAGTTGGACCGAGTCGAGTTTTTCGTGTTACTCGACCCAGCTAACTTTCAAGTCAAGTCGAATTTTCGAGTTTTTGAAATATGCAAGCATCTATGGCAATAATCCTAGATTCCTAATGTTCAAATCACAAGTATAAAGTTGGATGACACTAATTTCCTGGAATGGTCTCAATCCATGAAAATATATATCAACGAAAGAGGGAAGCTAGGTTACTTGAATGATAGGGTAAAGGAACCTACTATGGATGATATGTCATAAGACAAATGGAAAAAAAAATCTTAGGTGATGTCATGGCTCTCAATTTCATGCAATCACGTTTTTTCTTCCTTCGGACAACAAAAGAAATTCTAGATAAAGTTACCAAAACTTATTCCTTACATCAGAATATTGCTAGTGTTTAACAGTTGAGACAAGAAATTGCTACTCTTCGACAATGAGAGGAGCTTAGATACTTAATATTATACTCTTTAGGGCCTTGGGGACGAGTTGGCTCGTTATTGGGTTATGCAATGAGACACTAATAAAGATGGGGATCGTCATCGACAACAAGTGGAGCAAAACGTATTCTTTGACTGCTAGACTAAACTAGGCTCTAAGTTTGAGTTAACTGCAGTTTAGATTTTGGGGAGAGATGAGCTTCCTATTTTGGACCTATACTCTACGGAACAGAGTGAAAAAACCCATAAGAAGTCTATGCAGTCAACTCCATGGAATTAAAAATTGCGGAAATCGATATGTATCGATTTCAACAATGACCAAAACGATATTTATGTTAGGACATTAAATTTTGAGTTTAATATGATTCATCTGAAACCGATACGTATCAGTAAAACCCAGCCGATAAGTGTAGTACTTAGCCGATACGTATTGGTTTTGGTAAGACTCTTCTGATACGTATCGGTAGGACTCGGCCGCTACACATCGGTTTCGTCTCATATGTTTAATTTGTTTTATTTTTTAAAATAAAATTGTTTTATACGTATCGTCAGATATGTATCGATTTCAACGATATGTAACAGTTTCGGTTGAAACCGTTACACACCCTGAAACCCGCATTTAAATCCTTGGCCCACTTCAACTAGTGATCATTCAGCCCTTGTTGCATCTTCTAGTGCTCAAAAGGGAGGGCAAAGGCCATATCTGGAAGAAAAATCTTCAAATACAAGGACAAACTGAACTGTGATCATTGTGGGAAGACTCAACATACACGAGAGACTTGTTGGGATCTACATGTGCTGACCGATGAGGTATAACCGTCCCCGAAAGCAAATGAATGCTCCTACTAGCGATACTGTAGCGACTATGAATCCTTTCTTGAGTGCTTCTTCGTCAGCTCCCCCTTCAGGAGGTGCCTCATCAGCCTCATACAACAATTTTACAACTAAAATTGATTATCTTCGGCATCTTCTTGTTCGAAGGGAAGGTTCTTCTGCCTTCACATCCTTTACACACTCAAATACTTATGCATATGCTAATTTGGTAACTCATTCATCGTCTAGTTCAGTCTGGATTATTGATTCAGGTGCATCAAATCATATGACTAATTTGTCCTCAATTTTCACTATCTATAGTTTATCTCCTAAAAGAGATAAAGTAAGGATTGTTGTAAGAATTTCTTATGGATCCCCTTCCTCTATCTCTAAGAAGGGAGATGTCAAACTTTCAAATAACTTATTTCTTTCATCTATTCTTCATGTTCCAAATTTATCAAATTTATCGACAAACTTGTTATTTGTCAGTAATATTACTAATAATCTTAACTATTGTCTAACCTTTTATCTTACTCATTGTGTCGTCTAGGACTTGGCAACAAGACAAACGATTAGGAAGGGTCGTGAAGCAGATGGTCTCTAACTGCTGAATATTGTTGGTTCTTCTTTACAGTTTAATAGTAATCTTATTAGAAGTAATAAAGATGCTGAAATCAAAGTGTGGCACAGTTGTCTAGGACATTTATCTTTTCAACCATTAAAGTTAGTTTTTCCGAACTTATTTTAATTTGTGTCTCAGATCATCGTCTACAAAGTGAATTGTCCAAGCATTGTAGAACTACATTTTTTCCAAGTATGAATAAAAACATATTTCAATTCCAACTTGTTCATTCTGATGTCTGGGAACCTACTCCTACAGTGTTTATACATGGCTATCGGTACTTTCTTACCTTTGTCGATGATTTCTCTCGTTGTGCTTGGCTCTATTTGATGAAGACTCATGATGAAGTCCGAAGTGTCATCAAAAGGTTTCATGAGATGATACCAACTCAGTTTGAGAAGCAAATAAAGGTCTTCTGATTTGATGATGCAAGAGAATACTTTGAAGGTGAACTGTAAAATTACTTGGGAAAAAATGAAATGATACATCAGAGTACATGTCCATATAGTCCTTAGAAAAAGGGGTAGCTGAGAGAAAAAATCGTCACCTTATGGAAGTTGCTCGAAGCCTCTTCACAAGAATGAATGCATCGAAGAAATTCTAGGCAGAAGCAATTCTTACAACGGCCTGCCTTATCAATCTATGTCGTCCCAAATTCTGAAGTTGAAGTATCCACATAACATTCATTGTCCAGATCAATCTATCTTTGTTGTTCATCCTCGAGTCTTGGATTGCGTGTGCTTTATTCATGTCTTGGGCCCAAATAGGACTAAATTGTATCAAATCCATTCAAGGTATTCTCTTAGGGTATTCCTCCACTCGAAATGGATACAAGAGTTTAAACCCGGTGTCACGCAAATAGTTTGTTACCGTAGATGTTACTTTCTTTGAGCCTAGGCCTTCTTTTCTCGTCTCCCTGCCTCTCTTCAAGGGGAGCATAATGAGTTAGAAGAGAGGCAGTATTCTTCTCCAGTTCCTTTTCCTCAGCGATTATTGATTTTTATTCTATTTTGTTGTTCAGAGGCAACATTTTTTTTTTGATAAATAGGCATGTATTAATCAAAAGAGAGGTACAAGAGATAGAGGTACAGTACAAAAGAAGAGTTTACACTAGCTCAAACTCAAACGGGAAAGAAATACAAGGTGCCAAAAGAGTAACCGGATTCGTGATCTAATACGCACAAGAGGGGCAGCATTTAGCTTCTACTAATAATAATACTAAGAAGAAATTACAAGTGTACACCAAACGCAAGAAAGGAGAAGGGATCATTGTGATAAGGCCAACTACAAATTTAGATTCCTCTAAACCAAGCTCCAATTCAGATTTTGAAATACTAATTCTTCATTGGTGTTTATTCCTACTAATGATGATAACACTCATATTACCTTACGCGAAGGAAAGCGTCGGTGTACTGTGCATCATATCTATAATTATGTCTCCTATGCATCTTTGTCCTCTGCCTATTCTACTTTTTGTCCTTTGTTTCTTCCGTGTCTTTACCTTTCAGATTCTAGCAGGCAATCTCTGATCCTAAGTGGCGTGAGACTATGATGGAAGAGATAAGGACTTTAATTAAGAACGATACATGAAAAAGTGTTGATTTACTTAAAGAAAATGAACCAGTTGGTTACAAGTGGGTATTCAGAAAGATATGTAGTGAGACTGGTTGCCAAGGATACACAGATATATGAGAGATTACAACAAGACTTTTGCTCTGATTGCAAAGATGAACTCTATTCGAGTATTGACAAATATATGAGATAGATTACAAGAAAACTTGCTCTGATTGAAAAGATGAACTCCATTCGAGTGTTGTTATCTTTGACAATGATTTTTGCATGACCTTTACATCAGTTGGACATGAAGAATGTCTTTCTTCATGGAGATTTGTGGAAGGAAGTGCATATGTCTCCTCCACCTAGGTTCAAGCTTCCCAACAGTGCGAAAAATCTGAATATTGAAAAGGTCAATCCATGGTGATAGGTGACCCCACAAAGTCATGTTGATCACACTCTTTGTGAGATAGCATGGACAATTATTACGGGTCCAATTGTCTATGTTGATGACATTGTGGTGACGAAAAATGATTTTCTAAAGATCGAAAAGTTTAAGAATTTTTTGGCATAGGAATTTGAGATCAAGGACTTAGGAAGAATCAAGTATTTTTTGGGTATAGAAGTGGCTCCCTCCAAGAAGAGCTTCTATATCAAAGAGAGTATATCTTAGACTTACTTAAAATACTAAGAAACTAGGTGCTCGACCTCCCGATACTCACAAATCATAAGTTGAGCACCAGTGATGGGCAAATACTTGAAAATAAAGAGATGCATTAAAGATTAATTGATCGTCTTATTTATCTCTCACCTGGCCAGGCATTGCATATGTTGTTACTATGGCGAGTCAGTTCATTTCATGCACGAACCTCGAATTCCTCATTAAAAATCGTTGAGAGGATATTACGTTATTTGAAAATTACCACAAGAAAATGTATATTATTTGTTCATCATGGACATCTCAAGCTAAAGCCTTATACCGATGCTAACTGGGCTGGAAATGTTGATTATAGAAAGTCAATTACAAGATATTGTACCTTTCATGAAGGTAGTTGTTGATAGGGGTATTTATGGCATTTCATGTTATTAGCTATACCGTGTAATTCTTTAATCAAGTTGATTAAAGAATTAAGGGTAAATGTTGATTAAAGAATTACATATAAGGGTAAATATGTAATTCTTTAATCAAGTAATAATATATAAAGGAGTAAAGAAAAGTGAATCGTAATATCTCTAATTCATATTTTCTCTTCTCCCTCTTTCTATTCTTTTTCTTCTTCCTCTTTCAGCTTGGTATTGGAGCAGGAAATCAAGGCCTTCATTTTTCTTTTTCTTTTTTTAATGGATGAATAGTGTCACATGAATAGTGCAACATGAATAGTGTTGCATGAATAGTACTACGTAGATCTAGTATGGTTTAATATTTTGGAGTTTTGGTTGATTTTATTCTCATTTTTTGGAGTATCTAAGTTGATGTTTTATGCCCTTGAATGATTTTGTGAAAAAATCAGATTTACATCATTCAAGCTTAAAAGGCTCTTGAGGTTGTTAATGAACATCTAGATCTACTATAAATCAATAAATCTGGAGTTATAAATGTTTTTTTGAAGTGTATTGTCATTGTATACTCCTGTGGGTTAGAAGGCAGCAGGGAAGGAGGGGGACACTGGGTGGGATCTTTCAACATGAATTCCCCATACAAATAGAGGCGTCTATCAAAACGATACTCCGAAGGCTTTGAGATCGAGGTATCATTAGCCGAAGAAGACCTTCAACAAAGCAATGGTTGTTTATAATTTGTTTGGTAAAAGGGTGTGATTCTGAAAACCCTAAAGTTGTTTTGTAGGCTATTTTGTGGGAAAAAAAAAAAACAACCATATGTAACCCCCGTAAGCATAGTTACCAAACCCCTGTCTTATACCCACATAGTACTCATATGATACTTTTAGGGGGGGGGGGGGGGGGGTCGCCATTTAAAATGACATACTTTTGCCCTATTACGTATTATATGCATAACACCGTATAATATGCGTTTAATAAACGCGTATAATACATGTGTTTTTGTCATACTTTTGTCGTGTTAAACACATATTCTGTATTAAATAATTGTTATTAGTTATTATCATTATTTTTATTTATTTGTAATTATTAATTATGTTTTAATTTTCTCGTAGTTTTGTCATATAACACCCGTACTTCCCCGATGGATCACTGTCGTATTATACATGTACCCGTACTTGGTAATTATGTTCGTAAGAGGCGTTGGTAGTGTTTATTATTGTTGTTTTTATGCTGGAATTTTCTGTTATAGATCTAGTTGATTCAGTTTATAAGGAAAGTATTCATTTGTAGTGTTGGGTATTTTTCGTGATTTTCAAAGACGATGTCGATTATAGAAAAATTGGATTTTTCTTTGTCATCTCTTTGGGCTTACATTATGAGTATTCCTCCTATGGAGAACCCTAATTTTAAGATTACTATAGTTAAATTCGATGGACAAATATCTCGAATGGTCCCAATAGGCAAAAATGTCTATCTGAGGCCAAAATTTGAGATAAATGGCCGAATTTGTGAACCTAAGGCAGATGCTCCAGAGTATGAGCAATGGGGGTATGAAAACCTGACTATCATGTTATGGTTACTTCACTTCATGCAGTCGCAGATTAATAAGGGGTTCTTATTTCTTCGCACCGCAAATGAGATTAGGGATTTTGTAGCTCAGACAGGGAATATTGCTAGTGTCCATCAACTAAGTCAGGAAGTTGCTCATTTTCGATATGGTGATAAATCCTTGGCAGAGTATTTTGCCCACCTTCATAATATGTGGGAAAAATTAGATTTGCTCATCTTCATAGTATGTGGGAAAAATTAGATTACTACAAGATTTTTCAGCCTTTATGCTCTCGGGACAGAGCTCTTTTACAAGAAACAGGCTGAGCGAATCAGAATTTTTGAATATCTTGCAGGAATTTGGATTTGGAGCTAGCAAGGGTACAGATCCTTAGTAAGGATGTTACCATCCCTCGATCATGTTTATGTTTACGTTCAGAGTGAAACAAATAGGAGAACTACCATGACACTCGTTATGAGTAATGAGAGGTCTACTCTAACCTCTTCCACGATGAGACAAAGGGGTAATAGAAATGGGCCTTGACAATCGCAAATGAACTATGTTTGCCCTGAAAACCGTGATAAGTTAAAGTGTGATCATTGTGGACGCAAGAGGCACACTAAGGAAAACTGTTAGGATTTGGTTGGTCGACCACAAAAATTCAACAAGCTAGGTTCCTCCACTGCTCATAATGCCTCTACAAGAGATGTTATTGGTTCAGTTCTCTCTCCTCCTTCAGCTCTTCGTGCAACTCCGGAAACCTCACTTGATATTGTTCCCACAACGATATGATTTATTCTTTAAGGATGAAATAGAGAACATTTGGCACTTCATGGTACAACTAGACGGCCCATCTACTACCTCCACCTACACCTTTTCTCAGTCTATCATTGGTTCTTGTCACCATGTGTCTACTTTCCCTCCTAGATAATTAACTCAGATGCTTCTAAGCATATGGCTAGTATGCCCTCTTTGTTTTCTACTTATTATGTTTGTTCTGGTCGAGATAAAGTCTAAATTGCATATGGCACCCTCTCTTCTGTTGCTGGAAAGAGAGATGTTAAACTTCCTTCCGACCTGTCTTTAGCCTTTGTTTTCCATGTTTCAAACTTTACAGCAAATCTTCGTTTTGTTAGTTCTTTGACAAAAAAAATTAAATTGTAGTGTCACTTTCTTCCCTTCTTATTGTATTTTTTAGGGCTTGGTAACGAGGAAGATGATTGGTACGAGTCGTGAAGCCGATGGCCTCTATTTGTTGGATGTGACTTTCACTATCCCTCGAGCATTTTAGGTTTACAGTAATAGTAGTGTCAATAAAGAGTGTGGCATGCTCGTCTTTGTCATGTTTCTTTTAGTAATTAAATTTTATGTTTCCAGACTTGTTTGTTTCTTTCTCTATTTCTAATCTTCCTTGTAAAGTGTGTGAACTTACAAAGCATCAGTGTGCTTCTTTTTCTCCTAGTCTTAATAAAATTTCATCCATACTAATGTTTAGGGACCATGTTACCTCTAACTCTAGTTACCGATATTTGTGAATTTTGTTGATGATTATTCTAAATATACATGGATTTTATCTCATGAAATTAAAAGATGAAGTATACACTATTTTGAAACAATTTCATATGTTAATTCAAACACAAATTGAAAAAATGATCAAGATTCTTCGATATGATCAAGGGGGAAAATATATATGTGAGGGGTTGACAGAATATTTGACTGCAAATGGGATGGAACATCAGTACTCTTGTCCATACACCCCTCAACAAAATGGTGTTGCTGAAAGGAAAAATCGTTATCTGTTATAGGTAACTCATGTTCTTCTATTACAGTGTAATGTTCCAAAAAAAATTGGGCTAAAACTGTCCTCACTGATGTTTTTCTTATTAATCGAATTCTCTCTCGTGTTTTGCACTTTCAGTCTCCCTCTCAGCTCTTAAAACCTAAGCGGCATTGGCTCTTGATGACTCTCTTGTTACTGCTCAAAAGGTTAGAGGATTCTGTTAGAAAATAGGGGGAGATTCAAGTCTACCAAAGAAGGGCGAAAGCAAATACGGACTCGAACCAAATCATCTCCTCAGATGATCCAGGTAAAACTCTTCCTATAAATACTTATTTGCCTCCAGTGACACTGTTGATGAATCAAATATTCATATTGCTCTCAGGAAGGGTAAGAAGTCGAGTACTCAACATCTTGTTGCTAACTCTGTATCCTACAAAGCATTGTCTTCATCTTACAGGTCATTTGTGTCTTTATTATCATCCATTTCCATTTCATCTTCTGTCACTGATGTTCTAAAACAATCAATGTAGAGGAAAGCAATGGAAGAAGAGATGAATGCGCTAAACAAAAATAATATTTGAAGAAATGGTAGATCTTTCTCGAGGAAAAAATCTTGTGGAGTGTAAATGGGTGTTCACATGTAAATGCAAAGCAGATGGATCCATTGAGAGGTATAAGGCAAGGTTGGTAGTCAAGGGCTACACTCAAACTTATGAAAGTGATTACCAGAAGACATTTGTCTCAGTAACAAAGATGAATTCAATTTGTGTACTTTTATCATTGGTTGTAAATCAGTCGTGACCATTTTACCACCATTTTACCAACATGATGTCAAAAATATTTTTCTCTATGGTACTTTGAAGGAACAAGTTCATATGTCCTCTCCTCCCCGATTTCACAACTTGAAGGGGGTGAAAAGGTGTGCACGTTGAAGATGGCATTATAAGGCTTAAAGCAGTCTTCTAGAGCCTGGTTTGAAAGGTTCAATGTTGTTGTAAAGAGAAGGGGATACTCACAAAGTCAGATTGATCATACCTTATTTGTCATGCGCACAAAAAATGACACTATAGTTCTTATTGTGTATACACTATGCAGATGATATAGTTGTCACGGGAAACAACATGACAGAGATTGAACAACTAAAGAAGTATCTAGGAAGTGAGTTTGAGATCAAGAATCTGGGTCTATGTAACGACCTAGAATTTTAATATAATAAAATTATGCGTTTATAGGTCCTTAATGGAGGTTAATTAGTTATTTATTTGTTAAATTGGTAAAAAGTGGGTTTTGTTCATGATTGGATTGTACTGGTAAAACTTCAGTATTTTTCCTCGAAAATCGTGCATAATGTGCGGGTCAACCATCTGGACGATCACCTATCGTTCCAGTTCGCGTATTGATTCGCGAGACCACGGGAGTCTTTAAATGTAAGAAAATCGAGAAAACCAGGAAATTCCAGATTTTTCCGGAATTTAGTGAGACTTCATAATTGTAGGGGATTCTAATAGAAATCTGTACGGCTGGTACCACAACGTGCCGATCGGTTGTAAGGACGACTATCTGTCGTTTCGGCAGTTAATCATCTCAAACGAAGAAACGACAACATGTTTTGTGTCTAAAATCAAAAAATTAGTGGGTTTTACAATTTTCTTCCGGACGAAAGTGCAGCTATCAAAACTCAGTATTTTTCCCTGAAATTTTTACAATAAGTGTCGGACTGCTCCAAGTTCAGTCACCTGAAGTTTCGTCACGATCGGGTGTCATATAACAGGGTTTCGAATGGCATATGGGTGAAAAAGTTGAAAAAGCCGGTCAAATAATCAAAGTAGTTGATTTAGTCAACTACCACTTTCCACACCAAAGGGGTCATGTGCTTTTGCACATGATCTAAACCTTGGACTATAAACATTAAAGGACCAAGCCCTTCCTCATGCATTCGGTCACTAACAGTGGAGAGTTCCAGATTTTCTAAAGAGAAAATCTAGAGAGAGAAAGTGGTAGAGAGAGAAAGAAGGGAGAAGAAACAGGGAGACTCCATCTTGACATATTTTGACGTCCCCGACGCATTGGCGGCGTCCGATTTCTTCCCTAGCACCTCGATTTGCGTGTAGAGAAAAAAAAAAGTAAAGAGAGAGTGAAAGAGATGAGCTTTACCTTGGAGTTGATCATCCTCCCGGACGCATTGGCGGTGCCCCTTTTTGCATTAACTGTCTCGAAAAGTGTGAACCAAGTAAAACCCCTCACTTTTCTTCTCTTTTTCCCCTTATTTTGCTATATTCTTTTATCTGAAGTATATGTATGTCTTTTGGGGTAAATGAAAAAGGGTCGGAGACCCCTATGTGATGTGATTTTATGTGGTCCATCGGGGAGCCCAGATTGGGTCCCGAGTAAATTGTATCGCCACTTTAGGGTGACGAAAAGTTGTTTTGCAGGTCGTATAAGGCTATGGAGACATCCATTAGCCTGAAAACGTTCCCTAACAGGACGGTGTGTTACCGGATTTGGTTCATGGGCGCGAGGCCCTAGTATTTCAGTTAATCAAGCAAGGCTTGGGTTAACTGGAGTTAACCTGTGGTTAGAAAATTTAATCAGGGTTAAGTATAGTCTGTGGTTCCTCTTTGACTAGATCAAGAGAGACAATGTCCAGTAAAGCTCGGGGTTCCTCCGTGATTGATAGTCGGGAGATGTCGGTCTGTTTGTCTAGGTCGTCCGTGGTGCCTCTTGGACTAGGTTAGGAGTGGCGGTATCCTGCATGGCCCGTGGTTCCTCCGTGACTGATAGTCGGGAGATGTCGGAGTCCTATGGAGTTTAAAGTGGCTGAATATCAGATAGTGTATAGTCCGGGGTTCCTCTCTGGGTGGGTAAGAAGATGTCGGCACCGTGTCTACCGGGGTCCTTTCTTGGTGGAACGTCAAGAGATGACGGCATTGGTAAAGATGTTGGGGTTCCTCCATAGACTAGCCAGAAGATAACGGTAGGCAGGTTAGTCGTGGTTCTTTCTTAACTGATACCCAAGGCGATGGAGGCGAATACACGGTAGATGTTGTCAGTCAGTTGAATGAAAAAGTGTGTCCTTATTAGGCGAATGCCGATGTTGTGTGTGTAAGCTTCAGATACGAAGTGGGCTGAATCGGTATACTCAGGGTTGGTATATTTGTCTGAGTTGGTGTACTCAGGGTTCGGTATGGAATCGTCGAATTCCAAGTGAGTTGGGTTGGTATACCCAAGGTTTGGTCGTGTTCGGGTGAAAGCCAGAACAGTGCGTGTGAGTTTAAATAGTATGGTTATGATTTAGAGAATTTTGTGGGCTGTGGCCAGTTAATAGAGTCTCAGGACTCGAAATGAAACATGATTGATGATTGAAATAATAACTTGGTAATATGAATACATTCATAACTGAACTTTATAATTGGAAAGTAATGTGAGGTCGGGAACCTCAGTTAAGGTGATGTAACCCCAAGTGACTTTGGGTCACAGTTTATTATATACTGTTCTATTTTACTGCAACATGCAAATTGAACTATTTATTATATCATTATTGATGCGTGTTATTATGTGGAAAATAGTTTAGAAGGATTGTGGTTTTATTGGACTTCATAGCTCACTGACTTTTTATGTCAGCAGATCTCGGAGCTGTTGACCAGTAAGTGAAAAATCCAACTGGACATTTTGGAAGCTTGTACAAATTGTACCCGGCGTGATAGAGGCGCCTACTTTTGTAAAATAGACTTGATGTAAATAATACAGATATATGATTTGTATGATGACTATTGTGATGACAGGTGTTATTTGTTTTTTGGAAGAATCTGATAAATGTTTAAATTTCCCGCATTTTCGCGGGTAAAGTCTTCCGCTTGTGTGATTTGACGAACGGACGAGCGTCTCGGAACTTGATTCCCTAGGCGCGAGTTCGGGGCGTCACAGTCTACTTAAGTACTTCTTGGGAATAGAGGTTGCTAGATCTTGTGATGACATTTTTATATCCCATAGAAAGTGCATCCTAGTTCTCTTACAGAAAATTGGAAATCTTGGGGCCAAACCGACTGACACTTTAATTGAACAAAATCAGAAAGTGGATGAGATGGATGGGGTTCAGCGATTAGTGGGGTGACTAATCTATCTCTCACAAGGCATGATATTGCTTATGTTGTGAGTATATTGAGCAGGTTTATACATACACTCAAGCCCACACATTTGGATGCAGTATACATGATTTTGAGGTATCTCAAGTCATCTCCAGGTAAGGGACTCTTATTCAGAAGACGTGGGCATATGCGAGTTGGGGCCTATACAGATGCAGACTAGGCAAGTGCTAAAGATGACAGAAAATATACATTGACTTATACATTTGTTAGATGAAATTTGGTTATATAGCGCAACAAAAAACAAGCAGTGGTTGCTCGCTCGAGTGTAAAGGCAAAGTTTCGATCGATGGCACATGGTATATGTGAGTTACTGTGGCTCAAGATCCTCATTCAGGAGTTGGGATTTTCAATTAAAGGACCTATAAGTTTATACTGTGACAACAAGGCAGCAATCAATATAACTCATAACCTAGTGTTACACGATAGAACCAAACACATTGAGATAGATCGTCACTCTATCAAGGAACGGATCATCCAAGGTGAAGTGTGCACTCCGTATACGAAGACTAATGATCAACTAGCTGATGTTCTTATTAAGATGGTTAGTAATGCTCGACTACTTCAAAAGTTCAAATGTTAGGCAAGATGAGCATGATAGATATATATGCATCACAATGAGGTCGTGTTGATAGGGGTATTTATGGTATTTCATGTTATTAACTATACCATGTGTATTACACGTGCTGTGTCTATTATGCGTAATACACATAAAGATAAATATGTAATTCCCCAGTTAAGTAATAATATATATAAGAGAAGAGAAAAGTGAATCATAATCTCTCTAATTCCTTTTTCCCTCTTTTCTCTTCTTCCTCTTTCTATTCTTTTTCTTCTTCATCTTTCGACTTAACCTCATAACTTAAAGGAGTAAGAAGCAAAGTGTAATGACTACGTCAAGTACAGAAGCAAAGTGTGGTTAAAAATCTTATTGCGAGATTGGAGAATCAATGAAGTGCCTGTTGATCTCCAATGAAGTTGTTCTATAACAATAAGGCAGACATCAGCATTGTTCAAAATCCGGTTTAGCATGATCATACTAAACATATAGAGACTGACAGGCACTTTATTCGAGAGCTGCTGAGCATGTATTTCTCGGAATTTGTGTCTATTGTTTGTTAGAACAGAAAATCAACTTGCTGATATACTTATTAAAGGTGTTGCCAAGGCAAAATTAAAATCAATTCTTAACAAGCTGGACATGATCGATATCTATACACAGCTTGAGGACGAGTGTTAAGATATGTTATTATTATGGGAGTTGATACACCGAATCATGTCTTGAGGGTATTATTGTAATCTTGGTTTATAAGTGATATAAATAACAGAAAAGAGATCAGTCCCCTAACTTTTTCTCCAAATTTTCTCCTCCTCTTTTTCTTCCTATTTCCTCTAGGGTTTCACTATCTACTATCCCTATAGTTCTGAGGCTGAGAACCGTGCTTAGGTTCATGCATTGTACAGATTGTTTGGCTCAATGTGTTTATCACCAATCATAAGATTTACTTGCCATCCCCCCAATCCACTTGATTGTCAGCTTTTAAGGTTTCCCGTTCTAACAAATTACTACAATCTATATAAATATACATGAAACATAAGTAAATACAAAGTTAGGGAAAAGAGCTCCCTATGCACACAGAATATCCATGCACAAGACTATTGATAGGTAATTAGCCACATCATTGTGTCCTGACAAAAAATCAAAGTCCAATTTGCAAGTGCCTGTGGGTTGTCATCACTCATCATTGCCTTTCCCCCAACTAATTGCATTCTTTGAATCGGAATTATTGGGCTCAGTGTGTCTGACACTAACAGAAGTGTCCACATTTAGATTGCACAGAATTGGACTTTTATTTTTATTAAAATCTGCAGAGGGCCATTTTCAATTTGATGCATCATTAATTTGGGGAAAATTAGTAGATGCTTGTTGGGGCAGTGAAGTCCTTCATTACTATTTTACCAAGCAATCCATCCACTTGTACTTCATTGCATTCTTCTATATTTTCCTCTGCCTTCTGTCAGAAGGATTATTTTGACCCTTTCTGACTCTATCGATTATAGCCACCTTAAGGATGATAGCCACACTTATTTAATTAGTAGAATCCAGAGTATTCCAAAGCTTTAATTGGTTACAACTCCCCCCCTTTTCACTCTCTCCATCCCCGTATCAAATGCCCACCCAGGCACTTAGGAGGAGGGCACTTTTCTCATGATCCAATAAGTAAAATGGTACAGAGAGCACCATCTGAGTTTGTCAGAATGCTAATAGCAATTGCCAAAGCTAAAGTATTTGCTGTATATCCTCATCAGTCTCCAAAAAGATACACTAAAGCTCACTAACTAGTCCATCATATTGACAAACAATGCTACAATTTAGATTTTCCCTTTTTTAGTGGAAAAGCAAATTTGTTAGTGAAGAAAGGAAAAGAGTAAGGAAATGGTGAGCCACAACATACCTTCTTATTTGCATTACAATGTATACAAGATAACTAAATCCCATTCAAGGTCCCTAATATTGTCTGCTTTTCAATGGTACTTTCAGCTTCCAATGCCACAATTTGAACTTTATTCAGCAAATCAATGTAGGACTGCACACAATTTTTTGGCTTTCTATGGATTCGAGCTATAGCGTAGGAATCTAGCCCAGAGCGAGATTGATTATTGATCAAGATCTCATTGTGATTTTTGTTTCTTGTTTTGCTAATGTAGTCTGTATCTCTTTCTTTCTTTCGAGTTCAGCTATCTTGTGAACTCTTGCTTGTATCTCTTGTTTCATATTTCTAATTTTATCCAATCTTATTATTACCGATCAAAAAAATGTAGGGTTACATACTGAACATTTATCCTATCTAAAATTTCCATCAATATTACCAACTAATTACAAAATTCCACTCATCCTAAATTGTTTCATGCCACAATGTGCCTTCTTATTTTCACTACAATGCATAGTTACCAAGTATGGGTACGGGTATAATACTGCAATGATCGGTTCAGGAAGTACGGGTATTATACGGCAAAAGTATTAAAAAATTAAAAAAAATAATTAATAATTATAAATAAATAAAAATCATGATATTAACTAATAACATTCATTTAATACGGAATATGCATTTAACGCAATAAAAGTATGGTAAAATATGTGTATTGTACGCATTGAATACGCAATTCACGTATTAAACAGGTATTCCACTCCACGGCGATAAGCGTATAATATGTAATTTCCACTCCCCCCTCTTCTCTAGAGATCGAGAGATTCAGTGATGAGAGCGTGTGTGTGTGCGCGAGTCAGAGAGAGAGAGAGAAAAAGAGAAAGCAACCTTTCAAGATTCAACATCAGTATCAAAACTGTACAGCAAAAAAGTTACCATTTTCTTGAGATCATATGTAATTTCCAGAATGCCAATCGCAGCTTCCCATTACCAATTACATTCCCTACATCTTCAATGTATGCTTTTGACATCAAAACCAACCTGAACAGCATAAAACTAACTTTCCACTATTCTTCAAATACAAATTAACTTGTGGAACATTGGAAATCAAATCAGCCAGAGAAACCTCACTATTTCCGACATGAGCATTTTTTTTTCAATCGGTAAATTACATATATTAATATCAGCAAAAATACAACTATCACAGAGTAACATAAGCTCACCCACAGTGGACCTGAATAAACAAACTACAAAGCAAGTATACCATATCTCCCAAATGACCGATATGAACGTTCCAATAATAGTTTTCATAACTTATTATGGTAGATGCTATAAATGTCAAATTTTTTGGTGCTCCATCCGATATCAGATTTCATTTTAAAAATCCATTTTCCCATACTCTATAAACCATTACTGCATTTTTGTTACGAAACAACTGAGAATGACATAAAAAGCAAGAAAGGACAGCCATGGAACAAATATCAAGATGAGGTCATATGCAGCAAAGATATGGTAGAAGAAGACACCTCGTTTTTGGTCGAGAACTTGGCTGTGGGTGCAATAGCCATAGGCAAAAAGAAGCTTCCTTCGGCCACTTCAACAGCAACTGTGGGGGCAGAACTCGGTGTCTCAAATTTGACATAGTACTGAGCTTTTCTTCTGTTGAGTTAAACGTTGAGAATAACTGCTTACAAGTAAAACAGCTACATTGATATACAAATAAATAACAACAATAATGATCTGGAAATTTGACATCCAATTTTTAACTTATTTGTGAAAGATCAGCTATATTTTGAGTACAAACCTCAAAAAGAAGGACCCCCAATCGATAGATATCCGAAGCAAAGGAACTTGGAGCACCGGCAACCTCTTCTGGACTAGCATACCAGTTGATTTCCATTAGCAATATCTGTTTCAGTGGGAAAGTTGGCTTCCTTTCTTCTGCTTCTTCAAGTTTCCTGCTACCCTCTATTTTACTTTCTTCTCTCTCCTCTATTAATGATAAATGTGTTGCATCGGCCGAACTTGACTGCAAGCAACTGGTTTCTGATACCTTCTGGGAAGCACCTGCACGAGATAACTCTGGTGGGGAATCTTTGCCGCCTAACCTAATTCTCTGCTGATCCAAATCATGGTGTGCTTCCTCAAATGAATCAGAACCTGAACTCGAACATGATGCCGACTCGATAAAGGATACATGGTTGAAAGAGGACATGACAAAGCAGGAAGGCCGAACATTATGAGCAACAATCCCTTCCAAATGTGCTAGGTTCACAGTCTCCACAATCTGCCTAAATATGTGGAAGCACTCCAAGAGGTCGACAGACCGTTCCGGTTTGTCCAACCACTCCCTCAAGCTAACCTCACCCCGTTCTACTGCACAAATAACAGAACCCACAGCCACCTCCTCCTCACATACCCCAGAAGAACCAAACTGGTTGTCAAGGTGATCGGTGCAAGGCAAAACTATGGGGTCTCTCTCCTTTCCTCCAGGTATACTCCTGGAATTATTTGATGCATCTCCTGAGAATCCGATAGTGTTGCTGCGAAGCAACCTCAGGCCCCTACTGGAGACTGCACTAGCATTCAATCCCCTAGAACTATCAGACTCTTCCCAGCCCGACTCAGATGAACCCTCCATCACTATCCACTAATAGCCTCACCAAGGCCAAAAAAATGCAGTAACGAAATGGATTAATGCTCCAACTTCGACCCAGTTCTCTCACTTCCACCATCACTATTATGAATCAAAAACCCACTTCAGCAGCACAAGAAACAAAACCAAAAACTTATCATGCAAAATCACCTCAGCTTCTCAATTTAAAAACAATTCCCAGCTGGGTATATATAAACTTAAACAGATGAGCTTTGTGCAAGCAATTCTCAGCAGAAACAGCATAAACACCTTCAGGGACAAAAACCCATTTAGAAAATCTAATGAAATCTTGCAAGATATGTAGAAACCCTATACCCAGAAGATGCATTCATGCCAAGCTACAGAAATTCAGATATAGAGATAGATATCGATATGAGAAGAAGATAAAGAGGAAGAGAGATACCATGGGAGGATCTGCTGCTGCTGCTCCTGCTCCTGCTCCAACCTGAGAACCGAATCATACAACCAAGCTTTACTTGCACTAAACTTTTCCAACAAAACTCCTCAGCCTCAAAAAATTCGAATTTTCTTTCGAAAAAAACACACAAAATCTCTCCGCAAAAGAACCCAGACCGTGTATGAATAAAATAATAATTTTTAGAACAGTTACAAAAGCTCTATTTCTTTGAATTCTTATTGGTTCTGCAAACTTTACTTTATTATTTCTTTTGAAGCAGAGTCCCTTCCTTTATCTTCGCCTCCCCCACATTCCCAGCTTTATTCCAGATGACTACGTGGCACAACCATCTCCTCTAGCTCCTTTGAGCACAAGGCGAAAAAGTAATTTTAACAATTTGTGGACCAGAGCTTTTCTGAATTGAAAATTTCAGATTAGGTCAAAAATATTTTAGTAAAACAGTGGGAAACTGGGAAAGCCATTACTCTAATGTTCTAATCTCAAAACTACCGCCAAAAAATATATATTTTAAAAATCTCAAATTTAGTTTTAAAAAACAAATCAACTATACAATCTCGATCAATGCTCGAAACCCTAGAACAAAGATCATAAGAAAACTTTCTATTTTCTTCAGGAAGAAGATCGATCTGTAGTTTCCTTTTCCAGTCTAAAACCCTAGACGTTCAGAATTAAAGAACAGAACTAACTTTGATTTCTCAGCTGACTAGTAGAATTCAGAGATTAGTCTTTTCACATTCTCCTTTTCATTCAAAAACCATAAACCCTAGTAAGATTTTTAGAATTCAACATGAGAAACACCCAATTTTAACTTCTCACTAAATCTTTTCCAGAGAATTCTCCAAAACTCTCTTATTCAAAACACAGAAATTTAAACAATTCTCTCCCGTAACCATTGCTGAAATCGCTATCTCCAGTCGATTTAAACAAGAACAAACGTACTCGGATATTAAATACTCGAACTTTCAAACATAAACGCTTTCATCTCGAATCGAAGAATCGCTTTATTACTGTACTCGGCACTCGAACTTTCAAACATAAACGCTTCCATCTTGAAACGAATAATCGCTTCAATCGCTGAGAAAATGAAATGCTTTCTTATATGAACAAACGTACTCAGATATTAAATACTCGAACTTTCAAACATAAACGCTTTCATCTCGAATTGAAGAATCGCTTTATTACTGTACTCAGCACTCGAACTTTCAAACATAAACGCTTCCATCTCGAAACGAATAATCGATGAGATAATGAAATGCTTTCTTATATGTAAGTAGAATTCTGCAATTGGCTGAGCTAACGGCTGTGCAGTTGTAGACTCAACAACGTCGTGGTTTACTGCCACGTCGCACGTAGAGCAGATAACACTTGGCAGTAAGAGTAACGACGCAGCTTCGGTGCTGTCTCGGTTCCGAAGCTGCTGACTTGGGACCTAGCCAATGACCGTCTTAATTAATTTTCAGGTTCTGCAACTCCTTGTTAATGCAAGACAGGATCCTGTCCGAATTCAATAACTTTTAATCTTTACGATGTAGGAAGCGCGGATACTTCAAATAGGAAATCGGATACGTATTGGATATCAATACGACGGGATACGTACGAGATATGGCTCAAACGTATCCTATTAATTTAAAACAAAATTTTTATTACGGATATGGGTAGGGATACGGCTCCGATACACCGGGATACAGTAATGAATTTTTTATTTTTTTTTTAGACCTGGGGGTGTGACCCTATCTCTTTTGTTTTTGCATGAACATGATCTTCTTTATATTTTGTTTAGTGAATGCTAGGATGACTTTATTTTTTGCTTAGTGGATGATGAGATGACCCTATTTATTTTGCTTTTGCATGGACATGATCTTTTTTATACCTAAACATAACAGAATCAATGGTTATTTTATAATTATAATACAAAATATAGTAGTATTATAATTTTTTTAAAAAAATTACAAACATATCCTCGCCGTACTCGTATTCTGTTTTTTTAGGTTTTGTCGTATCTTTATCATATCTTATCGTACCCGTATCCCGTATCCATATCCGTGCTTCCTAATTTAGGATTAAAAATTAGTGAATTTTAAAATATGAGTTCAAATAGACACGTGTTGACTTGTGGGTGCAATTCATATTGAGAAGAGAAATCATGAATACAATCCCAACTCCACTAAGCAAATACGGTTTAGGCCGCAACCCAACTTCTCTGATCATTGATTAGTCAGTTAGATAACTTATCATTTGAAGTTAGCCCAATGATAGGTATATCAATCGCTACACTGCTATTCAAAATTTTATCTGAAACCACCCACATGGATAGGTACACACTAGCTACCGCTGGTATAAGCAGGCAAGAGTGACATCTTACCTAATAAAGTACGTTATCCAAAAAGGGATTAGCTTCTAAGTCCCAAAACTTGTCACTTTTATCTTTCTGAAACCTTCCTATTCTATTTTTTCGGGTATGGTTGGATATGGAATGAACTTATAATCAAGAAATCGACTCCATAAACAAACATGAAACAACAACAATCATATCGGCATTTCTAAAAACTCAAAGGGATTTATAAAGCACATGACAAGTGTTCCTTTAATTTTTTTTAACCCTGGTTAGATAAGAGATAATCTCTTTAATTGATGTTGATTATGAATTAATGTTGAAGGAAACTAAAATTTTAAAAAGAAAATGGTTCCATGCATGGGTTGGTGTATAAAATTTTCTACCCCATTTTAGGCAGACAATTTGGACTCAATTTCGGTGGCTCCATTGCATTATTCATTATCATATCCAAAAGGATCTCCCATAATCAATACTATATTTTTTTTATTGGGCTACAAATTTTAGTACGAACTCATTAATGGATCCATCAACCATCCAATTTTTCATTGGTTTAGTTGAAGTTTTGGCCCATTAGTTGGGATTTAGTTTTATTTTTTGTTGGTCTTATAAGTGGGTTGAGTTTTTTCGGCCCAAAATGTTATAATATCTAATTAATATATAAGTAAACTTTAGTTTAATATTGTATATTATTAGAGTTTAAAATAGATAAGGAGAACAAATTTTTATTTTTCATTTGTCCACATTAACCACCTATTTTGTATTGGTTAACATCTAATCAACATCGGCTACTCTAACACGCATCCTTGATTGTTCCAGTGATTAAAAAAAAAAATGTGTTAAAAAGCTCTCAATGTACTAACATACTAACCTTGGGAGAATATTGCTAAAGAGGAGTGCTAGCCTATGCATAAAATTCAATATTTTTTTCTTCAAATTCTCAATATGGATGCAATAGCTAACATCATTGTTCCTTCACCGGGTTAAAAAGAAAACTTTTAGAATATAAATTTATGTTTATATCAGGTCTCAAGATAACAAAGAAAGATAGAGACACTTATTGCTATGAGAGTTTGGAAGTCAAATGGATTGGCATTTGTCTATTGATTATAGGTGTTATTTGTTTCTAGTTAAGGAGGAGACATCTTTTTTGTTTTTTCCCCCATTGTGAAGGAGATCATTTTCCTTTGAATATAGTCAAAATTAATAGACTACTTTTATTTTATTGTTTTCAAGAAGAGATCGACCACTCAAAATGCACCCCGGATTCGTGTAAGGTGTCTGTGTTTAAAAAAATCAGACTTGCAAAGAGTTGTATGAAGACTACATGGAATGTGCCACCCCACGTTCGTGTATGGTGTCTGAGTTGCGAATGTCTTTTTCATTTAAAAAATCAAAATTAATCATTTACTTATTAATTTAGTGCTTTTAAACCAGTTAGGCGGCCATATTTGTTGAGGAGTGTTACCCCAAACCTATTAAGTCAAATATTTTTCCCAAACGCAAGACGGTGCAACACGTAGTATTACTACCCTATAACATAGAGATGATTTGATATTTATTGTCACCACCTTCTGTCGTCTGCAAAACTGAGACTTTGGCATTTCTATGCATTTCTATTTGTCAAGGGGTTTGCTTTAAAATGAATTATTTCAGGTTGGCGAGGGTAAATTCTCTAGGCGGAACTACTTACATATTGAGCCATACTTTGCTCCACTGGCAAGGACTAGGGTGAAGCTTACATGGGCTGCATGTGTGTGGTGTGTGTGTGAGTTTGCATGTGGTGTGTGTACGCGTTTGCTTGGGTGGTGTGAGTATTCCCTTGTCTTTGCCTTCAGTCATTGCCTTGTGGTATGATTGAGTTTACCAAAAAAAAAAAAACTATTGTTCATCGCTCCCACAAAGGCCCTTCAACTGTCATGAACTTTTTTTTTTAACCCCTGTTCGTTTTTTTTTTCTTCCTAAAAACCAACCGTAGATGGGTGAACCCTTGGGTGAGTGAATCTTAACCACAATTAAATGGAGTTTAAAATGGGACACGTGGCAAGAAAAGGGGAGCCGAGACGCACCTCCTCACGTCACCGGCCGAGGTGATTATTTTCCTTACACTTTTTTTGTATTCTGGATCTCACATTTTAATAAAAATGCAATATTTGTTCCCTTCTTTAAGCAGAAACACATGCTTTTTCTAAACTCCTAGTTGAGCAATACTAACTTTAGAGATTAATGTTGATCCACTTAAATATATAAATAGTCTAATTTTTTTTTTTTTTGGAGGATAAATAGTCTACTTGGTACTTATAGAACCCAAAAAATTATACGAAATGTGTTGACAGCACCAATTAGGAGTTTTAGTATTAGGTTCTCAACAATGCGATACGTATTTATGTTAGAGGTAATAGGGAGAATTTTCCCATATAACTCTGACATAATATACATGTATGTTTCCCATATAACTCCAGAATAATATACATGTTGTAGTCAGGAGACTTTTCATATTACTTAAATGATGATTTGCACTCTCCGAATTTTAAATAAGTTGGCGAGACACTTAAGTGGCGTTTTGGTAACACTAATCTAAATAGGTAGAACTTATTTGAAAATTGAACTTATTTAGACTTTAGATTATTAAGTTAAAAGGTTAATTGGATGTCTACATTTTTTTAAAGTTAAGGTTTTAGCTCTAGAGGAATGCTAGCCCTACTCTAAATCTGAACCAACCACCACCTATCCAAATGTTCAGTTAAAGTACACACTATTTCAGTGATTGCAATACTTTAACTGAGCATTTGGACAAGTGGTTCGTTCAGCTTGAGAGTAGGAAAGAGTTGAGAGTAGGGCTCATGTCTCTTTATTATTTTTGAAGTTAAAACTTCTACTTAAAAAAATCTAAACATCCGATTCATCTTCAACTTAACAATCTAAAGTCCAACTAAGCTCGGTTTTTAAATAAGCTCTACCCATTTAGATTAATGTTACGAAACGCCACCTTATTGTGTGTCTATTTTGTAAGTATAGATAAAGAAACTTATGCAGTTCTCTTATAGCTAAGATGGCCATGGTGTTTGAAGTGGAAATTTGTGGGAAGGACAAGCGTCAGCAGCCGTTACAAGTACTCTAGTTTACTGGTAGAAGGTAGGAGTTGAAGGGTGTGATACCTTAGCCTGTACTCCAATGTCAAAGTAAGTAGGTTTAAAATATGTTGAATAGTAACAAGCACAGAAGCTAATGAGAGAGAAAGAGTTGAGATTTCTTAGTCCTTATGCACTGAGCTTCTCGGGATATTTATAGGTTTAGCTTTGGATGTCCATAGATGCCCATGTCACGTGCTCTATACTCATTACCAAATATGTTTATCTGTCTTCTTACGTGTCACACGTGGGAGCCTACTATTAGTTCAGTCGGTTTGTTTTGACAGCATGCAGAAATGACCAGCATTAAATGTCAAGACAGTATTTTTCACATACTTTCAGAATAGAATGATCGCCTCCTGACCACTTTTTCCTGCGAGTCGGTTCCGTTGTTAACTCAAGCTTGGGTTCGCTGTATATACGTTAAAACGAGGTCCGATGCGCTTATCTTGAAGACAACGGATACGTTGTATAAAAGACAACGGAAACGTTGTCAAGAGTACAACAGATACGTTGTGCATAAGACAACGGGAACGTTGTTCAAGAGTACAACAGATACGTTGTGCATAAGACAACGGGAACGTTGTTCAAGGGACTACGGATATGTTGCAAAGTACAGAACGAGAACATTATACATCAGACAACGGATCATTCCTCTATTTTAATCACGTGATCCACGTGTCACTCATTAGTGATCATAACAACGAAAACTAGCTTGTTCTCCAACACTTAATCAATTTTACGAATTTTATCTTTTACAGTGTTACCCTTATTTATCAGGGTTGTCATCATGAAATCAAGTTTTAGAAAGAAAGCTCTCCTGAATTGGTAGAAGTTTTGTTCCATAAGTTGATAGGCAGATACTCATCCGACTGAATGTGGCAGTCAAAAGTTGCGCTAACCAACTACTAACTAGCTTAACATGACTTATATCGTTGAATAAAAGTGAGAGATTAAAAGTATTTTACAAGACATCCAAATGTGTGTCCAACTATCTTCAGCAGACTCGTACCCTTCTCTATTATCTATATTCCTAGGCGACGGTTCCAATGGCACACCATCAAGCCAGGAAAGCTGCCGTTGGGGGACTTTAGGGTCTCCGTTTTGGCTATGTAATGTTTGGTAGCCGAGAAAATAAGGAAAAAAAGAGAATAAAATTGGACAAAACACAACTAAAAATTGTATTATAAATCTCTAATTTTCTTTCTTTTTCATGTTTTCACATATTTTCTCGACAACCAAACATACCCTAAATGTTTAATTTATCTTTCTTACCAAAAAAATAAAATCGACTAAGTGCAAAATTGGTACTGTATTAGTTAACATTCTAACATATGTTTATCTCTAAAATCCGTTTATTGTTAAAGGAATGCTCACCAATACAAGATAAGCAACCAATCAAGAGCATGCTTTAAAATGAGGGGTACTATTCTACCTGACACTATATACAAAATATATTGAAGCAGGGAAAGAGACAGAAAAAGGGAAGGAATTAAGTAATGATAATGTTCAAAGTGATCAAAGCAAATAAGTAATTTATTCACTTTTCTTGTTTCCCAAGGCTAGTAGTGTTTCAACTGATTACTCACCTAAAAGTGGAGTAAGGAGCATCATTGCAGTTCAATGAAGAGTAGTTTGGGGACCAAGTTCAATGGATAAGGACATGAGAATTTCTGATCTCTGTGCTACAAACAGCTCCACCAAACCCAATGATATATGTTCAAAAAGAAAAAGCTCTCTCTCTCTCTTTGGGACCCCAACCAGTTTAGTTTGGTAGGGTACATACCAAAACATTACATGTCAAGAGAAAATGCATGTTTTCAATCAGCCTAAATCTCATTGTTTTCTGCATTGAGGGTTTGATAGGTATATTCACCACCATGTTCAGTCTTTCCTTAACAGTATCAAATCTCCTAATTGCTAACATTTCAATTACAACCCAATATACAGGAATGAACCAAGAACAAAGATCAAAATCAAACACCCAATATACAGGAATAAACAAATAATTGATACAAAGATCAAATTCAAATACCCAAATCAGTGAAGATTTTACAGCTCCATTCTTGTCCAAGCATTACTCAATTGTGGAGTTCTGATGAGTTTCAGTGCATTAGCAACAATATCACTGTAATCAAATGTAGTACAGTGCCAGAAATCCTAGCTTCAGCTTCACCAAAGCCGCTTGAGCAACTCATAATTTGTTATTTACATAGTCATCGACCCTCCACAATGACATCCGACCAAGAGAGAGACATGGAAGAAGTGAGTGACTGCCGAATCTCATCAAAAGTTGGGTGACTTCCATGCCCCAAGCTACCACTATACGTAGACCACATTGCATTGGATTTCATTTTATCTAACAAATATAAATCCATTCCTTCTCCTTCTTCGTCATCTGCCTCGACCTTCCCTTCTAATACCTTCACCACTTGCCTCATTGTAGGCCGAGCACGTGGGTCTGGGTATGCACACAACAAACCCAAATGAAGCACCCTCTCCAGTTCCTCACTATTGAACCCACCCCTAGCCTTCAAACGCTCATCAAGCGCAAATACTAATCCCCCTTGCTCCATTAGCCCCCATAACCAATCAACCAAAGGTGGCTTCCCATACTCTACAGGCCTCCGACCACAAATTACCTCAAGAATCAATATCCCAAAGCAAAACACATCAGTCTGAGCTGATGCCCGCCCACTTCGGACCACTTCGGGCGCCATATATCCCACAGTTCCTACTACGCGAGTTGTGTTAGCTACCTGGCCATGCCCGTGCATCCGAGCTAACCCGAAATCTGCTAACCTCCCCTTCATATCCTTATCTAGCAACACATTACTAGCTTTTATGTCCCTATGTAGGACTCTGGATTCCCAGCCTTCATGCAAGTATAAGACCCCATCAGCTACATCTTTCAAAACTCTAATTCTATCTGCCCAATTCAACATCATACTCTCCTCACATTCAAACACCCTTTGATCCAAACTTCCATTCTCCATATAATCATAAACCAAGATTAGGCTTCCCTTCTCTTTCTTACACCAACCTCTCAATCCCACCAAGTTCCTATGCTTCAATCGACCGAGGCTCGAGACCTCGGCCAAGAATTCTCTCATTCCTTCTTCAGTTTGATGCGAAATTCGCTTCACGGCAATCTCAGCTCCTCCTACCAATACCCCTTTATAGACCTTCCCATTCCCTCCAACCCCAATTACATTTTCTTCTGAGAATCCCTCCGTCGCGGCGTCAATCTCCGGATAAGTAATTCGATGTGGCCAGTACTCCAATTCCCATTCTTCCATCTCTTCCCTCTCCCTTTCCCTCTTTCGCTTCCTCTTAATTAAACACACAATGATAACAATGCTACAACCAAGGACAAGGATAATTGCCACCGTAATCCCTGCAATGAACCCTTTGGATTGAAAAACAGAATTCTTCCCAAGAACAAATGATGGCAAGTTAGTTGTAATCAATGCCTCACTTACCGAGAAATTCGAATTACTAAAGCTCCAACCCAGAATTCTATGGCTTTCAACTAACCGTCCTGTCGCGGCACAGAACCCCATATACATGTCATCTAAAAGAACCTCAGAAAGATCAACAGAAACATTAATTAATGGCCGCCGAGGCCTTTTCATGCCAACAGGAGCCATAGTAACATTGAGCTGAGAATCCGAGAAATCAATCCATACTTGATAATTCACTCCATTGTTCAGCGTCAAATTTTCAAATAAATCATAACCCCTGTTGCTAATTTTCCAGTAACCAGCCGGATAAGAACTCACAGACGCAAGAGAATTCACATCCACACCAACATGATTGGCGTTAATATCATTGAATTCTTGATTTTCAAAAACATCAAATTCAATACCCAGAACATGGTTATTAGGGTTACCGTTGTTGGTTCGATTAAACAGGCCTAGATGTTGAGCAGAGCTTACCCCTTTGAGACCTGTAGAAGGAACAAGAATAAAAACTAAACCATGCCCAGGAAGACGACCCTTGTATGGAGCAATAGAGAAGATGAAAGAAGTCGAAAAGGGTAGAAAATCAGAAGAGTTTGGAGATCTTGTGGGGATCTTGGAATGGTACAGAGCTCGGCCAATGGAGAAAGTGGTGTCGTTAGAGAGAGTGAGAAAACGGGATTCAAGCGTTGCGTTTCCGTAGATTAACAGATCAGAAGAATCGAAGCCATTGAAGACGAAATCAAGTGAGAGGATTGAGCGGAGGAATGAGATTAGGGTTAGTAGGAACAGTAGATGGAGAGGTTCAACCGCCATTAAAGCAGAGCAGAGCTAAGCAGCAGAAAGTATCTGAGTCTGAGCTAATGAGAGGAGAGGATTTCGGGCTCTGTTCAACGTTCGGGGATTAAGGATCAGTGTATGGCTTTACCATTGGAAATAAAGAGAATTACGAAAATGGTATTGTTTTTGGAGTTTTGTGTCGGCTAAATGGATTGAAATGGGGACGGCTCGTTATTTCGTTAATAGCTGACTTGAGCTTCTTTATCTCAGAGCATCTCCAACCGACTCCTCAAACCAATGTTATCTGGTTCGTCGCTTCGCTATGCTTGAATTGGGGTTCGCATTTTGCAACTTTAGAGAATGAGATTCATTCTCGGTTCGCTTAACTTCTTTAGTTTGATTTGCTACTCAAGCACATAAAACAAAATATATATTTTATATTATATTATAAAAATATATATCTTTTAAATATGTAAATAATATATTATAAATATTTATTTAAAAAATAATAATAAAAAATATCTTATTATGTTCTGTTTGTGAACTCAAAGTATAAATTTGTCGAACCTAAAAAAAAATATAAGTGAATTTGAATGAAGAATTTGACAAACTAAGATTATTTTGAAAACACTATGAGATTCGCTCAATTTCACGAACCAATTCGAACTAAACCACGAATTAGTTCGGGTTCACTCGGTTCACGGTTCGTTATATCATGTAGCGAACTTGGTAACCCTGCCTCAAACCCACTCTCTTTCTCAAATTAGCTAGCCGATGGGAAAAATTTAGACTCAACAAACTCATCAAGTGGGCTGCCTATAATAGGAGAGGTGATTTGGCTCGCATATGTTTGTGTTCGATTGAACTCTCAACAGTTGCAATGATGTTAAAATAAAACGAAATAAAAAAAAAAAGTTCTTAATAAAAATAAATAAATAAATAGAAGTGGTGTTGGAGTTGCAAGAGAAAAAGTGACTCCCTATTTTTTTTTTAAAAAACTCTATTTTAAATTTTAAAAAAATAAAGAATTTTTAGAAATATTGTTGGAAATGCTCACTTAGTAGTTTGCCGCACGTGTCATGTATTTGAGCAACAACGAAGCTAGGATTCTCTTATAGGAGCTAACAATGAGGGTTCAGGGGCATAATTTTTTTTTTTTTTTTTTTTTTTTTGAGGACAAGTTTATGGGTCATCGCATATGTTTGTATCTGTTTGTAAAGTTTCTCATAAGTTTAAAGGGCTAGAGTCCCTTGTCCCCTGGCTCTCTGGCCTTCTCCTAGGTTACACCCTTATTAATACTATAATTTTTTTATTCAAAATTTCAGAGGATCTTCAGCCCCTAGCCCCATGTGGCTCTGGCCCTTCATGTAAGAGAGAGAGGGAAGGGGGAGAGACTGGGAAGAGGACCCTAGTGAGACTTACGTGATACGTATACGTACATAAATATAAGTGTAAGGCTAGTGTTGCATGTGAAAGAGAGAGAGTAGTAAGAGAGATCCTAGTCAGACACACACAATGTATGATGGTACATGTATGAGAGAATATAAGTATAAAGATAATTTTATCAGTAGTGATTACAAGTCACAAACATGCATTTATTTGACTCGTTAAATGTTCAGTAAATATTTATTATATATATTTAATCAGTTGATGGATACTCCCTAATCAATTAAACTTAGCTTATTTTGTCTTTTATAATGTCACATTAACTATAATCCTAATGATTTAATAATTGAGTTTTTTTTTTGGTAAATATGGGTATTCTAGGCCTAGACTCAGACTAGTCTCACGTGATGCATCGGTAAACCCCCAACCCATACATCCGATATTGAGAGGAGCCCAAATTCGATCTCGAGACCTCTGGGTTTACAGTTTTGTCCTTCGACCATTAGGCTACACTCCCTAAGGTTTAATTATTAAGTTAAGCGGTTAAAATTTGAGGGTATATTTAGGAGTATCCGTAGACTAATTCATATTTAATATGTTGAGTATTTAAGAAAATATACATATGCGTTAAGGTTTTATCTCTTATATTTTACTAATATAAAGAGGATGCCCCGGGTTCAAAACATTGATTGAATCTTTTGTAATTCTAAAACTATCATTTGTCATTATCTTATCTTCTTTTCATTATTCTTTACTAATATAAAGAGGATGCCCCATGTTCAAAAAGTTGATTGAATCTTTTGTAATTCCAAAACTATCATTTACCCTTATCTCATCTACTCCTTATCTTATATATAATGAGTCTTTGAAAACATTATGAAAAGCAAAATTTACAAATTACCTTTATTATAATCATTATATAAGACAAACACTTAATTAAATGTTTGTTTAATTCTCATACTACTATTCACTCATCTATTTATGGGTTGAAAATCTCTATTGTTATAACTAGACTCCTTAGAGTCCGGTTACACCACTGAGGTTGTCATGAGTCCCTTTTAATATTTTTTAACTGTTATAAAGATTCACCCACTCCTAAGGTTCACCAACTTATCATTGGATTTTAGGAAAAAAATTAACCCTTAGAAATTAATGAATTTTAACTAAAAAAAGTAATACTTTTTTAAAAATCAAAGATATGTGAGTGAACCTTAGGGGTAGATGAATCTTAACCACAATTAAGGGATGTCAAAAGAAACACATGACAACTTCAAGGGCGTAATGAGACTCTAATTGTGGTTAAGATTCATGAACCCCTGCGGTTCACACATTTTTTAGAAATTTTTTTTTTCACTTGATTAAAATTCACTAACTCCTAGAATTAAATTTTTTTTAATATAAAAATAAAGGATAAGTAGGTGAATCCTAAAGATGGGTGAGTCTTAATCACACAAGTAGTGTTAAAAGGAAATGGCGATGTAAGTGTAATAACTAGACCCCTCGGTTTCTTGGCAAAATGATCCAAAAGAAAAAAATCTTGCCAAGGCCCCACCCACCACTTTCTTTGTTATACCCAAAATGTCTCTAAATATTTTGGTTCTTAAAATGTCACAACATCATATTTCAATAAGTAATGTGTCTCTCACAATTTTTTTTATTCAAAATGTCTCTTAAGTTTCTATACCCAAAATTTTCCTTTTTTTTTTTCCAAATGCCCACACTAGGATCCTTCTTCCTAGTCTCTCTACCCTTCTTCTCTCACATGACGGCACTCACTAGTCTCAAATAAAAGAATATGAACATTTAATCTACAAAACATAAAACGTAATTGAGCCTGCCAAGCTAAGCTAATACTTTTGTTCTCGAGCCAAACTTTAACCAATTATGTGGCCCATGTACTCTGGACTAGGTTGGTGTGATGAGACTTGTTGATAGTAAGGTTAGCTCTAAGTCTGACAATCCAATTGTTCTATTGTTTGGTTTGTAGGAATTTTTATTGTACGGAGAAACAAAGAGCTTAAACAAAGCCGGAGTCATGCCTAGAACATATCCTCCAAACATTCTCTTCCCTATACTCAAATTCCATAACCACAAAGTTGGAGTATAGAAATCTTTCCCACCAATGAATTCAACTGTTAGACAAAAAAAGAGGTGCAAGTTGTAACCTAATTGAACAAGCAATGTCCATCAAATAGTAGGAGCTGCACAACTACCCCATTTTCGTCACTGGTTTCTCTCAAGGTGTGTGAGTTATATCTTCTTGGTATACATGGAAACACATTTTCCTTTAGCTCAACCCATTTAGGTGTGGACATCTGTCCGGGGTTAAGGCAAACCCTTTTTTAAATAGGGGTGGCAACAGATTGGGTCAAGTGGGAAAAAACTTGACCCAAACCCAATTCATATAGAAATGATATAGAAAAGATAAACCCAAACTCAAATAGTTTCTTAAAACCAAAAGAAAAATAATAAATACACAAAAAAGGGACAAAACAGTGTGCGAAACATTTAAATTTTGAGTGTAATTTTAAGTTTGCGTTCTACTTTACAACGGAAAAGCGGACCTTCCCTTTTTAGAGTAAAGTGATGGAGTTTTTGTAAATATGGAGAGAGTAACAATTTTACAAGATATTTTTTCTTCCATAATTACAAGATTACCACAGGTTTACCCTAAAAAGGGAGTTCCGCTCTTTGGTTGTGAAGCAGAGCTCTACTTTGTATTTAAAGTCTTAAATTTTAGATAATAAAACAACTAACATTGCATCATTCTACTTGTAAGCCCACACTAACTCATTTGTTTTATTATTTAAAAGGGTTTAACCATGAGAGGGTGCTCTCCTTCAAGGCATTTGTTAAAATGCCTCATATTTAAACTAAATAAAAATGGGTATTTAAGGAAAAATTTATTGTTCAAAAATACCCTTCTTGGTGTTCATAAATACCAACAACCACTTCCCAAGGCAATTTTTGGGTTGCTCTGGTTTTTTAATTCAACCGGAGCTCCTGTTCATAGTTAAAGACTATATGCTTAGTATAAAAAAAAAATAAACAGAAATGCTAGCTCCAGTCTCAATCTTCCGTAGACGCATCGTGGTGGTCACAAATGTCAAACGTCTCCTATTTTTTTTTGTTTTTCAAATCCATTGAAATATCAAAATCTCCGCATATTACTTATTCTTGCTGAAAATAGTTGAAGTTATTGTAACTTGGCTTAGAGCATTCCTAGCAGCCTCACCAAATTTTACTCACCAAAATAGCTAAAACTCACATTTTCCTATTTTGGCTATCTACTTGTTTAAAACACTTCCAGCAGCCTCATCAAAATAACCAAAATTCACATTATTTTATTATTTGTACGGGACCACAATAGCATGAATTGAGAGAAAAACCTTTATTTTATTATTTGTGTGGGACCATAATAAAGGAAGGGAGAGAAATATTTAACTTTGGTGAGTGTACAATACTCACCAAACTTGGTGAGTAATGTATACTCACCAAACAAAAATCATGATTTTAATGAGGCTATTGGGGGTCATTTTTGTCATATTTAATTATTTGTCTCACCAAAATAACTAAAAAGCTATTTTGGTGAGGCTGCCAGGGATGCTCTTAGCACTCCTCATAAAAAAAAATAAAAAAATAAAAATTTAATATAAAAAAATAGTGAAGCTCATTTAGAAGTTCTGACCACCTATAACCTAACCCTATATCAAAATGAGGGTTATGCTAATCCTTTTTATTTTGGGTGAAGTTTTTTTAAACATACACTACTCACACATACATATTAAGTCTCAACCTGAGCCACAACCACACACCTTTAAAAAAGATAGGCATGGTGGAAGTACTTAAGGAGACCAACCCTACCATCGGTAAACGATGTGGGACTAAAGGGTCTTATTGCACCGAAAGTCAAAATACTTTTAGGTAGGATCACACCTAAAGCATATATTTCAAGGTTTAATTAATGAATTAAACCCAACTACAGAAATCTAAGGAATATGAAGGGCATAACGATAGGTGGAGGCTGCCGGCTTTCTATAAAAATCGCGGCGGAGAGTAGAATCAGATCTTGACTATCTGGTACATACATGAAAAAACAATCGATTATATTGAAAAAAGGTGGACAGTTATTTTATCGGAATTAGTGGTACACGTACTTTAATGTTGACATCTGTACAAACATAATACTTTTCCATTTTTAGCTTCTCGTTTAGTATTCAGTCTTTTATGGTAGGTGTTTGACCAAATAAACCCTTCCCCCCCCCCCCCCCCCCTTTGGGAAGTGATTTACAACTCTCCATAGGTACCCGCCTGATTCAAAATCCAACGAGATCAAATATCAAGTATAGCCTACTGTTTAATGCCTGACCTTGGTGTAGTTGGATTTTTAATCGGACGACCCAGCTCTCTCTCATACCTTTGGAGTTTTATATAATTTTCCTTTAAAATATATTTTATGGGTAAAGGTTTGCCTTTCTCGAGGGTAGTCTTCATCAAGTTCCAAGAACAAAGTTATTGATTTATCAAACGAGGTCTAGTTGTAAGAAAATCTTAGGATTATCGATCCAAATCATCAAGAAGAAATGACCGTGGATGTAAATCAACAGTTCAAGATCAACCCCCTTGAGCCACATTCTGGTGATGAAGCTTATTTTTGGAGTGTCTTTTTTACATGCTCTTATCTCTATTTTATAAAGAGAATTACCCGTAACCGATGCCTTTATGACTACCTGTAACCGACGCCTTTATGACTATCTGTAACCGCCTTTATAACTATCGTTACACTCTCTGGTTAAGGGTTTCAGATCCCTTCTTGATGATTAAACTAAATGGTTATGACATCCAATAATTCCAATACTACTTACTAATTACTTGTACAACTCTTAACGTGGATAAATGATTCACGAGGAATGCTCTAAGCATACTCGCAATTTCATACTCGTACTTTAAAATAAAAAAAACAAAAAAACAAACAAATGAGGGTATGGAGCCTATAAGTACTGGTTTTATTATCAAAATAGAGGGAGAATATGAAAACATTTCTCATGATGCAATGTATTAAATAAAAAATTATAGAGTACATGTGGATTTACTATAATGATCACTATCATATGTTTAATGAGCTATACATTGACTGAATTTTTTAAAGGGTTGGGTATCGTTTTGTCATCTTAAGCCAAAAATATCACCTAAAGTGCGTGATTTGAAAAGTTTTACCAAATAGAGTATGTATTCCAATATTACTCTTACTAGTGTCAGGTTTAATTTATATGCATAATTAAATGGTAAATATGTCAAAAGCAGCTTTTGAAGTAATAAAAATACCAAACCAAAAAAAAAAAAGGTAATAAAAATGCAAAACATGTCTTCTTGATAAATATATCAAAAATATGCCCTTTCATATATTATATAAACAAAGTTACAAAACGTGCTCTTTTAGGTGAAAAGCCCTCTTTATAAAAGAAACACAATGAAAGTCTTCAACTTTGCATCCAATATGGAGCTCCAAACAAGATAAAGATAAAAAAAAAAGTACCCGATCCTTCTCATTCCTACTAGGAGCAAGTTAAATATAAGGGTTAGCTCCGACTTTAAGTATGATAAGTGGGTGTGAGCAGTTTTTTTAATCTCTTGCTGCTATCAATTCTTTGATCATCTTTTCCATCTTATCTAAGTGCTTAAGCACGTCCATCCCTTCTTGCATCTTGTTTAGAAAGAACCGTTGTCGGAGAAATTTCATGTTTTTTTAGGGTAACGAGGGTGTCCGAGCATCCAACTAATCACTCGAGCACATGCAAACCCCTTCATCCACACACACTGGACAAGTAGGGATAAATCCCTAAGGGTGGCCAACAAGAGGAAGAGAATTGAACTCAGAACCTCTGCTTCTGAGGTGTGGTCCTGGCTAGCACACACTGTAGCCATTTTACTAAGACTGTTCAAATAAGGGCTACATTAAATAACAACCCAAAAAATGAAATTTGTGGAAAAGTTATCTTTTATGAAAAAACTATTGATTTTTTTTTATATAATATTATAAATGATTTTACACTTTAAATTAAAACATATGGAGCTTAAATACAAACACATAAAGCTTAATATATAAATTGTCTTCGCCCAGTTGGTCCCTTGTGATTTTGAAATACCAACTGGGCTGGACCTACAATCCGTGAAGAAAACCCACTTGCAAGATTCTTACCTACCAAATAAAATACAAAAATAGCTAAATCCAATATCTAAAATACAAAAATAGCTAAATCCAATATCCTAATATTGATTACTATAAAATTCATTTAGATCTACTAACATTTTTTTCAGGGTATTAAAGAGAAGAAAAACACCATAAAATTCTTCTTACTCCATTATTAGATTTTTAGTTCTTTGGTAGTTAAGCCGGCACATTAAGACAATTAATATAGAACAGTAAACGGCACCATCTTACCACGTAAAAGGGGCACCCTTTCTTTTGAAGTCATGAGCTGCATCAAGAACAGATATGTACAAGGTTGAGGTGGGTTGCATGTGCGTCGCGCTTAGGCAACCTTGCCTGTGTCACACGTTTAAACTCGTGAGTCTAGGGGTGTAAACGAGCTGAGTTGAGCCGTGCTGCTCAAGCTCATCTCGAGCTCTATTCGAGCCCTCTAATGCTAGCTTAAACTCGGCTCATATGTAGATAATCGAGCTCGAGCCGGCTCGCAAGCTTGCACTATTATTTTAGGCTTGTTTAACTTAAATTTAGTAAAAAGAATTCAAATCAAAATTCTAAGAATTATACATGCTTGTAGATTCTTCCTCAAAAAAAAAAAAAAAAACTTAAGAGCTCCGAACATAGTTATTCTTGTAAATCTAATTGAAGAAACATGATATAGAGAATCTATAAATTTTGAAAAGATGAAATTACCTTTTAAGTTTGACCTCAACAAAAAATTATATTTAAGTTTTTTAACTTTTATGTGAAAACTAATATTATTAGGGTATTATTAGTACAGTAATATTAAACAAGTTGAGCCGCTCATTGCTTGTGTTCGGCTTGATTAACAAACGAGCTCAATCATTTAGCTCGACTCAGCTCAAAGAGCTCAATTACACAACTCAAGCTCGGCTGTTTGACAACTCTACTCGTGACACTCTTTTGAGCCAACAAAAAATTAAAGTGTCAGAGGTCTTCATTTCCTAACATGTAATAATAATAATAATAAAACAGTTTAAATGGAGAAGTTTAAGTCATTTGATCATATGATAAAAATATAATATAGGTTGGGTTGTATTAAAATGGAGTTCATACTAACAATACATGAAAAATGGTTATACCGACGGTTTCCTAGCCGTCGGTAAAATTCCGTCACTACTAATTATAAAAGTAAATTACTGTGTTAAAAAAAATTAGGATATCCAATCGTCGACGGAAATATACGATAGTGACGGTAAGTAAACCGTCAGTATTTGATAATCAAATACTGATGGTAATATTTCCGTTGGTGGTTTGTATTGGTGTCGAAATGTTACCGTTACTATAAAATGTTTAATTAAAACCCCCAAATTCTTTGTGCGATCATTTCCTTCCGCCCTAAAAGGTTAAAACCGTTCTCCCGTCCTAAAACCATTCCAATCGTCGACGGAAATATACGATAGTGACGGTAAGTAAACCGTCAGTATTTGATAATCAAATACTGATGGTAATATTTCCGTTGGTGGTTTGTATTGGTGTCGAAATGTTACCGTTACTATAAAATGTTTAATTAAAACCCCCAAATTCTTTGTGCGATCATTTCCTTCCGCCCTAAAAGGTTAAAACCGTTCTCCCGTCCTAAAACCATTCCCCATTTCCGTGGCCGTGGTCGTCGCCGTATCCGCAGCCATCGCCATTTGCTCCGCCGGTAACCCCTCTCTCTCTCTCTCAATATCTCTCGCGTTCTCACTCTCTCTCTCTCTCTGTTTCGCTCTCTCTCTCTCTCTCTCTCATTAATTTTTTATTTATTTTTTTCAGATTGAAGAAAGTCCCTTCTGCTTGTGATCCCACTCGAGTCACTCAACCCTCTTGGCATCAAAGGTCTCTCTCTATTACATGCCTAGATCTAATATTATTTAGAAGATTTATTTGCCTAGATCTTCAATTAAAACATTGTGCCTAGATCTTCAATTAGTGGTCATAATCAGGGGCGGGCCATCAAAGCCTTTGCTTTAGGCCCCATTAAAAAAAATAAAAATAAAAATATTAAAAAAGCCCTATTTATAGTTAATTTTTTTTTAATAATATTAAATACATATATATATAAACCCATTTAGAATTTTCGCTTTAGGCCTCCAAATGGCTTGGGTGCCGCTTGGTCATAATTTACCTATGTATTTCATGAAATTTATTTAAGATTTTGAGAAATATTATTTTATTGATCTAATATTATATAAGAGATCTTGATAAATATTATCTTTTGTTTCTTTCTTTCTCAATGGATTTGTCTTTGTCAATGGATTTGTACTGAATAGATCTTCAATTAGTTAGTTTTTGTTTGTAATTGTTTTAATCAGGATGAAGTGTAAATTTATGTACGAGTTCTTTGTGGTAGGTGTAAGTGTGGGCATTGACATTGATTCTAAGTTCTAGACCTAATGAGATTGCTAGGTTGATTTCATCAAATGATGGAGCTTAAACATGTATGTCGAAAAAAATTCATATCTCGTGTATATGTATGCTGAATAAAGAAAGCGGAAATTCTGCAATTTTTAATATGTAAAGAAATTATTTAAACTTGTGGTCATAGATTCCCCTCTTCTACAATGTTGTGATGTGAAATGTTACTTGCTGCAATACATTTTTTTTTTCTTTGAATAATATCATTATGTGTGCCGTGTTAGTTCTGTTGTTTATCCAGCTAGAGAATTTTATCTCACAACTGATGGTATTGGAAGGGTGTTTTTCTCTCTATTTAATTTTAAAACTTTACTGTTATATGTTATATATAGTGTAAGTCTACGGGTACTCACAAATCCTAAACCTTTAATTCAAATATTATCTTCAAAAATATTATTTTGTTACTATATTGATCCTAATAGTGTGTAATCTTCAATCTATGTGGAAATATGATTTCTGCCCTGCAAGGCATCGTGTCCAGAATGGAAAGTTATATGCATAGCTTTGGACGGGAGATGAACAATATGCCCAACTATTCATCATCATATGACACAGACACAACTTTGTCGTCGGACAATACCCAGTATAGATGACTTAAGAAGGATTTTATGTTTCATGAACATGTGTTTTTTTTGGCCCATTGTCCTCGTGGATGTGATATTTGTATGATATTACTATTTGAGACGATCATTTTATTTATTTTAGCACACGTTGTGGATTGATAACTCTATTTTAGATTTTATTAGAAATGTATATAAGATTGTGTTTGAACACATGTGATAGGTTAGAAGTTAATAACCTATATACAAGTTCTGTTTTTTTTTTTTTTTTTGCTTTTTCTAAAAGGGTAATAGCGATGGTAATATTACCGTCGCTAATAATTTAATTTAAAAAAATCATATTATCAATGGTCAAATACCGTCGGTATTAGAGACGGTAAACTAATCGTTGGTATATATCAAGTTATATTGACGGTAATTACTCTGTTGGTATTTTTTGATATCTTTCGGTCAGTATATAATATTTTTCAACTGTTAATTACTGTCAGAATTTAATACTAAACCGTCAAAAATATTAAAACCCATCAAAACTACTTGAAAAAGACTTGCATACCCTAACAGAAATTTTATTTATAGCGACGGTAATATTTCTGTCTCTATTAGCGACGATTGCAATTTTTTGTCAGTATATGATTTACTACGCCTATATTACCAATGCTTCAAATTTCGTCAGTGAATCCTATACCAACGGAAACTGATATGTAGTGTAATTAAGGTTAGTAAAAAAAAAATTGGTGGCTTAAACATCTATCTTTGAGTGAGCTATTTTTTTTATTTTTTTCATGACATGTTAAGAAAGGAACACATTGATTTTTTTTAAGTTTCTCAACCGTGTGATGCATAATGAAGATTGTCCATGTCTCATGCATATGCTACCTATTTTACATATATATATATATATATATATATATTATCTTTACTACTATAATATGAGGAGGGGTATGTGATGTTAATTAACTTTTTTATTATGACAAAAAACTCAAATATTATATTATCTTTTACTATTTAGTGAATAAATATTTAATGATATTAAAGTCATTTCAAATCTATTAACTTCAATCCCCTTTAATATAGTTGATTCATTTAATTATTTACTCATATTTTCTTTCTCTCGCTCTCCTACTCTCTATGTTTTCAACCGCTGCACAATCACCGTTTCCCATACATTTTTTCTCTCCCACGTCTTCCTACTAACACACGTGCATCACCTGAATCTCACTAGAATCCCTCTTTCCACACTCTTACCCCCTTTCCTCTCTCACGTGCATCACATGTGGCCTATTAGTATATATATATATATAACATCCGTAAATTGGTATCAAAATATTTTTAAAAGCCTATTTTCCGAAAGCCGAGTTCTCATGGTTCTTTTCTTGTGATAGATCTCTGTCCTCGTGATTACAGGAGGATTCTGTCGAGGTGAGGACAATCGCACTATAGATCTAGGACATCTTGAAGTTGTTCGGATAGCTTTCATCCAAAAAAAAAAAAAAGGCGGGTAGACTAGAGCCCTTTGTAGGTTTAATAAATAGCTAAGAATGTTTGGCATATAATTTAAGGTTCAATCATTCAAATTTCACATGATTAACCATTATTCCCTTAATTACCAAAAAAAAAAAAAAAAAACCCATTATTCCCTTGACTAGTCTCCATTTAAGTGTCTTTTTAAAAACTACACATTATCTTCTTCAATTGCGATATACTAAGGCGCAATGATACCACATCGTCCTGTACAATACACGTGTCACACAGCTAGCAAAGCGCCTCTATGCTCGCAAACCTTCAAGGGAATGGATGTTCTGTCCCACAGCTTGTGTGGATGATGATCTTGGTAAATAGGGTTCAGCATCATCTCTTATGCAGGCTTGAATCTGGAATTGGAAAAAATTGCTTTTGTATTCTGATTATGACTTATGAGGGATACAAAGGCAACATACGGTGCGTCTGGGTACGATTATTTAAGTCATAATCACTAGAATTTTTTTTTTTTTTGAGTGACTAACTTACCACAAGGTCAAGCAATAGGCAAAGGACCCGAAGGAACACACACAGAGACTCATACACACTCACCTCATGAGAAATCAACCCACGAGCACACTCTAAAACAGGTACTATCGTTAGAGAGGCTATGGAACCTTAAGAGAACTATAATTACTGATTATAATCATTAGCATCTGCATAAAATATGTATTTGGTTAACTTTTTAAAAAATTTCATTACTTAGGCTAGACATCCTACAAGAGAAGAGAAGAAGCAGAAGAAAAAAGAAAAATATATAGAGAAAATAAAAAGGAAAAAGTCAGAAAAAAGTGAAACGAATTTTGGTCAAAAGAGAAGTTAAATGGGCAGCCCAGTCAGCATGAACCAAAAATTAGTTGATTTTTTTTTCAATTATTTGTCATCAATTATAATCAGCAAACCCAATTATCCATTATGTGTAATTGTCGATTTCGATCATAATCGGTTAATTAATCCATCCAAATAGCGTGCAAGTAACCTATAGAATAATTCAAATGTATTTTAGGCCAGTCAAATGGAAGAATATTTTTATATTTTAGAATTGGCATACTTCTTTTTGGTTTTTGTTCTTTATATCAAAATCAAATGGAAGAACACCTTTGTTTTCATACTTGCAAGTTGCAATTCATGAAAGAAAGTTTGTAGTAAGCAATATAATACTAAGTATGCTACTTATACTATTAAATGTCCCTATCTTCCGTCATACCTATATTTGACCTATTCAAGAAAAGGAAAACTAAAATAGTAGTCACATTCTTATGATTCTGCAGGTCTGCAAAACACATCAATATATTATCATATTATCGCTCGTTGTAAGGTACATAATTATTTCTTTCGACATCACATTTTCGTAGTTATTCTTTCAGATTTGCTTGTCTTGTAGCTAATCTTAAAGAATAACCCGGAAAAAGAAGACAGATTTGAGAGTACACATAGGTGATATACTATGACATTGTTCTGACAGATACTGTTATTTGTGGCATTCCATATCCTCAATAGTGGCCCATTTAGAACGATTACAGAATAGAGAGCCAAGCTCTTAGAAAGCTATAAACTTCGCTTAAAATGGCCACCAGCCACCACTGATTCGTCATTTCTTTAAGCTTCCTTTCAACACCCCTATACATAAAATGCCTATCACCTACTTATATTTCACAAGAAGAGTTAATCACCACTTACATTTTTATGCAGTGCTCTCTCTCGCTTTCAGAGGAAATCATCCGGTACATCCTCCATGCAGGTTGGACTTCCTTACCCAGCTCCACGACCGGGAAAAAATATTGGATTGGCAGATATTCGGTTCCCTTCAGCCTGAATTTTTCTAAGTTTTGCCTTGTCAACTCGTGCTCGTCGGACAACTTCTTGGATCTGGCGATCGTGATCCTTGAGCATCTGATCCACGTTGCCTGAAGGTACTAGTAGCGGCCCAGAGTAGTGAATTTTGTTGCCCTTTGACCCGTAACCATGCTGAAGAAAATATAAATAAGCATTAAGTGAGACAATTGCACAAAGGCAATAACTTTTATCATTGAGACGAAGGAATAAAAAGGTTTTCAGGGCAAAATATAGAGCCCCCGAGTTCATAACACTGTGAAATGCATGGGTACCAAATAGAAAAAGGATACAAAATTGGCATATGCCCACATTTACCAAGTAGCACCCAACCCATACTTGACATAAGGATTCCATTATATCAAGCAGCTTAACAAGCAACTGTGATCCATGAATGCAACACATGCATGTAACATGTGCATACCTTCATAAGTAAACATACACGTATGGATCCCAAACCAAGTAAGTATAATCATGCCCACTAATCATTACAGTAGCTTCAACATTAGTAAAGATATTTCTTTCTCTATAACCATGTATCTGTTATCATAAAAGATTCATTCTATGGCCAACCAGAGTTTGCGATACTTATCAAGTTTGAGGAAAAAAATTACTAGGGGAAAATCACTGTGATTCCTACTACTTACCAGAATTGGCTCTTTGCTGCTGGTCCTTCCATCTTCTTTCTGATGGGAACTTGCAAGACCCTGTATGTGATGCTTTCCATCCTGCTTTCTATTTGATTCTGAGGCATCGTTAAAAGATCCCGGAAACCTGCCTATTAGATGTGTCGCTTCTGGTTGAGAAGGACCAGAATTTTCTCTCCGATCTTCAGACAACAAAGTCCTCCTTGCTGCTACTAAACCAGACAATGTTGATAAGTCAGCCCCAGTTGACACCTTTGAAGCATCATCAAGGTTTTTCCCAGCCTTTGCCCATGCAGCCCGGTGAACCAATGGCCCTGAATGTGAAGCCCTCTTGTGGAAATGCCCCTGGGCGTCTTTGCTTGCTTCTTCTACAGCTTGTGATTGTCTAGGTGGGTCAATTGGAAAGCCAGAAGCAACTTCCTCCTGGTGAGAGTTGAACTTCTCACTCCGGCTCTTGGAATTGGACTGACCTTGTCTTTTCTGTAAGTAGAAAGCATAAATATTAAAAGAGGAAAAATAGAAGCAGCAACAATAACAACAATAATGATGAGAAATAAGTGTAAAGATGGTAGCTAATTTATTAAAGAACCTAAAGAAAAGGTCTAATTTACTTGTAAGAAGACCACCGAGTAAAACAAAACAGTGTCATGCCACTATACTAAATAGCTATATATCTATTGAGATAAACATGATTAAATGAAACAGAAAACCAGATGTTATTCCAGATAAAGAATTGGCTAAAGCTAATAGTGTAGTAAATGATCCTCCAATTTAAAGCGCACAACATAACTTGAACCCAGATGCAGCTTGAAAGTCCTAACATAAAGGTATAAAACATTATCTACATGTAGCATGTATTGAACAACTCCTGCAAAGTTTGAAAGAGATCACGTTCCAAAGTGCAGTCACAGGTGGGTGCACAGGCATGCCAAGTAAAATAGAAAATAAACTTTGAAACACATTCAGTTCTGACTTCAGAGAGACATCCAGGATCGAGAATAAAAGCAACACTGGCTTAAAACCACAAGGATCCAGACTCAATTGCCAGAAAAATAATGATGACCTGAGAACATCAATTTCCTTATATATTGGTGGTGGTGTTATTTGTGATCCATCATGAGAGCAGGAGAGTAAGCACCTCAAAGCCCATTTCTTTATGAGTAACCACCTAAAGAATATTATGCTTAACTCTATGATAGAAACTTGACTAGGAAAAGTATCGTTGGAGCATGAAGAAATTGAGGAAAAACATAGAGCAGACATTAATATATGCACAAGCTCATGTACATTCTTCACTAAGCACGCACCAATAAAACTAAAAATAAATAAATTCACAGAAGATATGGATATAATAGACGGGCCTTGCATGTAGATCTATGTTGCGCGAATTCTTTAAAACATCATGCGCGTCTCATGTCAAAACTTGTATGCATGGATTCGAACACGCCTGCTGTGACATATAAACAAAAATCCATGCATTTTGGACTAAGACGGACACAGACAAGCTTACAACCCGTAAACTGTGTTAATTATATATCAATAAAAAAACTGTGTTAATTATACCTAAAAAAAAACATACTGCTGCATATAATTAGCATAAATTTCAGCAAATTATTTCAAACTCTCATCATCAAAAAAGAGAAACCGGAAAGGAAAGGGGAAGAACCATGATCAATTTGTTTTCAATAGAAAAAAAAAAACAGAGAAAGAATTACCGATCCCTATAACAGAAAAGAAAGGGGCGAAGAGAGAGGAATAAGGGTGTCAATTGGCTGAATTCAAGCACTAAATCCTAATTTAATTAATTATTTAGCATTGAGATTTAGAATTAATATATATTTATTAATTCATTTTCTTTACTTCATGTCTTATTTATATTGCTTGATGGAAATATAGTTTGTAATTAATTACTCAGTATTATTTACACTAGTTTTGCTTTCATATTTAATTTTTTTCTCTTTCATCTTATATAGTATCACTCATATAACATTTACAGCATAATATTTTTTATAAAAATAAAATAAAATATCCTCTCGTCTCCACAAGTCTTGTTTTGTGGGGCTTGCCGTGTCCGACACCCCGAACCTGAGGTTCAACACCGACACCCGTGTCTATGACTGCGCAACATAGTTGTAGATAAATTTCAATGTTTAGAGGTTACCTGCATTGACAAGACTAACTCAGCATTGGCATCAGGTGCTGGAATTGCCCGAGATTCTCTTGGTCCTCTCCTTTCTGGGTCAACCCTCTGCCCCTTGCCTCCTGCTGCTCCTTGCCTGTGAGTAACAACAGAAATAAGGTTATCAGTAAGTACACCCTTGGAGAGCAAATTAGCCTCTCTTGGCACTCCTTGGAGTGTGAAATACCAGAAAAGTAGCACACAGAGCAATGATCGCCACATGAAAACCATTTACTCAAATCCAAACTAGCAAATAAGCAGCTATCCCTAGAGTTAATGTAATCGACTAATAAATTTCAAAGGTGGTTTCACATAATGCATGGATCTATAGTGATTTCTCTTGAAATGACTACATTGCCCTATTTATCGTCAGTAATTACAAAAATAGCTATCACCATAACTAGCCAACAGGTACTGGTACAGTTGCCAACAGTCCAATACCACCAACAATAAGATGTAATTATTTTCATAATATTTCAGTAAGGTATATTTTATTGAGGACTTGGGAGCACAATTTCCTTCTATACCAAGATACCTTAGTTTCTAATTTAAAATGAATACAACTTTTGTTTGTCATATATTGAGAATCAATATTAAGCTAAAATATGCACCTTCTAGCTTCTTCATCCCGTGCTTTTGCATCGAACTCTTTGCTGGGAGGATACTTGGGCAAGCTTGAAGGATCGCAAGCAAGTGGTTTTGTTGTAAAGAACTAGAAAGAAATATATAAAATTATAAATATAAAAAGGTAAAGAAAATCATAGTCTCCATATTTGCAAAAATCAAACAAGTTGCTCCATGAGAGAAAATGAAAAGAACTGATTCACCAATAACAAAATTCGATAGAATGAGCTAGTAAGTCAATGAATAAATGTTCACTTTCACGAAATCGATAAAAGAAAACAAATAGCAAGCGCAATGCAACAATTCCATGGTAGCCTATAACCACTATTAACTAGTTTTCGAACAATGGACCATAAAAATTCAATTGAAGGACTTAGTAAGTGCAGATTCATACTACAGGTAACCAACCGTTTAAATCCCAAGTCAAAGGAAAATATAGATGAAAATGACCAGTAGTGCCTACGAATATATCATCTATTTCAACTCCACGTCCACATTATTTGACTCTTCCAATCTAAAAGCCAAGAGTTTGGAAGTTTTACAATCCAAGCAGAATGTCAAATACTTTTTCAATAAATATGAATGTGACTAAAAGGCCATCATGGAAGCAAATCTAGTTGGACCATATAATAATATTTTAAGGAGTCTCCATCACTCCACAGGAGTTAATAGTCAGAATTTCTAAGGGATGCAAAGTGAGTGGCATTGACCCCATTCGAAGAGCAGCATTGATCCCATTCATAGACCGAAACAGTAAGATGAAAATAAAATTGTTGCACATTGATTTGAACTTATAATAAAACAATAAAAAGAATAATACTGCACATAGAGTTACAGAATGTTTCCAAAGATCCCAAGAAGCGCATATACACGTCACAGAAGAGTCTACAAGCATGGAAGCATGCAATTAATTATTTACACTATTTAAATTCATTTTACGTTATTCATCTCAAAATTTATTTTTTAGGTATCCTTGATGTTAGTTATTCATCTCATATTTACGCGGGACTAATGACTATGTTAATGATCATGTTTTACTATTCCTTGCACTCGTCGTATAATTTAAGAGGTTCCCTAGTGCCTAGGCAACAGAGGTTCCCTAGTGCCTAGGGGCAACAAAAGTTTGAATGCCTCAGCAACCACAATATATTTTATTTCTAAAATTCATTAGAATTGGAAATATTTAAATACATAGGAAATAAATACTAAAAATAGGAAAATAGAAAAATCAAATATTATGGCCACTTCCTAGATGTCTTTATTCTAAAATCATATTGACGAACTTATTTAAGATGAGAGAGAAAATAGGACAAATGAAGAAAGTCAAGAGGGTGAGTACTTTCCCCCAAATCTTTTTTTTTGATCGATAAATCAGATATATTAAAGAGGGAGATAGCCAGTTCACAGAGATGTAAACTAAGTGAAAGAGCAAAAGGACTAAGAATAATTACAAAAAGCGACAACACGACTACCACACGGCCTCAAAATAAAAGAGCACCCTCACTTCTTGCACCAACGAGCTTTATGGAACTTCATTCCACAATCAAGAGCCGTGCCCAGGAAAGGAGCCGTTGATGAGAAGAAGAGTAACTATCAAAAACACGACTTTCCTCTCCTTCCAAATAACCCATGAAATAGCACTAGACAAAATAGTCCAGATGAATTCCTCAGCACCCACCAAAGTCATCAAGTGCCATCCAGATAAGAAGCTCAGAAAGGAGAAGGGGAAGACCCCTCCACACCCATCCGAGCCAAGAAATAAGCTCAGACCTCAAAGACAACTGGGCAATGTAAGAGCAAATGATTCACAATCTCTTCTGCAACCAGACACAAATAGCATCGATTGGCCATGCTCCATCCTCTCCTCTTCAAGTTATCCGTAGTAAGAATTTTATTTAAAATTCCACCCCAAATCTTCAAATTCCTACCTATGAATTGATTTTTATTTAGTTACGGAGTTCTTTTAATAACCTCCTTTAATATCTCTTTAAAATATAATAGGTTTTCTTTTAATAAGTGGAAGTTAACCTGGGCCTTGGTGTAGGAGCTAAGAGTCTCAGTTGCTTTGCCTAGGCCTTTTGGATGCTCCATATCATTCAAAATGAGACAATTTGAAGGCTTCCTCTCCCGGCATAGCCTAACTGAGTGCCCTCTAAAGGGCCATTTCACTTGGTCCAGTTTTCAAGAGAACCCGTCAACCCAATAGAATCCTGTTCTGTAATGAATGGGAAGAACACTACCTTCCAAATGCCATCTCCTCATCCCTGCCTTAACCAGCCTCAGACCACGTTTCAATCATTTTTGAATCAGAAAAGATCATAGGTGGAACGTCGTTTAGGACCTTAGGTCAGCTTTCCACATCCCCCCCCCCCCCCCTACCAAGAGGTCCATATTGTAATCAAAGGTAACGAGGGGGATAGGGCTCCTGGGCCTGATGGATTCAACATTGAGTTTGTTAAGTCTTGTTGGGAGTTGGGACATCATTGGTCCAGACTTGATGGGAGCAATAGTCAATATGTATAAATAGAGCAAGAAAAAAGGGGAATAGTAGAGAAAAAATGACACAAAGCTAGATCCGGCTTAAGGATTTCCATGAGAACAAAAAATTTGAATATGTACTCAACAACACTTTCATTACCCCAATTCCCAAATTGGAAGGAATACACGAATTAAAAAACTTCCGACCAATTAGCCTCGTGAGAATTGTGTACAAAAAATCATGTGCAAAGTCCTAGCCACTAGAGACAAATAAGTGATGGCCTCTCTCTCTCTCTTTCTCTCTCTCTCTCTCTGGGAGCGTTCATTCATAGTAGGCAAATCCTTGATGGACTATCGATTGCCAATGAGTGTGGATTCACACAACAAGTTTGGGTATTTATTATGTAAGATCGATATGGAAAAACCAATGACCATGTGAATTGGGAGTTCTTAGACCACATCATGGGCAAAATGGGATTTGGGCTCAAGCGGAGGAGATGGATGAAAATATGTACTCGACAATATCATTTTTAATCCTATTGAATGGTATCCTTGCGGGATCGTTTGGAAGCTCTAGTGTAATACGTCAGAGTGACACGCTACCCCCATTTATCTTCATTAAAGTTATAGAGGCCCTTAGCATGATGATTAGTAAAGCAAACGAAGCAGTCCTTGAGGATTTTTAGTAGGATCAACATACCTATCAATATCCCATCTTTCAATTTGCATGTCACCCTGATCCTATGCAACTCCTTGAGTAGACAACTTGCCTACCTCCGTTGTCTATTTAGATGTTTAGAGGTTGTATCAGGTTTGAAGATAAACATTGAAAAAGGTGGACTTTAGGGTGGTGGAAAACCCAAATTAGGGGAGTAGCCTTCAGTCTTGGGATTGCCACTTAAGTAGGTTATAAAGCTAAATCAATTTAGGACCCGGTAACAGAGAGAGAATCGAAAATACTACAGGGTGGAAGGCTCTACATCTTTCAAATGGGAAGATAATGACGCTACTAAAGGGTATGTTAAGTAGTCTCCCCACTTACTTCCTATCTCTCCTCACAAATCCAGTCTCTATCGCGGAAAAGGTAGAAAGAACTTAGTGAAATTTCCTGTGGAATGAAAAAGTAGTCATCATCAAGTACCATCTGAACGTGTGTACGTTGGATGAGACCAATAAAGTTATCCTAGGTAAGTGGATGTATCGTTTTGGGGTGGAGTGGGAAAGTCTTAAGCGTAGGGTGATAGTAGAGAAGTATGAAAAAGAATCGGAGTGGGGGTCAAAATTAATAAAGTGACCCCACGAAAAGGGGTTCTTGAAGGGAATAATGAGTGTTGGAAGGACTTCTAAAAAAACACAATTCAATATTGGCAAGGGTAGTGAGGATGAAGAAGCATTAGTAGAGTCTAATCTAGAGTGGTCGGGTGGCAAAGCGATGTGGTGCCCCAAGTTGAGACGGCCTCTCAAGAATTAAGAAATCGATGACCAGCATCGCTTGCTCTCTGTCTCCCCTTTTCTTTCCTTTAGGGATGAGCAACTACGATCAAGTGACAACGAAGGTAAATTCTTAGTAAGATCCTTCTACCAATCACTGTGATTAAATTATGAACCTCCTTTTCCCTATAAGGATATTTGAAACTCCAGAGTTCCCTCTAAAGTATTATTTTTCTTCTTGACGACATTTAGGAACAAGATTCTCACTTACAAGCACTTCAAGAGTAGAGAGTGGAGAATGGAGGAAACAATTAACCATCTACCATTGCACTGCCAGAGAGATTTGGAGCCACTTCCTATTCAAGATGGGAATTAGTTGGTCTTTCCTAGTTCCCTTCGGGACTTCTTATCTTGTTGACTTTCAGTTAAGCTGCAAGACCCTTTGCTAGTTTTGTGGTCCCTTTTACTGGGGAGATAGCTTGGTCGATCTGGACTGAGAGGAAAAATTGGGCATCCGATGGTATTTGCTCCCCGTTGGAGCTGGTGTGCTGAGGAACAAGCGGCTACTCATTGATTGGCCGTCTGCCCGATGGACCTTTGACGACACGGGTGGCATTGTGTCTATTTTGTCTGTTTTGGACTATTGATGTGTCTTTTTCTTTTTCGCTGCCAGAGAGTTCATCTCCTTTTTTTTGGCAACAGATGGTGTCCCAAACCGTTCGAGGCAAGGACTAGTCCCTTCTGGTGTCCGCACTGACCCACTCGGAATTTTCCCTACGGTCACTAGGGTAAGTAGAGGAGTGGGAGTTGAACACACAACCACTAGGAGCAAACCCGGGATGCTAGCCAACTGCACCAACCCCTCGTGAACTCTTCCTCTCTATTTGCTTGCTCCCTTTTTTTTTTTTAATCGGTAAACAAAATAATATATAAAAGAGAGAAATATCTAAAACAAGCATCTCTAGGTTCACAAAAAGTAAATCAAGAGAAGACACAAAAGCAAATGAAAAAACAACATAATGGAAAAGCAGCTACATCGAATAGGAACTAGTCCAAAAGGTTCCCCCAAGGATCTAAATCGTCGCCCCCAACTGAACCCCAGGCTGTGTATTTATTTCTTTTTATTTAATGTACTACTTGTTCTTGCTTACCAATATTAAACAAAAATACACCCAAAAAAAAAAACTTGAACTGCAACAGAGTTGGATCCACTACCTATCAATACAACTGTCGAAAAGAACTGCACTGTTGATTATATCCTCCACAAGCAATGTGATCCAATCGACCTCTTTATGTGAGCATATTGAACTACAATGCAACATGATCTTGGTGCCTGATGCATTGGCTGCGGCTGATCATTTTATGGATCGATGGGAGCATCCAAAAACCTTCAACCCTGGGAGTCCATAGAGCTTCATGGAGTGGTGCTGCGTTGAAGTTTTACTTAATACTTTGTTAATTGCTTTAGTATTTACTTTAGTACTCTTATATGTTTCTAGGGCTGCTATTTAAAATATCTTAAGGGCTATTATTTAGGATTGCACCTAGAATGCATATATAAGCTTGTAGAGGGAACTTTTGGGGGGATTATTATCTCCTTGGAGAATAGAAGTCTGCTGAGACAGCCATTACAGCCTACTAGCTTGGTGCTTCTAGGGTTTCTAAACCTTGGTTTTTTTTTACAACTACTTGTTTCTCTTTGTTTGTCGTGATCATTCTCATCCATTTTGTTGCCTCAAGTAGACATAGTTGTGGATTAGTCTAGACGAATAAACTCTAGACCTAGCACTTGTCTACGAGCTGCACTAGTGCCCCACCCTGCTTTAATATCAAATGATGAAGACGGTGGCAAGAAATGTTTGCTGACTTTTGAGGTACCTTTTGAGGCATATAGACAAAATCTTGACAGAAGCATACAAACATGCATTGTATATAACAAAAAAATCTTCGAAATAAACATCAAAGAAAAGAGTTATGATTCTTGGCATCTACTAATCTCCAGCATCATCCATTCTTTAATATTTGTACTTTCTTGCTTCTAAGATTCTTCTATTGCCAAGAAAAATAATAATAAAAAGGAATCGACCTCTCAGCATAATTGACTCCCAGAGATTAGCTTCCCTTGCAGCCAAGGGAATTCAATCCTTCTCGTTAAGGTCCTATCTCTAAAATTACATCCCTCTTCAGTCTCATTTTTATCTTTATAAATGACTGATGACTACCTTTGTCCATATTAAGCTTTTATCAGTTCTCAAAACCTAAACCTTTCCAACTTCAGCAAAGCAAGTAAGAGATCATGAGAAAAAATGGGACACACTTCTATTCATAATAGGAAAAAAAAAAAAAGGATAAACAAATGCATCCAAGCTCCTGCCTTACGTTGCAATTTAAACTCAACATTGTGTTTTTCTTTCATAATTGGGAAAAAAAAAAAACGATAAACAAAACACATCCAAGCTCCTGCCTTATGTTGCAATTTAAACTTACAATTGTGTTCTTTGTAACCTCAATACAAGCACAAACCATGAGGAAGAAGTACTGAAGTAGATAATAATGAGACTGACAATGGTGGTAAGTAAAAGGGTTAAGTGGGAAGCTTGAACTTGTTTCGTGAGTATCATGATAGATCTAATGGGAAGTTGATATCTTAATTGATAACTCAAAAATATCGTTATAATAAGTTCCATGCATTATAAATTTCAGCAGGTTAGATATAAACACTTAAGTAAAAATATGAAGTGCTCTACCCAAAAAGAGAACTTTTTGGAAGATATACCATTAAAGGAAATATTCAGGGAAGCTCAGCATTCAGCACTAATGTCAGTTCACAACATTCAATACAAAGGTTATTTTGAAACATATTTTCACCCTAATGGGATCAAATTTTCAGAAATTACCTCACTTTTGAGAGCAGAAGCTGCAGTTCCACGATCTGCAGGATCAACGGAAGCAGGGTCTCCATAAGCTCTAAAGCTGCTGCAGGGAAGTCTTTAAATGTTTCTGCAACGCATCGTCTATAAGGTTGTTGGGGTTTGAAAATGGTTGCATGAGGCAACTTTGATTTTCTCCAATAATCCTCAGAAGGTGAGCCACAAAGCTTGAAAATCTTATGCAATTGCTCCACCTGTAAGGTATAGGAAAAAACATAACTTACAGACATCATCTACTATATACTAGAAAAACTACTACAAAGGATGAAAGGAATATGCAGAGCGGGGGGATGTTAGTCTAGTTAATCTGCAAATGGGAGTATATAAAATATCTCTATATAGAAAATGCAGAAAAAAGACAGTTAGGTCATACTTTTCAACAGATGAAATTAAAAAGATAACTTTTTTTTTTTTTTGGTAAATGACATATTACAAGTAACATGGCGGTAGCTACAAAGGTTTAGAAAGAGAATGAACCAAAAAGAAAGGGAAACTACAACAACATATTAAAAAGATACTTTCACCCATCATCTCTAGGGAGGAACTTTAAAAAAGGGTTACTGACAATTAACAAATGAAAATTAACAAGATACTTTCAACCTTCTTCTCTAGGGAGAACTTAAAAAAGGGTCACCAAATAAATTCAAGTATTCATCCCTCTGAATTTTACAAGGCTCTGAAATCCAATTTCACACCCAATGTTACAACCCAATGCTTACGAAAAGGAGAGCGACTGTTTGCAAGCAAGCTCATCCATAAGCGCGACCATTCTAAGCATTTGCATGCAGGATAGGATGATCTCAACTATTAAGTTTAGTTGCTCTTATCTCCATGGATGAGTGACACAGCACATAAACTACCTTGACTAGACATCTATTTAGGCAGATATTAGCATGCCACTACACATTTATGAGCAAATATGGTCTTGATTATGCCCCAAACCAGAAAATCACAAGCTCATCCCTCCCATTAATTTGTAGGTTTTGAATCATTCATTTCTGGTTACATCATTGCCAAAGAAAAGCAATAATCTAGAGACTTTTGCCCTATCAGCCTTGTGGGCCAGTGTCTATAAAATCTCCTATCCAAAGTCTTGGCAGCTCGTGTTCAAATAGTGAGTGACCTCGATGCATCTCCTCCTCCGCAGGGAACATTGTGGGGTGGAGAGGCAGATTCGTAGACGGATGCCTGATAGCCATGAGTGTATAGATGCGAGATTCCCTCCTGGAATCTATGGTAATCCTAGTGTAAGGTCGGATATGGAAAAGCATATTTCATTATTAACTGGGATTTGATTATGTTCTTGCTTCGGCATGGGGCGGTGTTCTAAAGTGGAGACAGTGGTATTCGGACATGTCCTATATCCTGTCAACTCTTGTTCTTCTGCATTATTCTTAATGGTAGTGCGGTGGGGTATATTTCCTAGTCAAGGGGTTGAGGCGTGCTATCCACTCATCACCAGTTCCGCCTTCGTGATAGTAGTGGAGGGCGGGCATTGAGAGCAGAAGTTGTCTAAAGCTAGGGGGTTGTCGTTAGGGTTTCTCGATGTCAGGCAACAACGTCCAATTGGCGGATTCCCATCTTCAATTTGGCGATGACACGTTAATCTTTTGTAATGCTTCAGGCGATACATCTCTTGCCGGCTTATTGTGCTTACTTAGATGTCTTTAGAAGCGGTACCTGGCCTACGATTGAACGCCTGACAGCTCGTAAAAAAAGCAAAAGCCATTAGATGATTACTGTTGGGGGGGGCTAACAGAGATAGTCATCTGGCGCATCTTTTTTGGCATAGATGTGGGGGTCCGCCTCCTTTCATCTACTGGGTGCATGGCCCTAGGTGGCAGGGTCAAATCCATCGAGCGTGGGCGCACGATGCATTAGATAGATGTGGGCAACGTTTAGCGTTGGAAGTCTCACTATCTGATCTAAAGGTGGGAACTACTCTCTCCATACACCTCTCGAAGCCTACCAACCATATTACAATGTCTTCTGCTCTAAACTCATTTCAAAGTTAGTCGTCACAACTCTCTTGAGAGAATGCCGAGATGTGTTCCTTTGAATGAGAAGGTAGATACTTTCAGTACCATTGGTGCTTGGAATTCACTTGCTGCTTCAGCTCTAAAGGAGGGTGAGGGATTAAATCATCTCAAGCTCAAAAAATAGTTCTTGTGATAAGCCTTGTTAGGAAAGGGATCTTGAGTTTGGGTCAAAGAGGTAGAGTTTTATGGCCGTGGCGGTGATAGTGGCCAATACGAGAGTCGATCGTGTTGGTTTCGGAGAGAGGGTTAGGGTGCTCAATGGGCGTTGGGCTCACCTTGGAGGTATTATGGCCGCTGCTCGAGTTGTATTGACCCAATTGCAGGTTTCAAACAAAAGAGTAGGGCACGGTCCAAGGTGAGGTTCGGAAGGAGGTGTGGTTGGAGTACTGCTAGGCTTGGCGGATGACTTTAGGGCACATCTTTGTGTTAGCCTCTGAGCTGGATGCGTTAGTTGGAGGGGAGTCAATTTTGAGAGCGAGGCAGGAGAGGGGGTTGTTTGGGGTCGCAGGTTGTGGGCCAGATTTAAGAATGATTGGGAAATTAGCCGAGGTGTCAGAGACATCGATTGTTACGTATTAGATCTTTGTCGCTCATGTTCTAATTATTGGATTGTCGGGTGTGGGCGGTATGACTTCGGGCGTTTCTCATAAGATTCATTGCGAGCTTCTCTTGGCTGTTCCCTCCGAGTCCAATTTCCTCATCAGGTTGTGTGGATCCGGGGAAGTCGTCTAAGGTGTCATTTCTCTGGCCTACTCAATACTGAATCAATTCTTACCTAGTGATCACTTGCAAAATATGAGGAGGGGGAGATGGCGGAATTGGTGTTTTATGTGCCTTCAAGATGAGATGACGTAGGGACCCATTTGCTCTTGGCAACTGTCGCTATCGTAGTCTGGTATTTGGGGTCATTTCTTTCGCGCGCATAGGGTGATTGGGTCTTTCCCGCCTCATCTCATCGTCTTATCTTGTTGTCTCAGTTAGTTTTGGAAGGGTTCGTGAGGCCCTTTGGTTCGGTTATGTCGCCAAGAGCCATATCTGGATGATTATGGTAAGAACGTTACCTTAGAGTCTGGAGTGAGGATACGTCTTCAGTCCCACCTCTCTTTCATTTGGTGGGTGGCTCCATATCCGTTTGGTGATATTTGGAATAGGGCAAGCTGTATGGAGCGGATGAGTACGGGGGCATTGTGGATTGATTAGTAGCTGGTTGGAGTTTGGGTTGGTGGGCTTGGAGGCTTTGTTGTAGTTCATTCTTTTGAGTTATATACTTGTACCTCTTGGTTCATGCTTCATTGTTCCATGTTTAGCAGCCTTTCTCTATTAATATCTTTCTGGTTATCGATCAAAAAAAAAAGGGTGGTCAATATCAGAGGTATTGCCTGAAACATGATACTATGAAGATAAGATATCAAATTGGCCCACATAATGGCTTGTAAATCGGACATTTAAAGCCGAGTACTGGCTAAATTCTATCCTCCCTTAACCGGAAATGTGGCTTAAAACCAGTGACCCGAATGGTTCATCTATGCTACCACTCACCAAAAACGGTTTGATGCAGACCGCTGGGTCCATGCATATTTTTTTATACTGCAACGAGTCTCATCATTAAATCAAAAGAGATAGGCACTATATATATAACAAAGATTCAAAAAAAAAGGGTGAACCGGCCTACCTAGAGAAACGCAGCAAAAAAAAGAAACGCAAAGATCTCCATATCCAGGACATAAGAAAAGTAAACCCACTGGCTGAGTAAAATGACTCCGGGGAAGTAGAGTCAACACCTCCCACATCCTCCGGGAAGGAATCCACTCCCCCCCCCCCCCCCCCCCCTATTCCGCGCCTCCTAATAGTTGTACGCCCTAGACAGTGACCATGCGGCTAAGAAGTCTGGGGTCATGCTCAGGTCATGGACACTCTCACTTGATAAGAAGGAAGTTCTCAAATCTCTCCCTTGGTGACGCTAGGATAACAGCGCTTGGTCGCATGCAGTAATGGCAAGCAACAGAATTCTAACGGTGCGATAGTATTAAAACTTGGCGAGTCAACTCACTCACTCAAAACCGAGTCTAACTTGACTCGTGCTCAGGTTTTTGAGTCGAGTTTGGAGCAAAAGCTCGGTTTGACATTCTGAAATCCCGCGTAACATCAGCTACCGACTCGCTCGCAATCGAATCGCCCAAGTTGTTGTGCACTTTTTTTGAAACAAAAAAATGAGTAATCTATCTACCGCTAAAAAAAAAAAACCGCCGATTGATTTAAAAAAATATGTTTTTTTGTTTTTTTAACCACCCCACCCTCACTCTTAATTATAAATACAATACAATGGGTGTTTAATATATATAACTATATATCTCATTTTATGGCTGTTTATCATTGATTTGAATATATACCTTATATAGTATTAGAAAAATATTATATATGTCCCAAGGAGTTTTAGGTGTCTTACGGGAACGAGTTTTGCCCAGTTTCGTATTGACTCTACTCTGCAATTTTTTCCCATCGATCGAGTTGAGTTTTCCGGGTTTAAAACACTATCCTAGATATTAGATGGATGGAGACAGAGAACTAAGTAACATAACTAAACCAATATTTTTTCCCCACCATTTCGTGGCTTCTCCAATGTCCAATTTTTATATTCCTCTTTCATGTCCTAGTTGTGTTTACCAATGGCCAGGCTAAGCAAGCAATTTTCCAACAAAAGTTCATCTGTCTTTCTGTTGTGTTGCCAAAATCTATGTGTGGAGGAGAGAGAGAGAGATTACTATAGGCAAGACAGAATACTTTAAGGACACAAAAAAAAGAAAGAGAAGAGAGGGTATTTAAAGACAATGTGTCGACGAATAGTGTAGAGAAGGATGCTCAAAGGCGTGATTATAAGTTCTAAATCATACTTAATTTAATTAAATAATTTTAGTGTTCATTCATGCATCAGTTGTCTCATCAGCAAGTCACAACCACGTTTTGCAACTTGGCAGCCCGACCAATGGATGACCTGCCTCACTGGTCACCACTTCTAGATTTCTGTTCCTCAAAGCAATGATACATTGCGGCATGCCCATAATACTTCCAGCTGTCAAAAAAGCAAATTCATTGGGTCCATGTTAAAAAAGTATTACGGCAAAAGTCCACTATGCATGACTATAGAATTTAGTTTAGAAATGATAACATCCATCTGCGTATTAATCATATGGCTCTATGGTTGGGTTGATTCTTGGAACAACCGTCATGCCTCCATGTCGAAAAAGTTGTGGACAACGATCACGACCCAGGGAACACGACTGCTTTATTTATTGGTAATGGATATATCCTCGAACTACTGTTGGTGACTTATATCCTACAGAATCTGCACTTTAGACAGCAAATGACAATGGATACGACTTGTACGCTATACAGTTTTTCTTTTGTATGGTAGCATAGTCTACCAGAGTGAGAAGAATGATCGAAAGGCAAAGCGAACCGAGAAGCGGAACGAGACTAAAAAAAAAACTTTATAACTACGGGAAGCATAAGAATGAGATATGCTGGCATGGTTCTCATTTTTATTATGGTAACTATAATCTTTAAATTTTCTTCATAGATTTTGTGGCGGAAAGTAGGCTGCCCATTGGGTTCAAAACTGACAATATTGCCTTAGACGTCATCACCCTATGCTATAGGGGACTATGGTCTAACCGCTCCTTATCTTTCATAAAACTCTCTTGACTACTAAATGAGACGTGATGACGAGCTTCGCTAGGAAGCGAGTCTAGCCGAAGAAAGCGAGCGCTTCCTAGGATAAGGAATCTGTTGAGGAAGCGAGTCTTGGAATGAACGTCCTGGAAGCCGATCTTCCCACCCTGTACATAGCTTCCCATGCAACTATGATTGGTATTAAGAAAAATATAAAAAAAAAAAGGCGGGACCGGGACGAACATCTAGAAGGAGTTTACAAAGTGTAAACTCAAAGGAAACAAGAGCTGCAAGGAGGGTCCCCATAATCGGCTAAACAAAGGAAAAGAAAAGCAAGCCTTCAGCGTTCAGACGCCCCCACAATATGGTCATCTCCTCATCATCTCCTTCCAATCGGCTCTAACAGAACACGCATTCTGCATAATAGGACACCATATTTATTGAGGAAACTATCGAAGAGAGGGAAGAAGAGGAGTTCTGATCAAAAAAGTAAAAACTCTCTTGTTCCTTTCTTTCCACAACGACATGGCTATGACACCAGGAAGTAGGGATGTATTGAGCTGAGCTTGGCCAAGCTCAGTTTCGGCTTGAAATGGTTTAATCTAGGCTTGAGCTCAGCTTGAAATGGTCTTGAAAAATTGGCTCGAAAGCTCAGCTCAAATTGCAAAATAGCTTGGATCGAACTAGGCTTGAGCTCAAATTGATTTAAGCTCAAGCCGGCATGGCATGATTTATTTAAAAATATTTTTAAAATAAAATAAGAATATTTTATATTATTTATATATATAATAATGATATATAAAAGTATTTTTTTTTTATTTTTATATAATATTCAAGCCAAGCTCGAGCCGAATCAAACAGGCCTTGGCTCGAGCTCAACTTGAACACATTTCAATTATGAAAACTTAGCTCGGCTCTGCTAGATCGAGGCAACTTTTCGAGCTTGAGCTCAGCTTGATCGAGCCGAACCGAACCGAGCTGAGCAATCGAGCTACGCTCGCGGCTGTGTGCATCCTACTACCTGAAGGACCAACCAATATAAAGTCTTTTCGAACTTCATCTGTACTAACGGAGCAAAACCAACCATAATACGCAGAAGCTAGACAGTACGAAGGGAAATTCCAATCTCATGCCTACTCGGGAAGGAAAAACCCTTACACCCTTTTCACAGGGCAATGCATAACAGAGGTTCCACCGATTCTTTCGCTATCACAAGGAGGACACAAAAACAATGATTAGTCACTCTCCATCGCTCTACTTTCAATACTCATGGTAGTCAAAATCTTATCCGACCTCATTCTATAAGAAGGAGAAAATTACCTTAAATATGAAATACCGGGCTTTCTACCCGACCTATAAGGTAAAGAACCAAAAAAGGAAAAAACAAGGCTTTAAAGATTGTAAAAGTGACGAAAGAAAAGCTCATGCTGCCTCTAGACTAAACTCTAACATCTTTGGCCTTGAGAATGCACATGAGAAAACCGTTAAGGCGCTCTAAGCCTGCCCCCAAAACCCTACTTCCTAATCATTCAGGTGTCGCCCCAGCTTTGGATACCAAAGTAAACCACCCAGAAGCCACTCATCGCGAAGTATATCTCCACAAATGCATTCATATCCTTAGCTAGAAGAAAGATGATGCTAAAAAAACTCAAGGGTCCTGAATTTTTCACTGATCCAATTACAAGATCATCTTCATGATCTAAATTGTGAACCGCGGGAACCAAAACCTTAAATCTGACAAGAGGAGCACCCAGCTAGCAACACAGCCTAATCCCCTTCCACCCACCCCATGAGACGCCATTGGACCTCCCTAGGGCCCAAACGAAAGCTCACCATATCTAGCCACATGACCCCCTTCCATAAACTATCTTGTTCCTCCTCAAAAGTTCCACTCATTATCGAGCAAGCAGCCTTGTTGACTTGAACAGAGATTTAAGGTTCAGACCCTCACCTTCCTCTAAACTGAGCAACCTATCTCAATCACCACCCCAAGTGGATTTGAAACGAGCTTTGCCATTCTAGAGAAAATTCCGTTGTACTTTTTTAGAGTAGCCACTATTGATTGAGGAATAGTTAGCAAATTCTTCTAACTCTCAATGAAAGCCAATAGGAAAAAAGAGGAAGAACCACGATCCATTTGTTTTTCAATAAAAAAACATAGAAATAATATGAGGAACTAGTATCAATTACCTTATATGTGTCCCAAATCTTTTTTTATCGATAATGTGTCCCCAATTTTTTTTGGGGGGGCTCGTGTCCGCACTCGTATCGAGTCCAATACCAACACCCCTGTCCATGTCTATGCCAGCAACATATCCCATGGCAAAGGGCATTATAATATATTGAAAGCAACTGAGTTTTTGTGTAGAAAAAAAATATAAAAGTTACAATTCCCTTATGGTCTATGACTCTATTCACAACAGACCTTAATAATACTAAATTCAGTGTCACCCTTTCATTGCTCAGAGTATGTGCGAAGCTTAGCAGGAGTAGTAGATTCATTTGATGAAAAGTTATCTAGCTACAATATTTTGTTACGACGTCGTGCTCCAGTCTTGAGTATCCAAGTTACTTTGGTCAAGGTTCATACGTGCGATGTTGCATAAGAATGCCTTCGTTTATGGAACATGTAAAATCTTATTTGTCGGAAATTCATGAACTTCTTATCCTACTTGTCATTGGTTGGTGCAGATAGTGCTAAGAGGGCAATTGGTCGGTTCTATCTGGGGCCATCTTATGGTCAATTTGGAAAGAGAGAAATAGGAGAGTTTTGAACAACTCCAACCTCTTCTACTTCTCATATTCAAGATTGAATTTGTCTACTGATATTTGAGTGGGTCTTCATCCGGAATGGTGGGGGTTGATCTAGGTGATGTGATGGGATGATACTTAACACAGTTTAGGATCCGTTCTTTATAGTAGTGGGGATCTTTTTTGGCTACAATTGTGCTTTTTGGTTTACGCTAGTGTAAACTTTTTATTGTTCTATACTTTATTCCCTTGTTTCTCCTTTTTGATTAATAATCCATCTCATTGTTGATTGAAAATCTATACTTTGTACATGCACTGTTCAAAATTGGAGTCTAGTTAAAGCTCATTGGAATTGTAAATCTGCTGTCATAAGTCATAACTGCAAGAATCATAGTTAACTTTGCCCTACGAAAAAACTGCACATTGCAACATTGCCCTACATAAAAAAACTGCACATTGCACCATCATGACTCCATAAATAAAAGACACTAAAGATCAGCAATCTTATGTGCTTGTAAGAAAACGAATGCATAAACAAGGTACCTCCGTTCTTCCAGGCATGATAGGCTTGCCGGCATATAATTCTGCAAGTATGCAACCAGTACTCCATAAGTCCACAGAGATCGCATAGTGAGTGGCTCCAAGTAAAAGCTCTGGTGGTCGATACCAAAGTGTCACGACGCGACTTGTCAATGGCTGACTTTGATGAGGATCAAAGAAACTTGCCAAGCCAAAGTCCGCAATTTTCAAGATGCCACTGTTGTCAATTAGAAGATTGGAACCCTTTATGTCACGATGTAGAACGCCGCGACTATGACAATGATCAAGTCCACGTAGAAGTTGCTGCATGTAAACTTTAACCTGCCACACGATAAATAAAACCTTAGTGAACCAAAGTTAACAAGCACAAATTAAGCATGGTGTCATATTGGTTATGACACCGTTGGAAAAAAATTAAATAGTACATTGCACACTGAACTTCTGTGATAGTAACAATATAAATATTTTCAATGCGGACCTGCGGTTCCGTGAACTTGAGGCCGGGGAACGATGCAAGCCAGCGAGATCATGCTCCATGTACTCAAAAACGAGGTACAAGCTGCACGACATCCGTGACGTTACTAGGCCCTTCCAGTTTTATTATATTCGGATGATCAAGGCTTCGCAGAATGTGGATTTCCCTAGCCATAAAACGAACACTTTCGGGCTCTAGGTTATCAAACCGTACTTTTTTTCAAAGCAACAATTTTCCCATGATCGAGATCACGAGCCCTGTAAACGTTACTGTAAGTTCCTTGCCCAATCTGCGAAAAATGAGATGTCCATCACACACACAAGAACCAAAATCATCTACAATGGGATATCGCCCACTATGGAGAGCAGTAGGTACAGTAACGGGAGCTTAAAAAAAGCTGATCTCTGTTGTTTTTGGCAACTGACATGTTTTCACCTTTTCTAGAACTACTGATGAGAAAATTAGAAATCTAACGCTCTAAAGCACTCAAACCAGAAATGTAGAAAGGAGCTTTAGGACGTCCAATTCAGCTCCACCCCAATTAACTAAAGGTGGGCAATTAACAGCTCAATGAAATTCACAGTGATAAGTCAACAAGTAACAAACCTGTTTGAATTTATAACGAATAAATTGGTTAGCCAAGGTTTACTAATGAATAGATGCAGCATCCAAGTATAACCAATTATTCATAATACTCGGTTTGTAGGATATCAAAATATAGTCTTTTGTTGTACAATGAATATATGTAAGCATGTACGGATTTCCGCTATTTACCCCAACAGTTATATTTCCCAACGAGTTATGATGTGCTAGTTTAACAAAGAATACAGACCAACTTAAATTCCCCTATTCAAAGTAATCCCATGTTGAGAGTTTGATCGATAAAGCAAAGCAAGAGATGAAAGAATGGTTTCTTGAACAGACTTAACTTTTTATAACAACATTCTAGTTATTACTAAAAATCTGCAGAGTGTGTGAGAATTATTCATTCTAAAAGGAACCACCAAGCCAAGAAAGGAATATACTTTATCTAATTTCTCAAAGAGTCTGCACGGCGTGGTACCCATCCCCTGATAGCTTCTCCAGCCACTGCAGCAAGCCAAGAAGGCCAACCGGCAGCTACATGCTCCCCTTCAGTAACTTTTGAAATGCTTCCCATCCCAGGATGGTGAGGAACAACATATTCAGTCTTCTCCCTCTTCCTCGCAACATTCTCACCATGTAACCGAGTCGAACCATTTGATTGCTTTTCAATCAACATAACTCTTCCATCAGCATTATCTAGCCTGTCTTTTGCCCTCAATATTTCCTCCCTCCTCGAAGAAGTCACTCTAGGCACACGCAAATTCAACTGCGCTTTACTCGACAACCTCTCTCCCGGGCTCTCCTTACTATCTTCAATAGCAGAGGCCTTAAAGCAATTGCACCCCATGGTGCACCAAAGAACACCAACAAAACCCCACTTCACAACCAAAAATCTTGTCTTTCTGCAAAAATCTCTTCTTCTAAATCCATCAAATCCCAACCCATACAAAAAATAACAATAAATCAAGCTCAAAAAAAATTCAACTCAACTCATCCCATCTCTGCATCGTCAAATTACCAAACTCAAATCATTCCTACTCATTTCTACACCAAAATCAACAACAAAAACCTCCAAATTTTTCACAGAAACTAGGGGAATCAACACAGAATACCTAAAAAATGATTGTTCCAGTTTAGCAGCATCTCTGCATCAAATCCAGCACGAACAAGACGAAATGGAAACCCTAGAGACTGATCTAGGATTAGGCCTCACTACTGTGGTGGAATTTGTGGAGGAGGCCATGGATCTAGGGCACGAATAGATTGAGAGTTTCTGGAAAATGTGTCCCTATTTCCTCAACTGCGTATTTATATCAAGAAGAGGTCTTGCCGGCAGCTTACAGTCAAGAAAAAACATCTCCCAATAAGGCCGTTGAGTTTTTGCTTTAGTTTTACATTTTTACATTTCCTTTCTGTCTCCTCTCTCGTAAATGAGTGATTGAACTCAGCGAGAGTTCAATCTCACCCACAGGTTAACAGGTCCTTTTTTTACCTCTATTAACCATGGTTAAGATTTACCCTTTTACCTCTATTAATCATGGTTAAGATTTACTAACTCTTATAATTCAACATTTCCAACCTTGTTTTTTTAGAAATTCCTTTAAAAAAAATTAATCTTATGGTTAAAATTTCCTAATCCTAAAGTTAATTTCTTAAAAATATTTAAAAACCAAAGTTTGAGTAATCTTAAACATGGGTTTTTTTTTTTTTTTTTTTTTTTGGTGAAGATTTTTTTAAACACACACAGAGACCATGATTAATAGGGGATAAAAATTGCACATGTTTGCGATTGAACTCTTCCTGAGTTCAATCGCAATTGGCTGTGATTCAATCTCCTCGTAAATATGGTTACGTAAGAGAATATTCTGGTTTTACTTTAAACGATAAATGGGAGAACTGGATCTTCTATTTTACGAGTCCCACTCATTAGTTTTTGAGTTGATAATTTGAGCCGTTGGATCTTCTACTTCATTTTTATTGACCAAAATAAGAAGATGACTTGGATTGAATCTAACAGTGTAACTTAATTTAATCATAAGACAGACGTGTAGAGCGGTTATGACAAGCATTTTAGTGTGCTAAGAGGCCTAAAAATAGGACGGATATGATTAACTCATCAGTCAACTTCAAAGCAAAATCTTTATGCCAACTTCATATAGAATCATGGAAAGTGGTTTAATACTTCCGATAGTACCTATTATCGAAAGCTCAACTGCTGAATTAAACATTCAACAGTTCCAAGGTGCATCTACTTTTAAATGGTAGGCCCACTTCATGTTTGGTGCGGTTAGATTTTTAATCCGGTGGCTGAACTCTCGATAGTAGGTATTATCTAGAGTTTTAAATAAATTTCCTTAATTCTTTAACAAAAAAACATCATGGAGACCAGCTTCTTGGACCTTACGGTCTCCAAAACCTTAAATCAAAACTAGTTGGGTTTGGAAAAATGATGTTTTAGGGTTTTTTTTTTTCGATAAAATTTTCCCGTTGCAAGTAAAGTCTTAGCCTCTTAAGTAGGTCTGAGACCATACAGCCTTATACGATTTATCCAACTTATCTTATAGTATGTTTGGTTGCCAAGAAAATAGGTGCAAGCAGGAAAAATTAAATAAAATTTTCAATTTTCAATTTTTAATACAATTCTTAATTGTGTTTCGCCCAATTTTCTTTTACTTTTTTTCTCGACAACTAAACATAGGTTAGGGACTTAGGTTGTGTTCTTTTGAAAATAAAGTGAGTGAAAGAAAATAAAGGAAATACAAAGAACTTAAAATTTCTTTCAAAATATTCTTCAATGATTAAGGAAGTTTTTGAGAAAAAGTTTGTCACAATTAAGAAAGTGCAAGAAAAGAAAAATGTGTTTTCTTACACATCGTGTAAATAAAAAATGCAAAGTAATTACTTTTCTTTTACTTTCCCCCATTTTTTCACCAAATGAACACATCCTTTTGGGGAAATGAGAAACGGATCGCGTGATCGGCTTCAAAGCTAACTGCGTGATCTCATTGGTCCGTGCCCTCATTTTTAACACTCACTAATTGTGGTTAAGATCCATCCAAAATTGGTTTCTACAAAAAAATTTTTATCATAATTTAAATAAAGCTTAATCATAGTTAAAAATGGTTAAAAGGGACATGAGACACTACAGTCAGCTAGGAAGGGGACCTCGGGGTTCCCTTCTTAGGACTCTTTACCTTATGTCACATTTTTGGGGATGATCCTAACCATATAATTCATAGACTTATTTCAATCATTCACTGATTGAGCAATCATGACCACCTGATCAAGTCTTTTTTATATCCATATCGAACCCGCGCTCACGAGGGAAAATGAGGGAATATCTACAATACCTAAATTTAGTCAGAAATAATTTGATGAATTTTGTAGGTTCATTGATCTCGCGGAGGGACATCAAAAGCGACAAGTTTTCTTAAAGGATCAGTATGCAAAGCGAAAAAATATGTGGGAAATGATAGTAAAGCGGAGTGTTATCGGTCTACCATAAGTGTATATTGCAGTTTCTCATTTATATATGAATTAAGAAAAAAAACTTATATTTCGTACCAGTTGTCCATATATACAATCATACAGTTATCCATACAATTATACATACGCGAATTTAATGGCATGTCTTCTCTCAATGAGACACAAATATTTATGGGATCCACAAGTCAGGCAGAGCAATGGTTAGTCCCATCACGTTATGGCCAATTGAAGACAAAATGCTGGTGGTGCCACTATCCCTGGGAAGGGAGAGGCAACAGTGGTGAAGTGGGGCCAGCAAAATCTTGAACTGTATTCATCCTGTATTGTAATTTTGAGGCGGAGCTATGCTTCATGACCAAAAACAAAGCCGAGCACCTCTTTCTAGTGTAAGACCGATGGCATTATCGCAGTTATGGAGAGATACAATATTCTCCCGTAGTTACAAAATTGACACAGCTTTACCCTAAAAAGACCTTCGCTCCAATTTGTATTTAAACTCTTTTATGTACTTTAAAGTTTAAACAAATACCCGTTGTAGCCAGAACTTGGTCCAAAAAGGTACTACGTGTTTGCTATCCCAACCTCTTCTCATGGCGGTTCCCAGCTAGAATACTTCACAATGTTGAAAAAGACTCATATTTCGTAGATTGAATTTAATGTGATAGAGCCACACGTCTCAACCATTGGGGGAGACCACGCATGAGGAAGGAGAGGTTCTGAGTTTGATTCATTTTCCCTTGTTGTCCACCTTCAAGAATTTATCCTTATTTTTCCGATGCATGTGGATGGAGGATTTGCCCATGCCTGGAATAGTCAGGTGCTTTAAAAGTCCCCGACACCCTCGTTACCAAAAAAAAGTCCACACGTCTCACTAACAATCAATGTACACCCCGGGCAGAGCCACACGGAGGGAGGGGCTCCGAAATTTTGGAGGAAAAAAAACCTACTAGTATTAATTAGGGTGTAGCCTGGGAGAGGGGCAAAGCCGGGGGACGGGAGGCTCTATACATGCCTTACAAACGGACACAAACCGACGTGATGACCTATAAACTTAGCCTTAAAAATTAAAATCGGGGGCTACGCCCGAACCCCCACTGTTAGCCCTCCCTGCAGACAATCCAGGCTCCGCCCCTGTGTACACCCCAAAGGGTCCCACCGAAAAAGATCTATGGGTAAAATCTAAAGACCAGGAATTATCTAATTTGGAGGTATACTTCAAATCACCTTAGTCGGCATCTAAGTAATAGGGAAGGCCCCACACAATAGTCCTCTTTTAATTCTTCAACTATTTGTTTGTTTTTTTTTTTGTTTCATTAAAAAAAAAGAAAAATTCCTCAACTGTTCTTTTGGTTAAAAAAAATAAAAATCCTTGTTGGCGTAATGAACTATATGGCCGGCAAAGACTTTGTGGTGTCAATGTCAATTTTTTTCATGGACAACTAAATCCAAGGTACAAGGACGAATCCTTCGTAGTGCTGTGACTGCAGTGGCTAATATGGGCGGGTCATGAACCCGATTGAGCGAATCCAAGGTACAAGCAGTGGCTAATATGGACGGGTCAACCCGAAGGACATGATAATTCTGTTGTGGACCTTGTGACCAAGTAGTGAGCTTAGAATATTTTGGCCTCTAGGGATGTATGAAACATATGAGATAGCTAATAGATACCCCGCACCGCTGAATGGTTGTTGGACCCCTCAGTGAATAATTATATGGAAGAAAAAGATGGAAGAGAAAGGATTAAATGTCGTGAGGCTAGTGATCCCCGGAATCCTTATGTTTTCTCAACGATCTCATTAGGATTCTACCATTTCAAAGATAATTCACATTCTGAATTATCCATTTATAGACAAATCCACTAAGGTGGGATATACCCTTTTTGATTCGAGGAAGCGTTTCTCCATTATATATAATGTAACTGTTACGAGAATAACCAGAAATTGATTTATTGAAAAACTTGGATGATTACACTTTACACATAACCCTAAGAAGAGTTTATATGGAGGATGATAGACAATGAGAATGAAAGATATCCTACATAATCTAATTATAATCTCAATCAATCCAATTAATACTAATCTAAATTTGAGATATTAATCTAGAATTAATATTTTTGAGATCTTGTGTATCTCATAGATATTCATTATTGTTTTCCTAATATAATATTTCCCTAATAGAGAATACACAATGGTTAGATTGATTGAACAATTTGACTCTATGGTTGTAATGACCCGCATTTAATTCACTAATTTCATAGTCATATGAGTTAATTTCATAAATAAATGCTCATAAAAATATATGAAAATCGTATGACAGAATTAAAGTCTTAAAAATCTCGAATTTCAAAACCCAGTTAATTCATTTGATTTAGTGAATTTATAGAGATAAATTGCACTAAATCAAAGAAGAACAAAAAGTAGCAAAAAAATAATAAGAGGAAAACGGCGCCGGCGATCGATCGCCCAAAACGCCGATTGATCGCCCAAAACGCCGATCGGCGGCAGGGTTACGTGGTTTCGTGGTTTTTGAGTCCCTAGGGCTCCCAATGTATAAATACCACTTTTTACTCATGGGGAGGATTTCCAAGGCCTTCTTAAACCTAAAAGAGAGAAAAGTGAATTTTTTTAGAGATAAAAAAGAAAGGAACAGTAGGAGTTCAAAGATTCGGCCAAAAAAAGGGAAAAGAGGCGGAAAAATCAAGGTAGAACCCATTCGCAAGCGATAGATCATAGGGAGACGATCAAGTAAGGTAAATAACGGATCTAATATTCAATATTTTGAGTATTTAAGTTAAATAATGAATAAAAAATAGATGAATCTAGGCAAGGTTGTAAGAATATGTGGGATGTAAAGAACTATTGTTGCTCCTATATTATTGTTGATGGATCTATTAAAATAAGATGTGAAGATTATATTTATCATCTCAGTTATTATTTTTGCGATTAAAATAGGATGTGAAGAACCTAATTTTTATGTATTATTATTGATAGTTAAAATAGGATGTGAAGAACCTATCTACGATGTATTGTTTTTTGATGGTTAAAATAGATGTGAAGAACTCATGTATAATATTGTATCGTTATTTGGATGGTTAAAAATTGGATGTGGAGAACCGATTTATGATTTTGGTTTCATTATTTTGATGGTTAAAAATAGGATGTGAAATACCTAGTTTTGATAACTTTTATTTATTCTCGAATCATTAAATGCGAATAACCATGTTTAAATTAATTATGATTCAACAAGGGGATTGAGAAAATTATTTGAAGTATGTGAAGTTATGAGGAGAATGAGATGATGGATAAGATGGAATGGACGATTGAATTTGTGATATTTTAACAATATGTGAGCTTGATTTTATGTTTAAAACCAGGAGAATTATTATTAATTAAAGATAGTATAATTAAGACGTTAGTCTTAAGTAAAATGAAAAAGAGATTTCGATATGTAAGTTAGCTCGTAAATTATGAATATTTTGATAACATCGGTGATGTTTGATTGTAGTATTATAAGAAATACGATAAATTGTGTGTTTCTGTTATATCTTTAATACATGATATATTATTGGGTAAACGAACCTCTGATGAAAGTCGAGCTTGCCTAGGCCTGGTTAACATAGTGGTATGGTACGCTATATTGAGATGTCCTATGGCCCTCGACGGTTAGTCTTAGGTGCAATTTAAACAAAAGGTATATCATTGTGCACTCACGAATGAAAAATCTGTAAAAGTAAAAAAAAAGAATTAAAGACATTAATGAGATGTTAAGTAAGACCAAAAGTAAAGTAAGAAAAGTATGAAAGTAAGAAAAGAAAAAAACACACGAACACGATAATGTATGTTGTGTTGTGCACCACCGGATATCATCAGAAATGACGAGATATATGCCAAAGTAAGTAAGCCGTCGTACCGGAAAATGTACTAAGCCGTCTGTGCCGGATAATGTACGAAGGGTGGTATCTCGGTAAAGTAAAGTATAGTAACCTCTTTCCTTATACGGTAAAACGGTATTTTAAGTTATTACAAATGCATGTGAATGAGTATTGGTGTGATGACAATATATGAAATTCGAAAAGTAAGAAAAGAAAGAAAAGTAAGAAAGAAAGAAAGTAATTGACATAATGTAAATGTTTAACTTCAGCCATATGATTTTATATGTAAGTTAATGTGAGAAGTAATGAAATGCATGTAAATGTTATTCTTTATATTGTTTATTATGTTCTGTTATATACGCGGAGTACGTCGTTACTCAGCCGATGACTGCTTTTGTCGGCAGGTTCAGGTTCAGGTTCAGGCTTCGACATTTGTGCTCCTCGACCTTGCGAAGAAGAGGAGTATATCGAGGAACCCGAAGGTGATTATCTCGAGGAAGAAAGGGACCTTGATCAATGACCCTATTATTGAAGTTGTTTATAGCTAATTAAATTCCGGAATACTTTAATTTAAATTGATAGAGACATTTGTTAGTTAGTCTTTTATGTTTATGGTTCGGATGGGTGACCAGGATTTATGATCTTACAGTTATATTATGAGATTGGATTTTTAGTTGAGGGTTTATTTGAAAAAAAAAATTTAGGTCCATATTTTTGTGCCATAAATGCTTCTAACATGATGATTATTAAGTGAGTCACGTGCCAAGATCTCACATCCTCCTAGGTGGGGTTTTGGGGCGTGACAATGGTCGCAACACATTCCTTCATCTCTACTGTGTCATCCTTGATTACTTGAAGAGCAACTCGAATGATCTTAGCCTCAATGGCATTCATAACTCATAAGGAAGGCTTTTGTGCGACCATATATCACCAATATATGGGGTGAAGAGAAGGAGAGGGGCTTCAAAGATGCCTCCAATAGTTTTTACTTGTCAATTCATTAGTTAGACCTCCTCAACCAAGGTTGAGCCAAAGGAACAGAAGAAGGTAGAACTACACCCCACCAACACCATTTAGAAGGCTTAAGATTAAGGTTGCACTCAAGCTAAGCTAACTTGATGAATCAACTCAGCTCGGCTAGTTTGAGCCAAGCTCAAGCTAGCATTTCAGGCTCAAACGAATCTAGCCAAGCTTTTATTTGTGCTCAAATGTATAAACAATCCAAACTCAAGCTGGATCATGTTTGATTCGGCTTGACTTGAAGCTTGGCTCGTATAGGGCTCGATTTGGCTTGATCTCGACTCGGCTTGATATATATATAAACACACAATATTTTATGGTAATATTATTTATATTAATAACAAATAATATTTTAAACATTATTTATTATAATATTTTTTAATTTATAATAAATAATTTTAAGAGTTAATAATAACAAAAAAAAAAAAAAAAAACCTTAAGAAGTTAAAAGCAGAAATTCTTATCTAAGTCTCTACTATTTGAATTGAAAGATTACTCCCAATCTTATTTTTGTATATGATGTATTGATTTTTTGTAACTTCTTGTATTATAATTAATAAACACTTTTAGTAAAATTATGTATAATTATATAAAATAATTTCATGAATCAAACTCAAATCACCCGAGCTCAACTTGGCTTGAAGCTAAGCTCGAGCTTGAGCTTGATCAATCTTGTTCATGTCAAGCTCAAGCCTGTTCAAGCCAAGCTCAAACTTAGCAAAGCTTGACTCAACTCAGCTCGAATACACCCTACTTAAGATACAAAGATAAGACTGGAGAGTACTAAGAGCCAACCCATGGGCATGGATATAAATTATCTACCCTAGATCTGTGCCCGCTGGGTCCTACTATTTCAACAGTAAGATGTGAAGATAGTGTCAGATATGATAAAATAAATACAAGCTATCTACTTTACCTTATCAGTACATGTGTTATCTTAAAATGATATTAAAATGTCCCCTTTAAAAAATATTGAAGTGCCTCTGTAAATTCAAGTATCTCTAATGATAATTTAATTTCGTATTTATAATGATAATATTACATTTACGATTATTTGAAACCATAGAATTTAATTTACAGATAATATTATTATTTCAAATCAAAATCTTAACTAAACAAATTTCTAATTTTTCAATTCTTTAAAATATAAATTCAAAAAAGAATTGTTTTTTGAAAGAACACTTGAATGCTATTTTGGATTATTAATACAAATTATGATATGTTATGAACCGTAAATACTAGGATGGGAGGGCATACTAAAACCGTCTACAAAGCCCTTTAACTACCTTTTTAATCATGGTTAAAAATTTCACTTTTATGTTAATTTTTAAAAAAACTAAGATTACATGGTTTTTTTTTAAAAAAATTTATGAGAGATATCAATTACTTACATTAGTAGAGTATATGAGAGATATCATTTACTTATATTAGTAAAGTCGGACGGTCAAAAGTTAGCTTGGGGCAGTGGAGCTCTTGCAACTCATATCCAGGTGGGATTATATCCCAGACCTCCTCCATGAAAGGCCACACCCCTACAACTTGAATCTTAAGGATTAGTGAATATTAACCATAATTAAAGAGTGTTAAAAGAGACAAGTGCTGACCCGGGGCGGGATAAAATCCAATCCCTACATACTAGCTATATGAGAGATGTGTTGATCCGTGGGATGAGGGCCAGACACTTTTGGCCCGATGAAGGCCAACGAAATCCAATCCCTAATTACTAGCTACCGGGCTCACCTATGCGACTCAAAATAAGATACGGAGACATGTGGTTTTTTTAGCCTAAGAAAACTCAATAGACAATGGTAGGCTGGCTATAGATTTTGTTTTTTTTTTTTTTGGGTAGGAGAGGCTGCCTAGTTTTGGAGCTATGAACCTATGGCTGTGTAAATTCTCGGTCACAAGAACTCCAAAAGGAAGGTTTATCACATAAAGCAGTCTAAAATGATGTGCTCCAAATGGTAAACGGAAGTTGCGTAGAAACATCTATCTTGTTCAAAGCCTAATAAAGTGGGGGCGTGCTAACCTACTCTTAATCAATTCCTACTCTTAGTCTCCACCAGCCATATGTTCACTCATGGATCAGTTGCAATAGTTAAAGCACTATTTCTCGTCAAGACTTACATATGTGGTTGATGGAAGGTGAGAGTGAGTAAGGCAATTATCTATTTCTATTATTTATTACTAATATATTGAGAATAGCCCAGTTAAAAACGTACTGAAAATATTTGTAATGCCCAAAATACCCTTAATGAAGTTTGTTTTTAATTCTCATAGGAAAGGTTGTTTTAATATTTTTACAATAAACCCTTTCTCTTTTTAGTGCTTTGGTCTTTCTCATCTCTTTCTATTTTTTCTTCTTTTCATCGCCTCGCCCCGTAATTCAGGCAAATTTCAAGCAGTATTTTGAAATTATCTAATGAAGTATTTTGAAATTATTTGATGAAGCTTTAACCTCTTTAATGGCATTGGAAGAACAATCTCCCCATTAATGCACATTTATCTTTATATTAATCTCAATGTTTTAAAACCTGAAAACTCGACTTGATTCGGAAACTTGTCGATTAGAGTCAACTCGAAAATTCATCCGAGTAATGACACCTAAAACTCAGATATATATAATATTTTTCTAATACTATATATATGATATAAATTCAAAATTAATGATAAACCATGCCTAACATGAGATATATAATTCAATATATATTAAACACCCCTCATTTTGTTTTGTATTTATACTTTAGAGTGAGTGATGTGTGTTAAAAAAAAAAAAACATGATTTAGTCAATTGGAAGGTCTATTTGTTTTTTTTGTTTTAACAAAAAAAAATGCAAAAATTCGGGTGAGTCGGAACGAGTCGAGACGAGTTACTCGGTTTTCAATGTCAAAACTGAGTTTTGCCTCAAACTCGACTCGAAACCTGGCCGAGTCGACCCGACCAAGTTTCGAGTCGACTCGCCAAATTTTAATACTATGATCAAATTTAGGGTTTTAAAATACAAAATTTCTCTGTATCTTCCTTAATTTTATTTTGAATTCGTCAAGTTTCAATTTAATTACCCTTTTGATTTTTCTTGAATGTTGTATTTGTTGTAGTTGAGCCTATATGGGTTTTGATTTTGTGATCTTTAACAGAATATTGGAATCATGTATAAATTTCATCTTGATTTTATGTATTTATTTATCTTTTTTTTTTTTTTTTTTCATGTTTGGGGTAGTCAGAGCTGTGTTTTCTAATGAGTAGAATGATGGATTCAGATCGAGAAGGGGGTGATTAGATCTAGACGAGCTGCGGTGGGCGACTTCAGTTGGGAACCAACAACGCATTGAGTCTTTAAGTGATTCTGTTAGTGTGAATTGTGATTTGCATCAATGGACTAAATTGGCCATTTGGGAGGAAATACAGGTTAAGATTACTCCAACATACCCAATATGTTTCATTTTGTTTATTGTCTACTTGAATCGATTGTGTAATTCGTTTATGCATAACCCAGATCTTTAATTTCCTGGATAGGAGTCATGCACTCTTCATTGTTTTTTTCCATTGGTACGAGAAGAAGAAGAATAACATGTATGCTTTCTTCTCCTCCATTATGGGTTTTTTTGATGAATTTGAGATGATATTTTGCTATGGTTTGATCTATTAAGCTTTTATTTGAAAATTGTTCATTTGGTTTTCGTTCTTTTGTATTAGTTGAAATTTGTGTAGCTTTTATAGTGCCACCAACTATTTGTTGAATTGGATTCAAGATTATTGTGAGCATGGATTTTTACCCCACTCTCACAAAGGTTTGTCATTTTTAGAGTCGCCACCTATTCATTCTTAGGGATAGGTCACGGGTAGTTTGTTTATTTGGATAAGGCAAATAATCTTGTCAGAGTCGGGGCAAGTGGTTCGATTAAGCTTTAGGGAAGGTATTAGGCACTCTAGGACCCCCGTTTTATAGGGGTTACCTACTTCCTAAACGTAAGCCAAAGTTTATTCTAAAAATTGATTAAAATGTCCAAAGTATTTAAGTAAGTGCTAATCTAAGAAAAATATAAAACTAAATGTCTAGGGTTGAATCCGAGTTGGACTACCTACGTACTCACCGGAGGTGAGATCAAACCAAGCGTAGTTCTGTCGCATGGGCCCGTGCCAAGGCTAGGGGGGTAGTGTGTGTGTGCAGATGGTGGTCAGGATCTAGCTCAGAGGGCTAGGGTTTAGTTGATCGGGGTAATCAAGTGCTCATGGGTTGATACTAACCGCAGTTAGAGGGGTGTAACTAGGGTTAGAGACTAACCCTAGTTAAGAAACGATCTAGTGAGTCTTTTTGGATTTTTTAATATTTTTTTTGGTATTTTATATGATTTTATCAAGTTAACCATAGTTTAACTACCCTAGGGTTAAGTTAATCCTTGTTAAGGGCTAAGCCTAGTTAATGCTAAACTAATCAAGTCATTTTGGTTATTTTTGAATTTTTGCACTTTTGTTTTGGCTTTTTATCATTTTATGTGAACTTATAAATAGGATAAGCTTAACTAGGGTTAAAGATTAACCGGAGTTGAACTAACCCCGATTAGAAGCAAGGGCAGGGGTCAATATGGGCCTAGTAGACGTGGCAAGGGCTTAGTGGGCCTTGGATTGGGTGTGGGCCTTGTGCAAGGCTGCTATTGATGCAATGCAAGGATTGGCGGCAATTAGTTTACCGCCATTCCCATTATAGTCAAAAATGGGTATGTCGGTAGACCTATTACCGCCAATCCTGGTTTTTAGGAAGAACGGTTTGGCAGCTAAAGGGGGAGCACAAGGATGATGCCACGTGGGCCGTGGGACCCAGGGGAGATATTGAGGACTGTCATATGTCCTGGGCCCGAGTTTGGGCCTTGGGCTTGGTCTACAATGAGGCCCACAAAGCCAAACAGAAGTTGTTGCAGGAAATACCAAAATGTCGGTGAAATATTCACTGACATTACACACACGTTCTACTTCAGGCCACTTTAACCGCAGTTAAGCTAACTCCATGAACTTGAAAAGCTCAGAAGAGATAGAGGGGAGCTCTAGGAGTCCAAAACAGGCCCTGGATTGGACCAGAGCCTCACCATTCATGTAGAGACCCGAATTTTTTTCATGCTTTTATTGCATTGCATTAGGGGTATTATAGTCATTGTGATGTTTAAATGTTTATTGTATTGTATATCTAATGAGTGTAGTGTGATTAAGGTTTAATCAAACTTCTAGTTCAGGAATGTCATATCACACTCTAAACTTTAGGAAGCTCTAGTTTTGGCACCGTTTATTCGAATTGAGTGATTCTTGAACCATTAGAAAGGTATTGGAACCCTCTTCGAGGTTCATGTTTAATGTTTTTCTTTATTTTTAATCTAAGCCAAGTCAAAAATGGGTTTTCCGAGGTTTTGTCTGATGGAATTGCAGATCAGTCAACTTTGGGGAGTTTTTGGTCTATAAATAAAGGAGAATTTGAAAATTCTAAAATGCCAGAAATGTTCGTTTTCAAAAGATGAATCCAACGCAAGTTGAATCGTCGAAATCCGACGAACGAGTCAAAAGTTATGGCCAAAATAGTAGAGTAGGTCAAAAATCTGCAGAACACCGATCGCTCGGTCAGAAGTAGCGATCGATCAGTCCAAAACTGATCGATCGGTAGCTATCGAATAGTCCAAAATTTTGTATGGGGAAATTTTCCAGAGAGTGTGTTTTTGACCAATCGCTCAGTCATAAACACCGATCGATCGGTAGGCGACCGATCGCTCGGTCATAACCACCGATCAATCGGTCTTTCGTGTTTTTGACAGAATTTTAATAAAGACTTTTAGGTCTTTTCGTTCTCAACCATTGGGGCTATAAATAGGGGGTCCTACTCGAGATATTAAAATACTCTACCTATTTCTAACCTAATTTGGCAAAAAGGGAGAGAAAACCTAGGGTTTTGAGAGAGGGATTGCTTGGAGAAAAAGGAGATTGCTAGAAGATTGAGAGGAAAGCTTGAAGATCGTCCTCAAAGCTTCCCCAAATCACCTCGGGAGCGTTTTGAATCCAAGGGAAGGATTCCTAAGGTCGATAAACTCCCTAACTCAACTCTATTAATGAAGTTTGATGAATATTAGTTTAATATGAATGATAGAAATGATAATTTGATTTTTTTTCTCTAATTATGTATGAATTAAGTTTACTAGAGATGAAAATGGATTTATACTATGGATGGATTGAGCGGAGGAAGAGAAATACTATGGAGGATTGGGATGAATGTATGTATATGGAGTATGTTTGGGTTGTGTGGATGGATGATGGTGTGATGGAATGTTAAGAATGAGAAATGGCAAAGTATCCATAATTAACGTACTCTAGATGTTTGTTGAAATGTCTAAGAATGATAAATATATGGTGCTTTTGATTATTAAGAAATTAAGTTAAATGAATATTGTGTTGTTATGATAAATTATGTTCTATTTATTTGTATGATGATCGGTATTCGGGTAGGCCAAACCTTAGAGGAAAATCCTCCACGTTGGGAATTTTCTAAGTAGGGAGATGTAACCTAGCGGAGTATCCTAACGGAAGATTGAAATCTAAGGGATGACTCATTTGAATTTCAATCACGACACTCAAGCACACGTGCACTCGCATGGTAAGTATTAAAGTCTCATGAGTCCACTTGTTTCACAAGCATGCATGTATTGGATACGAATATGTCACGAATTATGCCATGAAAGAATGATCCCCACTACGAACATCCACTCTACGCGTTGTCGCATTCATGCTATGCTATGAAAGAATGATTCCCCATTACGAACATCCACTCTATGCGTTGTCGAACACTATGAATTATGCGTTGCCGGGACAAAACACTATGATTATGCGTTGACGGGACAAACACACTATAAATCATGCATGTATGAGTCTATGCATATATTAAGTTAAGTTCATGGATAAGAATTTCACGAGTACACGAGTCAAGATGATGTTATGACATGTTATATACTCCGCACTCTGATTATGTCTATTTTACGTGAAAGTATTATGATTAAGCATCGATAAACTAAGTTATGATATTATTATTGCTCAGACTATTTTATGTTGTTGTTAGTTTGTTTATCCACTGAGTATTCCATGCTTAGTCGACCTGTCATTGTCTTCAGGTTTAGGAGGAGAGTCGTGGACCGAGGAGGTGTACGCTAAAGAAGAGGGAAAATGTGAGCTTCCTGAGGGGGAGACTAAGGATTTTGATGGTCATCCCTATTGTGTAGTTTAGTGTTTCTTTTTGGAAGAGATGTTTATATTAGACTTTTTGGACTTGTAGTTGATATTGCCTTAGTTATTTACCGTGTGGATGTTTTAGACTATTTCGTTTATGAGGAGCCATAGTATGTGGACTATCATTGTACAGGATGGTTTGACTTTTTATGATCGAAATTTTACTATCCTCATTTTTGGAAGACTTGTGTAGTATGCCTTGTATGCATGGTTTTTAACCAGGTTTAAGTAATGTGGCGATTCCAAAGTCCTATTTTAGTCTTGTAGGATTTTGGGGTCGTTACAATTCGTGGTCTACAGTACTTGCAAAAGAAAGGGTCCAAAATGGCGGTAGTTATTTTACCGCCATTATTGGATTTCTTTAGAAAACACCAATTCAGACACTGGGATTGTACCACAGTGTACCTAAGGGGTTCCTCATGGCTTGAGGACCCCTCAGAAGCCTTGTGGATGGATGGGGAAGCTTGTGCAGTGGGTGTGATTGTGTGGGGGTGGTTATGGGGGTTCCACTGCCTATGGAGGAGGCAGAGAACTCCTCCTATAGAACTATCTATTGGCCAACATCCTTGGAAGTGACCAGGGGTTTACAAGTGACCAGGGGTTTACAAGGGCCTAAAAAAAAGGTGAAAAGGGGTAGGGGTGATCTCTACCTTGCTGGACTACGAGAGATAGGTGAGCAGTGGCGGTGGTGGCTGCTGTCCACGGTGGTGCTGCTGTCACCGTGGCTAGAACTCAGAGGGCAGGTACTGTGTGGGTGCTTGGAGCTTCGGATTTGGCCAGAGGTTCCTTACATGGGATTTCGGCTTGGTTTTTACAGGGTGTGGGGGTTGGGATTTATAGGCAGGGGGTTTTGAGGGTATGGAGGGAAATAGGACGGTGGTGGGTGGTGGTTTCAGACGAGGAGTGGGTCTTTAGAGGTGGTCAGGCGCGTGGGAGGTGATCATGGTGGTACAGGAGGAGGTAGGTGGTGCAGGGTGACTGTTGCAGGTCTGCAAACACTCAATTATGGGTGTCGGTAATGACTTTACCACCAATACCAAATGCAAAGGGATTCTGGGTGTCGGTAGAGGGAGTGCTGACATCCTGGTTTTTTGAATTTTAAGGGCCAGGCCTCCCTACTCAGGTATGGATATGAATTTTGGGCCCATGCTGGTTTACCTATAGGTTTTGGGTTCTAGGGACTTGGATCCACCTAGGGTTTGCTAGGATCAGGCTAGGGCTACCTAGGGTTACCTAAGGTCTAGACTAGGGTTACCTAGGGTCTAGGCTAGGGTTTTGACCTAGGGTCAAGGGTTTGTCTAGGGTTAAGGGTTTGACTAACCATGATTAATCATGGTTAAGGGGGTGTAAAAATTGGGTGATGACAATTATGCGTCTAAATTGTTCTCTTTCCGTTAAGAAATTAAACCCCATTAATAACTTTTTATAAGTTGGGCTCTTAGGCGTTAAAAGAGACATACTTAAATTTGGTGCCACGATTCTCCGTTGCGGATTATCATAAGGAAAAATGCATTTGAATTTGGTAGTAATAATTTATTTTTGAAGAGATGAAAATGAGTACATTGTGTAGTCTCATAAATTGATGCTCCGAAAAAACGTCTCGCCCACCCCTTTTCTTTGCTATACCCAAAATGCACCTAAAACTTTTTGATTCTCAAAATGTCCCTACGTCATATTTCTATAACCAACGTCCCTCACTATTTTTTAAAATATCCATCAAGTTTCTATACCCAAAATATTCTTTAATTTTCTTTCCAAAACACCTCACTAGGATCTCTCCCCTTCCCCTATCTCTCACGTGCATCACACGTGCCGCCCACTAGTTTCTCAGTAAAGTATTATTAACTAACGCTCAGAACCAATATGCATGTTCTCAAATATTGGATTACCTTTTCTTTTTTTTTTGACACAGTGATATTATTTAACTAAGAGTTAAAGATAAATAGATGTATATCCCTTTTTAGACAACAAAAATGAGGATTTTATATTGCACACTGCATCATTGACCTAATGAGGTCTTATTTTTCTCGATTAGTATGGTTAGTATCTGTTCTAGCCAAATAAACACGCAAGAAGACTTAAGGGAAGGGACTGTACTTTTTTACACCACCCTAATTACAGGTGCCTTTCATAAGGGTCACCTTGTTCAACCACCTTGAAGTAGCTAAGAGGAAAGTTCCGACGTCCCCCTCCTTTGGAATCACTTCCCAGGGTACACCCCTTAATTGGAAAAGTCAAAATTTTCTCTTTCTGTTGTTCAAAAGTCAATCCCAAAGAAAAGAGAGGGCACTCTTCCAATATTGAGCTCCCATGCTCTAGCTCTCGCTCTCTATTTTAAAAAGGAGAGTCCACCTCGTAGCTATCTCACTTAATGTCAACAAGCGGATCCCTTAGGTAAAGCCTAGGATCCATGTGCTGGGTGTGACCTGTTGGCATAATGTACATTGGAACGTGGGAATTCGAGATCTCATGAACTACTACTAAAAACCCCCTTAAGACATTGATGAACCAACGTCTTCATTTATCACCCGGATTTCTTGATTCACATAGGGCGTCAAGTACTTGCATCAATGGGCCTTGATCTACTTAGAGCAAAGAGATACAGCTTGAGCTTTCCTTCATGGACCATGGCGACTCTCGTTAGCTCTACTTAGCCTTGGTTTCAAAAAAAGGCGAAAGATTGAGGTTTAGATTCGCTCCCGGCCCTCATGAAACGAATCGGGGCCCTTTGGAGGATACAACTTTATTAGGTAACCTCCCAATGCGAGGATGGGGCAATGATTTAGTCAATTCAACGTCCATTGTGTTGAAATCCTGAATAGCAATGCGTCCAAACAACCCAAATTAGCTCACTTTTGTCTGTTGGGTTACAGTTCATGCCCACTCATCATGAACCATCTACTTAAGACTCTAGATCAAACACATGGTAGACTACACACACCATCAGGATTAGGAACAAAGCTTTGGGCACCGGATTTTCCCTATTTGGGGTCAAGAGTTAAATACTGCGCCAGACTCAAAACACCCTTTAACTTTGGATTAAGTCTGGTTAAAAAGTTTTAACACATATTATTATTATTTTCTATTAAAAACCAGGTTATATTTTTAATTTTAAGGAGTAGTGAATCTTAATCACAATTAAAGTGAGTTAAAAAAGACACGTGGCAAGTTGGAGGGGGGCTTCGCCGAGGAAATCCAACAAGGCAGCTACCAGGATATTAAATTAGATTAAATTAAGGATGGTGCTACACGCACACCAATAATTACTGAAAGACACCAAAACTTTAAAAAGTCATATTTACTACTACACACCAAGAGAAGAAAATAAAAAAGACCATTTGCCCCTTATTGTTGTTCCTTTCATCTTCCGGCCTTCTTCCTCTCATCTACGAAGGCCAACACCCCCATCTTCTTATGCTTTCGTACGGAAAAGCATGGAGGAGAAGAAGAAGAAAGATGTGTGAAGTCCTTTATTTGGATGATACTGCTGGAAGGGAATGGAAGCTAGGGTTTGCACGGTGGTTATTGATATGGGTTGTGGAGGATCTTAGCATTTGTTTTTTTTATTAAAAAAATGCTAGGATGCTAGCATTTGTTTATAAAAAGCTGAAATGTCTTCAAAGAAGAGGAATCCCAATTGCATTAATCCTTTGGTCTGACTCTCATTCGGGTTTGTTATGCAGTCACACTCGTGACAACCCAGATATGGCGGAACCTTCTTCTCCTCCAACTGTTTGTAGCCAATTTCTGATTCATTCTACATGACAGCGGAGTCCATGGAGGAGAGAGACGTCAATGATTTGAAGGAGTCAGTGGCAAACGAGTCTAGAGTAACTTCTATTTTTGTTATTTATTAATTATTTTTCCTGATTTATACTAAGTAACAGTTTTATCAGTCTCGTGGGTGCTATAAACTCCAAAAACAAGAAGGGATATAAATTTGCACTCTTTTGCATATATGTTGCAGTACTTGGGTCTGGGCAACGATGTAGAGAAGAGAACAAGGCATTATTGTCTTTTCATCTTCTTTTGGTGTGTGTAGTAGTAAATATGACTTTTTTTTTAAAATTTTGGTGTATTTCAGTAATTATTGGTGTGCTCCTAGCACCACCCTAAATTAAACAGGAAATAAGAAAAAGGTTAGATGACGTGGTGGATAGGGAGCGATTTTAGGAAACTCTCCATCTCAATTTAAGCGTTTCTAAATTAAACAGGAAATAAGAAAAAGGTTAGATGACGTGGTGGATAGGAGCGATTTTAGGAAACTCTCCGTCTCAATTTAAGCGTTTTCTAGGCTCTCTTCAATTTATTGGGTTAGGAGTGGACGCATCTCTTTGGGGTTGGACATTTGTCAGCTAGAGCAAAGTTGGTTTGGGTGGGGACGCAACTCTTGAGGGTCGATATGTCGGTTTTAGGGATTTTAAGGGGTTGGATGAGAGGTGGCGAGAAATAAAAGGTGGAGGATCGTGTGAGTCTTTCAAAATCAAAAGATGTAGGTGTGATCATATCCAAGCGGTACCACTTCCCAACTTTATCTAATGGACGGGTACTCTGTTTTTTGGTAAACAGATATTACTTTTTATATTATATAATCTTGTAAGATATTAGTATATTTTATATGAATATATTTTAGTAATTATATATATTTTTTTGTGTGCTTATGACTTAATTTTACATTGGCTAAATTTGTGTAGGACTAATTCATTTTGTTTGATACTTTGAGATATTCAAATTAGTTGGGATGCAGCACCTTGCAGAGTATGTTGGTGCTAGTTTTTGAAGCTTTTCTTCTAAATCTGGTTCAATTAATGACCTATAATAAAGGTATAAATACATCGTTAGTTTACCATTTAACTTTAACAATAAAGAATATCAAAATATGTAGTTTGCAAAAAAACAATTGGACTCACCTGAGCTTCAAAATTGTTATCTAAAAGAATGTTCGATGACTTGATATCCTATGAAAAATATGAGGATAGCTTGATATATGCATAAGAGGAGACAACATTAAAATAAGTAGCAAGGACAGTCTAGTTTAAGGAGGAATACACCTATCAAAGAAAGTGAAAAATGAGAATAAAGTAATTAGAGCTACAAACCAAAAGTAGATAATAACTTGAAACAAGAATCTAAACAAGGATTGCTCAATTCAGTCCAAAAAGAACGACAGATAAAACTGCATTTACTACTACACCATCATCTCTTGAGCATGCCAAAAGTTAAGATCAAGTTTATAAAATTAATCAACTAACAAATAATGGTTTCATAAAACAAGAAACTTTACATCCACATAACACGAGAGAGAAAATAATTTACAAGGATATAGTATATATCTTAGCAAAAATATATTTAAAAAAATATATTCAACTATGGCCTTGTTTGGTTGCACTTCCATTTTATTTTCTGTTTTTAAAAACAAAAATTTGACAATTTTTACACGAAACATGTTTAGTAAACATGTTTATGTTTTCTGTTTTAAAAATTTAGTAACCAAAATTTTGATGTTACCTTTGTTTGTGAAAACAAAAAACAAAAATAGAAAACATGGATCCATTACCATCAACCCACCTACAACCCACAACCACCACCACTACTACCCACCACCACCACCACTACCACCACCACTACCCACAACTACCACCAGCCATAACCACAATACCACCACCACCACCACACACAACCACCACCTACTACACACCACAACCACCACACACAACCGCCACCACAATACTACCATCACCACCACTACCACTACACAACCACCCACCACCACCATCACCACCCACCACCACTTCCGCCTCCACCATCACCACCCACCACCATCTCAACCATCACCACCCACCACAACACCACCCACCCACTACGCACCTCCACACCACCACCACCACTACCACCACCTCCACCACGACCCACCACCCACTACCACCACCTCCACCACCACCACCACCACCCATATATATAAAAATATAAACTCGCACACGGCACACGCATGAATTGTTATTAAGAACATACATCACGCTATGGTACCATATTGGTGTTAATTTTCGCTGACCGGGTAGCATATGTAAGTTAGTATAATTTGGCAAAGAAGGAATAGCCAATGATGAATGCGTAAAAATATGTTACTTGCTAATATGTAAAACTGAATGTAGGCTCTAAAAAAACAACAATTGGCTTCCTTTTTATTTTAGTAAATAGAGATGAAACCTAGCTATGACGTTCTTCTTACAGGGGTTCCAGAGGTACGTACCCGGATCTTGATCCTAGATTCCTCACCTTGAGATGTCAAACACAACCTGTTTTGCAGGAGAAAGGTGGTTTTTCTCGTTCTTGCATTAATGGAAGTTGTCAGATCTCCATTAGTGCAATGTCAAGGTTTTGGAGAGAGAAGTACGAAAGACATCCGCTTCAGATAATCAGATACCCATATTGCCTCGGAAGAACAGAGTAGATAAACGTGAGAGAGAGAGAATAGGAGAACTAGAAGGAGTTCTATTGAGTTATAAACTAACTCTACCTCTTTTCTAAGTATATCTCTATCTATTTTTTTAAATAATATATGTGAGGTTTTAATTTTTAAACTCTTTACACTTCTTTTAACCTAAGTTAATAGAATTATTAAATTAAATTAAAGGGTATTTTTGTCAACATAAAATTTAGGTTACTCCTTGTACTTTTATTAGTATTAGTAGAATGATTTACTGCGTATTTAAAAACACCACTACGTATACTTCATCTCTAGATCTCTTTCCGTTTTTGCTTCTTCATTACTGAATGTGGCTTCTTTTATGTTTCGATATCAGGTAACACATCCATTCTGAACATAGATGAAGGGCAACATAGCATTGCGGGTGCATCAGTTCAAGCGAACAGGGAGCATATAGCGTTTCAGAATACTACCAGGCCATTGAAACACTTTCTACACTGGTAGACATATGAATGCTATGTCTTAGGCTTACCATTTGGTACCCAATAAAACTTTGTTCTTTCCTCCCTTTAATTGTCGTTGTATTCGAACCCTATTTGTGAGGGTATGTGGGTGCAATGACCTTGTGGCTTAGGTGTGTGTGTTTGTGTGTCTGTTTACTGTGTTAACCAAAAACAAAAATATAATTGTTATGTTGAGAATGTTTTTTTGCTATTTAATTAGGGACGACCACTTTAAAGTTTAGAAAGATAAATGCATGTTGATTTAATTTGCAACATGTCAATCTGTTTCAAACATCTCTGGTAGTGTAACTTGCTTGGTGATATCCATTTTGAAGATGGATCTTCTCATTTGTCCCTTAGTTCGGCTTAGGCGTAGGTCAAAAAGGTCCTTTTTTTTTTTTTTTTTTCCATGGTTGGCATTGGAGGTGATTTACTTGGATCTGGATGAAGTATGGATTAATGGAGTTCCATTAGCCATTGCACCTTACCTGCCTTTGATTTTCATGCAGTTGTTGGAATACATTCTCTCATAGTTTTGTGCCAAAATGGCAGTTCTCTTTGATTCAGAAGGCACTTCAAGGTACTAGGGTTAGGGTTTGATGATGGAAAGAAAACATCTACGGTTAAAACTGGACTCGGGGAATCTGGTTATGCCCCTGACGTTGTCACGTGTCCCTTTTGAGACTCCTTTAAATGTGGTTAAGATTCACCCATCTAACCTTGGTTCGCCCATAAGTTCTTCATCCCTATATATTCAGGTGAACGTTTCATTCCTAAACGCATTACGCATGTCCTGCAATGATATTCTATTGCGGTATTAGTTTTGGTGATTTGGAACAAGAGTTTGAATTCAAATATGCACCGTATAATTTCTCACAATCTAGAATTTGGGGGACGTGTAGCTCTATTAGCCACCGTTTGAATCCCAAATGAGACAACAATTTTTTTTTTTTTATTGTACTTAACTCTAAGACCCCCTTTTGTTTCTTTATAAACCCAATAAATTAATTGAAAAAGATTCAATAGATTTATTCTCTATGCTACTTCCATTTTTTTTGCATGTATTTTACATTTTATTGATATAATGTAGATTTTAAATTATTTGTTTGGTTGAGTCTAAAAATCAATCACTATGAAAAATTATTTGTTTGGTTGAGTCTAAAAACCAATCACCATAAATTTATCACCCTTTTTAATAGGAGTGTAGCAAAATAGAATTATATTGAGCATTGATTAGCAGACCCATGGGTCAGCTACTTAACTTACTCCCTTGTCCCTTTTAACCTGGTTAAGCTTTTACTAAATTAAACTGAAGATTTATGTTTTTTTTTTCTTCTAAAAACCAAGGTTGGATTGATAATTAACCCTAAGGTGAGTGAATATTGGGGCATGGACCAATGGGGACCGGCTATTCCGTTACATAATGGAAATCATGGGTACATTTTCCAATAATATTCTAATACAAATTACTCCCAATTTTATACAAAAAATAACTTTTATTATCGTTGTTTCTTTTTTATTAACATAAATGATTTTATAAGTGCCTTCTAATTACTACTAATGAAAGCCAGGGACGGAGATGCCCACGTGGCGGTCCGGGAGCCTTTTTAAGGGATATGGAACCAAAGGATAAGGATAATAAAAAATCCACAATAGACAATACCCGTATAGCAAGAATCCTACCAAATTCCAAAACGGCGTGTCTCTCCACCTTGCGTCTCTCCACTTTGGCTTCCCTCTTCTGCTCGATAGTTTGCTTTAGGTCATTAATATTCCTTTATTCTCCTTTTATATCCTCCTCTCTTCATATTGGCAATAGTCATCACCCCAACAGACACCACTCTTTAGTCCATGGATAGGGGACTTTTGCTTGGGGCTTCCACAACACGCTCACATCTGCTACCAATCGCCCCCCCCCAAACAAACGCGACTATACCGTCCCGAGAGTGATTTTAGGAGAACTTTTCCTTATAATAATATTGCTTCGTTAAACGTAAATTGTGGTTTTTTAAGTTTCTCGGGTAGGGACGCAACTCTTCATGCTTGATTACCCCTGTTGGGAAAGGGTGGGATGCATGTAACCGTTAAGGATTTGCATTGCTCTCTCTCTCTCTCCCTCTCAGTTATGGTTCATTTAACCTTTCCACCCATTAAAAAAGTTATGCCTTTTGGAAACAGTATAAAGGCTTACACCGGTTTCTCTTCCCTTAATTCAGGCGTTACAACGCTTGGATTTCATCTTTGCCCTTTATCTCCTACATAAATCCTACTACATATTGTCCTCATTATCCAGGTTTTCTCTGTCTTCACATATTTGTTTTTTCTCCCGGTAGTTGCACACCCTCTTACAATTTCATTGTACTTTTTCAAGGGTTCATGTGGATGACAGTCGTAGATCATCTTCCGAAGCACATATTATTTTTGTTGGGTTCCGGTACGTGATTGCACACACTCTTCTGCTTTACTTTTATTTTTTCAAGGGTTCCTGTGCATGGTAGCCGTATATCATATTTTGAATGTTGCAATCCTTTATCTTTTATTACAATCCATCTACATAGCGTCCTCATTATCCCGTTTCTCACTGCCTGCACAGATTTTTATTTGTTCTGACGGTTGCCCAACCTCTTCATATTTCCTTTTATTTTTTCAAGGGTTCCTCTGCATGACAGCCGAAGATGCAAAATATTTATGCTTCGTCACCAGGTTCTGCAAATGAGGATCAAGCCATTGGGAAGGCTTATAGTCGTTACGGAAAGATCATTGATTCACCAGCCTATACTTGAGAGCCGCAGAGGGTCAATGGAATATGGTCGGTTCGATGTTTCACACTAAAATCCAACGGTACCTGTTCCAGTTATTTATCTTTGTTATTTTATGGCTATAGGGCGAACCAAGTTTTCATCTATTTGGGATTATAATGTGTGTCGGTGCTACAACAGTGCGGGCACTTAAGCCAGTGATTCAAGGGTTTTCTTTTCATCCTTCTGAAGGGTAATGAATGTGCATGTATTTATTTCTCCGCATTTGAATTTGTTTTGATACTTATAAAAGCAATATTGAAATGTGAGTGTTCACTGTTTTACAAGGAGAACTATCTAAAAAAATAGATAAGAGGAGGTTTGAGCGAGATGTGGGGAGTTCATTTTCTGTGGAGATGGACGGGTTTACTACTGCAGAAACCGAAGGGTCATATACGCACCACATTTATCTTTCCCCCTCCTATTGGAAATCATGTGTATGAACCCACTTGGTGATCTCTTTGAGGTGATTCATCCGATGAGTCCTGACTTTTACCAACTGTGTTGTGTGACAGGTTGAATTCCTATACTTTGCAACTATACGGTACACTCTGTAATTATATAAAGATATGAGATTCTACAGTAAATGACTTTATTTGTTCAGCTGCATGCAAAACATTAATGTTTAGCACAATTCCTTTGAAAGGTTTAGCATCACAATATGCATCATTATGATAATTTTTTTTTTAATTTAAATTTTACATAGATAGTGGGGAGCAGTAGACTTAAAATTGTCTCCTAGGAGATTCTCTATTAAGCCCACTTTAATTCTTGAATAATATGGCTACATAAATGAATGACACCTGGAGACTCGAGTTGTTTTGTTTACTACTGAGACCCTCTTATGGCCAAGACCTTAGAGCAGGATTTCAGGTAGGGTCCATTTCACATGGTGGGCTCCACCTGAAATCCTGCACTCTTAGAGCATGGTCTCGGCCCTAAGAGGGTCTCAGAAGCTTTATTCTTTGTTTATTACCAAATGAGATATTTAAAAAGACAACCGGTGGAAGCTGGCTTTCCAAAGAACTCTCTTACTCACCTCAATCTTCATCTTAAAAAAACCATTACAAAAATGAACTATTTGGATTAAGCCAATCTAAAATTTTAATTGGGGGTGAATTATTGTGGTAGTTATTGTTATTTCCACTGTTTTTATTAGACAATGGAATCTCCATTCACCTCTGAAATCTCTTAGAATTTGACCTGATTAATTGATTGCAACCATTCAAACTTCATCACATTACTTTAGTTGCCAGTATACATGAGCTTTCTTATAAAATATATTGGACCGGATGGTCTACAATATCCCATTGGGCTTACAAAATTAAATTGGGTCAACATGTGGATCTGTTGAATGCCGGGATTACACAGATCACTTGTATGTATATGTTAGTTAATATACACCGTATTGATGACCCATTAAACGGGGACCTTAGATCATCCTATTGTCATCATTTATATTTGATGAGGTTTCAACAGTACAAATAAAAGTTTCAGGTGAGCAACAGTTACAACTCCATGCATGGACACATTGGAGGAATTTGAACATATTTTATAACAATTATTGGTTATGCACTGGATCATTGGATATGATGTACGAATGGCATACAAGAGATGTACGAAGGGCATAGAAGAGATCAAGGGTGTTATATCTACTTAGTTTGTATGCTCAAAGTTGTTGCACCTTCAAAATTTTGATCCTAATGCATTTGTAACTTATTAACGAATAAATGAAACAACACATACCTAAATTATTTTATTTTCATTTCTTCTTAACTCTATAATCTTTCCGGTATTTCAAGTTAACAAATTTAAAATTAATATATTACTTAAAATTAAAATTTAATTTTTCTATCCTAATGTTCCTGTGCATCGCACGGGTCACTTACTAGTTTATTTTTTAAAATGACATCACTCATTTACATTCTTAAGTTCCTTAATACATTAGTAATGACATTGAACTATAATATTTGGTATTAATTATTATTATTATTATGTAAAACTTTCCGTGCGGGTTCTTACTTAGTTATTATTATTTTCTATTAAAAACCAGGTTATATTTTTTAATTTTAAGGAAGAGTGAATCACGAGTTAAAAAAGACACGTGGCAAGTTGGAGGGGGGCTTCGCCGAGGAAATCCAACAAGGCAGCTACCAGGATATTAAATTAAATTAAATTAAATTAAACAGGAAATAAGAAAAAGGTTAGATGGTAAATACTGTCAACTTCCCTCGCTGGAGATAACTGGAACAAAATTCTCAAACGCGAACGCGTGAAAACGTGAAATTTCTATTACAGGACCCCTAGAAGAATGCAGAAACCCTAGAATTTGGTATGAAAGATAGATGAAGGACAGAGAGGTATCAAATCATCTTGCTTTCTGCTGGTGCTGTAACTCCTTTTGTCGGCCATTAACAGGATCTCTGACTTCTTTGCAATTAAATTGGAGAAGGTTAGGTAATTCCCCCTTGATTTGTGAATTTGATTTAGGGTTTGATTCAGATTTGGATTCCCTTTCACATTCCTCGTTTCTAGTTCCTGCATTATAGTAAAGAGCCCTACTTCATCTGCTCTGCCATTTAAAGATTCCTTCATTATTTGATTTCTTCCTATTTAAATTTGAGAAGTTTTAGGTTTTGGGTCTTGATCTGTGGTATGGTGGGATTGAAAAGTCCTAGTTATTGATAAGATTTGAGTTAATAGTGGTTCTAATTAAATTGGTGAATGGTTTAGTTAATTAGATCTTGATTTTGTGAGTTTAATTTGTAATATGGTTCGGAGTCCTTAGTTGATTTGGATTCAGACTATTGTTTCTGCATTTTAATAAAGATTCATACTTTATTGGTAAAAAGCTGTGAGGAGCTTTAATTTTATCGTTTGCTGGGAAGGAAATGAGAAAATTACATGGATTCAGTGAAACTCAGGGACAGGTTTGAGCTTCTTTTGGGTTTATATACAGTGATAGATAACCTGAAGTTTGTTTGAGGAAGAGGTTGATTTTGGATTGGTAGGACTAAATTGCATTGGCTGTTGGAAACATAGATTGTGATCTTTTAGTGAAATTGAGAAGTGGGTTCTGCTTTTAGGAAGCATAGATTGGTGGCAGTTTTGGTGAATTGGATCTTAATTTTAGAGCTGGTTCTGCGATTGTTTTCCGAATTTGGGCGTGGAAAAGAATTGCAGGGATTGTGAATGAGAGGGTATGTAGAGGGGAAAGGGAGATGACAGGGAAAAGGGTGGGTCTGGAGGGACAATGACTGGTGGGTCATTGGGTCAACGTACAGGAAGTTATGGATCATTGCAACAGCATCTACAGAACAGTGTGTTGCCGATTCAGACTACTTCAGTTGTTGTGCGCAAGCAGTCAAAGATGCTCCTATCTGGTTCAAGAGAGAAGGAAAGGTTTCTCCACAGGATCTTCAAATTCACTGGCCGAAGGGGGTTTGGAATGCTGCTCCTGGGTGTCGTTTCTGTTTTGGTTTTTATAACAGGTTTATCTGCCATTAACAAAGGTTTGATTCTCTTTCTTGGTTTCCTTTTCTTTTCTTTTCCCTCTCTCTTCTCTAGGACATTCTTCATGAAGTTTTCCACTTTTCCTAGCTACATCCCATTCCTCTTACCTCTTTGATAAGAAGAACACACGTCCGATCCCTGTGCCCACTCCCACTTATACTTATTTGTGCAGTACTTATGGTGAAACGTGCAGAGGGTTTGTAGCTATTTTTTTTTTGGCGAGTCTAACGTAGGAGATACTCATGAGAATTGACCTGATGATGATCCTATCTATCCAACATAGACTTTTATTTGGACAATTACCATGTCTTATGTTTATGCTGCCATTTACTGAGGTGTAAATATCTCTGATGGACCTGACACCTCTGTATCTGCTCCTCGTATCCATTACAGCTAGGTTGATTAGGCCGCACATGCGGACATCCTGACCCAAGTATTTCTCTTTCCTGGAGCTGTTTAATGCAGTATTTCAGTTTTGGATTTCTGTTTATTTATTCTACTTTGAGTTGTATGAGGAAATAATGCTTGTGCATTATAACTTGTTTTCAGATGTAGATTCACCAATGAGCGCTGATACCCACCATGCTAAATATGTCCAAAACATTAGACCCAATGACAGCATGACATCAACTTATCCTGAATCTTCACTCTTTTATGGAGTACAAGATAATACGGATAATATCTCTTATGCACTGAACGCTATTCCAGTAAGTGGTGATCATAAAGCCCAGCCTCCTCCTCCTCCTCCCCCTCCTGCTGCTGCTGCAGTTTTTATGGGGTATGTCCTTCCTGCTGGGAATCCATGTGAAAACTTTGTGCTTCCTCCCCCGCCAGCTGATAGAAAAAGGACTGGACCACGCCGTAAGTTCTGAGCTATTATTTTCAGGTTTCTGATGCCCTTGTCAAATATTTCTTGTTGAATTTATGCTGTTAGCCACCACAAACATGCAAGGACATTTAATATATATAATAATACATGCATTTGGTAATGTACTGTGTCTGATACATGCATGCCTTATGATTCTTGTTTGGTTCTTTTTCAGCATGTCCAGTATGTTACCTTCCTATAGAGCAAGCAATTTCCCTTATGCCAAAAGCCCCATCGGTGTCTCCAGTTCTTATGAATTTAACTTATGTTAATGAGGATAATTCGACAAGAACTGAGCCAGTTGGAGGCTCGGAATTTGGCGGATATCCTTCTCTGAAGCAGAGGAATGACTCTTTCAATATAAAGGAGTCGATGAATGTGCATTGCGGGTATGAATATATATCTATATTTTTTTGGCTTTGAATATTCTTATAAATGTTGAAGGTTATTGTCCTGAAAAAAGGTTATATGATTATCATTTTTCTTTCAAGTTATACATGGCTCAATAACAAATGATAGTAAATTTTATTTATACTTGTCTAAATGCTTTTCATTGTGTGTGTTTATTGAGGCTTATTTTTTTTTAATCGCAGGTTTGTCAGAGGAAGTAAACCTGGTCGCCAGACTGGATTCAACATTGATGATGCTGATCTTCTTGAGATGGAGGAGTGTTGTGGGATCATTGTTGCATCAGCTATATTTGGTATTTCTGAGCAGAAGTGCTCTTTTGTCAATTATAGGTTTAATTTAATCCAGTGTCTTGCTTTTTCTCATGATTGAATTCTTGGCCAGGGAACTATGATATAATACAGCAGCCCAAGAATATTAGTGAAGCTGCAAAGAAAAATGCCTGTTTTTATATGTTTATAGATGAAGAGACCGAAGCATATATGAAGAACTCTAGTGCCCTGGCCAGCAGCAAGAGGGTTGGTTTGTGGAGAATTGTTGTTGTCCATAACCTCCCTTTTATTGATGCAAGACGCAATGGGAAGGTAAGCATACTTTATATCTGGAATTTTTTTTTCCTTCACTCTTTATTAGATTGTGGTTCAGTTCAGTCAAATTACACCTGTTGAGCATTAGAAGTTATTGAATATGCATTGATGCTACATTGTCATATCTATATATTTTTGTTGTACATGGATGGATGCAGGTAGTCAATTATATTATCTTCATGCTTTAGAATTCAAGAATTCTGTGTTTGATATTGATTGGTATGTACCAGTCTCGGCTAGTTGTTGATGATGTGCAGAAAATCAGGGAATAAGGTTATGTGAATGGATTAATAGTTATACATGTACACATGCACATGCAAGCATATTTGGTAATTTTTCCAATTGTGACTCCTGGGAAAAAGGTAACCAAGAAGATGTTAGGTGCGGATTTTTGTTTTGTTAAGGCTAAGGACATCTCTTTGTTAATTGACTATAAGAAAATACATTTGATCCCTTACCTCATATGTGCGGAAAGGCTTGAAAGTTACCTATCGTCCATCATTTTTTGCTATATTCAGCTCTACAAAGATTTTGGAAGAAAGTTATGATGAAAATCGTTCAGCCTTCCTAGCTTAAAATTTAAAGGTCTCAATCTAGAGTCTGAGATGCAAATTTTTGCACTTCTGGTGGTCATTACTTTAGAAATGAATGCAATAGCCTTAACCATCAATAAGTTGGAGATTTAGGCGTTCTCTAAAATATTGGTAAGTGAGTCATGTCATTAGATTCTTCTCTCGCCTAAAGTCCGTCATTCCTTTCCTTTCTTGTAAGGACAACCGATTTAACAAAGGTCGGTTTACTATGAGATCCGTTAGTGTGCTTGGCATTCCTAACCCTAGGGGTTGTGTGGCATCTTAGTATGCCGTCCAAGGTTTATTTATAAATTTTAAGGGATAGCTTATTGGGACAAAATTTATGACATGTACCATCTTTAAAGCATTATGATGAAATTTAGTGAATTGCTATGTGTTGTGCCTGTCAACGCAGGAAGCAGTAGATCAATTACTCTTACATTGCCCTTTTGCGATTAATATTTGGAATCATTTTTTGCTTCATCTCGGTGTCGCATGGTTCTTTCCATGTTCCTTCCAAGACTTCTTATCTTGTTGGCATTCAGCTTTATTGGGTGCCCTGTTGGATGTTCTCTCGGTGGTTCTTCCAGGGCCGATCTCTTGGTCCATATGCAAATAGAGAAACATGCGCATTTTTTAAGACTCATCTCTTTCCCTAGATAAGGTTAAGCAGTGGACTCGGAACCTCCTACTTGGCTGGGCCTCAATAGAGATGACTTTGAGTTTGGGGGTTTCGAGCTTCCTTGTCTAACTTAGGGAATAGGTGTTTTGTCTTGGCTGTTTTCATTAAGGTTTTTCCGTACTTGTTTTGTTAGTGTCTTTTAGTATTTGATTAACTATTTATGAATTGGGGATATTTTATGTATATTCGCTCTTTCTTGAATGAAATTTTGATTACCTATACAAAAAGTTATATTCTTGTTTATTTCTAGGGTGAAACTCAAGATCTATGGAAGAGAAGGCTTCATGTCATTTCCAAGATTTTTGGATCCCTTTCTGTATGACGTTTCCTCATCTTTGAAGAGAGCACACTTTTTCTAAGCTTAAGTTTCGGTGCTCTGAGCTTAAGGGTTAAAAAAAAACTCAGGAGATGTATGAAACTATTGCTGCTCCACTAGCTAGAAATGTAGTCCTAAAGATGGGAGCCAGTTGATTTTATAACTAAAGGGTGGAATTCTTTTGGTTGTACTTTGTAGTATGTACAAAAGTAGTGAAGTTAAAATTCCATTATGTATTTGTGCTTGTAAGAGCGAATGGCCAGATTATAAGTTTTGCCTCATCCTATAGCGATATCTAGTTTTAGTCATACTCTCCTTTTCTTTAAATAGTCTAGCATCTTTTCTTTACTGAAACAATGGAAAGGGGCCAATTCTTTGAACAGTCTAGCATCTTTTTCTTTACTGGTAAGGGGCTGGTGACATATTTTATCATGATTCTGATAAACAAACAGTGACTAAAAAACATCTCGTAAGAGGCCAGTGATATTAGATATATTAAGAAACATCTTTTTCTTTATTTGTAAGATGGTTACACATATTAAAAAAACATTTTTTTCTTTAGGCCAGTGATAGTTTATCATGATTCCGATAGTGGTCATTTCGATGAACCATGTTAGGCAAAATGGATCCTTTGTAATTTGTAAATGATGCTGTTAACTTAGTTGTATAGAGCATGGTTCAAAAACCTGAAAACTCGACTCGAGTCTTGAAAATTAGCCGGGTCGGGTAATTTGGAACATTCGAAAAAAATTCGACTCGGTCCAACTCGGAATATATGCAATAACTAGAAAAACATGGGTTAAAAGAACTCAAAGTACGCTGGTTTTATAGCCTCAAACCTAAAAACTAAGTTCAACAAAACCCATAGTAGGTTGTTTTTGTTGACAAAAAAAAATGATGCAAAACTAGTGTGACGTTCGAGTTTAAGTTTCAAAAATGATAAAAATATCCTTATGTGACTCAACCTAGTCTAGCGAGTCTAAAAACTCAGCTTAACTCAACCGAGTCACCCGCGTAACTTAGCAAATAGTGTCTCCTTCGAGTTTTGAGGCGACTCGACTTGAAATTCAGTCAAGTCGAGTAACTCGGCCGAGTTACTTGGGTGACTTGCCGAGTTTTCGAACTATGGTACAGAGTAAGATGCTTATGTTAACAGTTTTGGTCTCCATCTCATGCGATTCAAAATTTGCTCAACTATCAAGATTCATTTGGACTTTTATACAATTGACTTCATAAATAAGAGTATGTTAGATGCTTTTGACCGAGAATATACATGTGCCAGATTCCAAAGCTTCTACTACATAGGCTTTTTCCCAATGCCCGATTTTCAATATGGATTGATGGAAAGCTTGAACTTGTGGTGGATCCGTATCAAATTCTTGAGAGGTACATTTAATCTTCTGTTCATTTCTGCCTATCTTTTTATGCCATTTTGTATGCTGAAGTCTAACTAAGTAAGGTTAAGGAAATCATTCTAAAAATTATTGGTATAGGATAGCTCTGGCTTTGTACAATTAGTTGATGGAAAGCTTCCCTTGTCAATCTTTTTTACGAGCATTCATTTTATGCAGATGTATTTATTTTTCATAGATCTTACCATATATGTCCACAATCTTGTAGCAGTCTAGAAATCTAGCTGAGTCCAGTTCAGGAAACACTTCTCAAGTAGCGCCCTAGGAATTGGCTACTATGCCATATACTCATATGGTTGAAATAATGTATATCGACTCAAATTTGTTGTTTGTGTATCTCCGTTTTATGACCAGCTTAATTTCATCTGAACTTCGACAATCCATCAATAGGGAACATCTTGATGGCTGATGCCTTCCAAAGTTAAATTTTGTTAGTTAGAACTACCAAGTGATAGTAGTGAATAAGTGGACTCCCACAAGGATAAACCTTCACTCTGTTTTTTTGCCTTCTTGATCTTCATACACTAATGCATGACCAAGAATCATGTTCGGCTGTCTGTTCTTCATGCTTTGGTTGGCATTGACCTAAAATAGCCATTCGGCCTCTCCTTAGTACTCCTTTGCCCATGATGTTGTCCATTCTACTGTGGCAATTAGAAATTGAATTCTCCATACTTATACTTGATGTACTACATTTAAAGGATATGGTGAGCTGATCTTTGACATATGTCTTATAGTATGTTCTATATTTCTCTTTCCATATAGCCAGATGAATGCTTAAACTGAAATTCCACACAACACTGTGCTAGTTCGCACTAGGGGTGGGTATCGAGCCGAGCTGAGCCGAGCATGTGCATTTTTCAAGGTGTTCAATCTTGGCTCGGTTCGTTTATAAACGAGCCAAACCGAGCTTGAGCTTTTAATGAACTCAATCAAATATGATTAATTTAAAAAATATAAAATATGATTAATTTAAATAAAAAAAACTTTAATTGAAGTATTTAGATTGTATATTTACATATATTGTTAATTTTTTATGTTTTTAATATATATATTATTACATATATGGTTACTTTTTTTAATATATATATATATATATATATATATATATATAGGCCGAGCTTTTAACAAGCCAAGTACAAGGGTGTTCAAGCTCGGCTCGTTTACTAAATGAGCTTCAAAATGGTGTTCAAGCTTGTTTGCTAAGCCAACCAAGCTGAGCCTGAGATCGAGCTTGAACAACTCATGCCCACCCCTAGTTCACACTCATGCTTAACTCAGCGTTTTCTAAGTCTGGCTTAAACCTGTTAAGACCTCGTTGTTGCAATTCATGGGGCACAATTACCATGGTGAAGGCTTAACTTAAATCCACATTTTTAGGGTATGTTTTCACATCATTCCTTGATATTTATTAAACTTCTAGGTGGATTTTAGGGTGTACTACTGATGGCATAGCACTGGAAAATAGCAAATCAACGTGATTATGGTATTGCATTCTTCTTCCTGTATATGCTCCGGAGCACAGGATCCCAGAATCCAATCAGATACGAACAATGTCGTGTCTTGTCTTTGGATCTAACTAATATAGAAAATTGGAATTTCCAATGGTAGGGAATTCTTTCACCTTTCTTCTATAATGTGCTGCATCATATTAATGTACATATGTATGCACCTCAGTACATAAGTGGGAGCTATTCCAATTCTATGTAAGCATAGATCTGTTTCATTAACCGTTGTCACATTAGTTGCACATGTATGCACACACAGCTGGGGAACTTTTTGAATTCATGGAAGCATGTCTACTTTGTTTTGCTAGCCTTGGTGTTTTGACACCTTAATGTTTCATCTGCTGTTCAGATTTTTGTGGCGTAAGAATGCCAGTTTTGCAATCTCGAGGCACTATAGACGTTTTGACGTGTTTGAAGAAGCTGAGGCTAATAAAGCTGCCGGGAAGTATGCCAATGCATCCATCAATTACCAGGTTGAGTTTTATAAGAGGGAGGGTTTGACTCCGTATTCCGAGGCTAAGCTTCCAATTACCAGTGGTAGGTGCACAGTCTTCTTCATTTTCATTTTGTTGTTTTGGCTCCTTCCTGTTTCTTCATCTCAAATTGAGTTGTTTGCTTTATGACTGAGTTTCTGCAGATGTTCCTGAAGGATGCGTAATCATTAGGGAGCATATTCCGATTACCAACCTCTTTACATGTCTCTGGTTCAATGAAGTCGATCGTTTTACTTCCAGGGACCAGATCAGCTTTTCCACTGTGAGGGACAAGATAATGTCAAAAGTAAACTGGAATATTAACATGTTTATGGACTGTGAAAGGCGTAACTTCGTGGTTCAGGTAATTATTTCGTACGTTGCCATAGTTATGTTCTTTTATTTTTGAACTTCGCTTTAAAGGAGGTAGACCATCAAAAAGTTCAATTTCTCAGGAAGACATTGTTTCTCAATCATCATTTACTTTCCATTACCTTTCTGTTCCTTCAATTTCGGGTATACATTAATGGTATCTCTGTAGGGGTCATAAATGTAATTACAAAAATTATGGATTTGTTAATTTTCTATCACTTCTTTATAATTATTTCTACTTTGTACGGATGAAAATTTTTGTGGGAGATTCAGAAAATACAGCGACTAACTCCACCTTTTGAGGCTACCTTTCTTAAGTGAAATTTGTTTGTAGGTCACCATCTCTTAATTTCCATTAGATTGGTTTAAATAACTAAAGCAGTTCACCTGACCAATATGTGAAGGCTTAGTTTTTTTCTGGTTCAATCGCTTTTATATTTTCTTGTATGTGTATTATGACTAATCTATGATTTGCATCGTGCAGGCGTACCATAGAGATGTGTTAGAGCACATAGCAACTCCGGTTGCTGTTGTTGTTCATCCTCCACCACCTTTGGATATTCATCCTCCACCGCCTTTGGTTATTCATCCTCCACCGCCTTTGGATATTCATCCTCCACCGCCTTTGGTTATTCATCCTCCACTGCCTTTGGTTAATGAAGCACCTAGGAAATCATCACGTGAGACTGTTAATGATAATAGGGTCGTAAACACTCCAGTGAGGAAGAGCCCCACAAAGCGTGGAAGGGAGAAGAGATCCGGTTCAAGGCGTCACCGTAAAACTGCTGCCGGTAGTAGGGACAACAATTCAATTTAAATATTTTTGTAGGTAAAAATTATTTTTTCCCTTTCCTGCTTCAAAATTATTAATGCAGTACAGGAAGACTTGGGCAGATGGGTGTTGTAGGTCTGGCTTGAAAGAGAACAATAGCTCTGATTTTTTTGTCCGGAACTGTCCATATGTATTCATTTTGTTGTACA